>JAWNZC010000156.1:1490000-1990000 GCA_035771165.1 Paragorgia papillata
CCGTTCTACTAATGTAAACGGTAGAACGTGCAACATTTTCTGCAGGAAATCCAGACTGTACAGTCATGTACTGTACATGTAAATGATCTTGGAGAAGATGTGTGTAAAACATCAAGATGGGAATAAGTATATGACAATGGGTATAAGGGCAAGAAAAATGTACCTGTTGGTGCTGGTGAATTTTGTTTGAGCACACTGCAGTGTGATCTGTTGTACTGTGATCTGTTTGGCAATGTAAAGCTCACTCTTATATTTCTGTGAAATTCTGAACATTCAGCAAGTTGTTAATTTTATTTATTGTAGGTAAAGCAAGCAAAGGTGGAGGTGGCGGATCAATGGGAGGAGGTGCCCCAGGAGGTGGCATGGGAGGACTCTTTGCTACTGGTATGCCAAAACTAAGGCCCTCTGGAGCACGGGGAGCGGGACGTGGTGGAGGTAAGCATGGAACAATATGTTTTCTTTTGCTGAAGTTTGATTATGCAGTAGATGCAGCTGCTGGTGCTGACTACTGTGGTTTGTCTGTTTGAAAATGTACATGTATTCTATTACTGGTGATACTGTATGTTTCCAGTGTAACATAAAGGGATAATTTGTACGGTTTTGAGATTTGTGGTTTCTAGTTATTTGAGAGTTTCTAGTTACAGTATAGGACTATTTCAAGTTTCGCCTATCAAAATTAGCATGGAAACCTTAGAAATTCACGCCAGGAAAATCAACATTTAGAACAATGGTCCGGATACGCGTTTTTATGGATATTACCAGGATATTACAAAGCCATATAATAATCTTAGTGAATAAAATTTTGACCGATAATACGGCCGGGTGTTTTACAAATTTGGAATGTTAGGAACTTAAAATTAAAATTAAATTAAAAAATTTAAAATTAAATGAAAATTTAGAAACAACTTTTAAAAATTTCGTTTTATGAAAGATTTTATATATTTCTGTTTTACTTTGTGTGCATATTTGCCAAGTTTTAACGAAATTTACTGACAGAATAACGGTTCAACAAGATTGGTGTTTGTGCTTTTCAAACTTATTAATTAATTATGCATATAGTTATATGGAGGAGACCAGCTCTCCTAACCCTAGTAAGAGGGCTGAATTTTACCTTGCATTTACATGGAAATTTTCTACTGTAACCCTTCAAGGAGGGCTGGCCCTTCATGCTCATGCGTACAATAACTTTTTTTAGCTTTCCTAAAAAGGTCAACCCTGCTCTTGAGCGTCGTTTACATGGAAAACTTCCAGCCCACCTAAGTAAGCGAGATGTCAGGTGGTCAAACCCTTCGCTCATAAACCAAAACGAATTTTACAAAGGATTTGACTGATCAGGTGGGATCTGGGCAAAAAGGGCTAGCTCTACAAGAGCACTGCCTCTTTTCCAGTGCTGTAAAAGTTACATAATTTTTGTAACTAGTTTCAGTTACAGTTACATCATTAGAAAAGTAACTAGTTACCAATAAAAGTTACAATGAAAAGAAAGTAACTAGTTACAGTTACAAAGTAACTCCAAATATTTTGTAACTAGTTACAAAGTTATATTCCTTTGTCCATGTTACTAGAATTAACAAATAAATTACTGGTTTTTAGATGCCAGTACCATAATTATGTTTTTACAGCTAAATATAGTTGTCACTAAGCAGAAATAGTCAAATTGTATATAATGTATCTTTATTATTATATCAAAACCATTTTTGATCAAGAAAGAATGACATCCTCAACTGAAAATCAGTAACTATAGTCACATTTTTAAACCAAATATTGTAACTAGTTACAGTTCTTTAAAAAAGTAACTAGTTATAGTCACAGTTACTTCTTCAGAAAAAGTAACTACAGTAGTTTCAGTTACAGTTACTTAAAAATGTAACTAGTTACTGTAACTAGTTACTTGTAACGAAGTTACTCACAGCACTGCTCTTTTCCATATAAACACATCCTTAAATCAACAAATAAATTCCCAACGCAGCCAGGTGAAGAATCAGACATAGTTTAATGCTACTCTGGTTTAAAAGCTTTTTGAACGTAGCTTAAAAAGTTACTGTTGATGACCCAACGTTTCGACACTCGAAATCGATCTAGTGTCTTCATCAGGGGGTGATCGTTGGGAAGACAGGTATCTTGTTTGATAGATAACGTCATCAATGGTTCTATGAGAGTATAAATATGGGACCTGTCTTCATAAGACAATAGATCGGAGTGTCGAAACGTTGGGTCATGAACAGTAACTTTTTAAGCTACGTTCAAGCTACATTTAAAGGGTATTGGCAATAAAAATTAAGTTTGCCTCATTTGAAAGAACTCGTCAAATGGTATAAGAAGACCCTTTACAATTTTTCCGTATCTGTTTTGGTTTGGGAAATATTCCGACCAAAGACAGCGTGCTGTCCGCCATCTTGTTGTAATATTGGGTCTAATTAACTAGGAAATTGGTGAAGTAACAACCAGGGTAAACCTGATGAAACTACTCCGTGGGTGACCAAATTTCCACGGAAGGCTTTTTAAATATTGTGGCTCAATTTAAAATGGAAATAGCGCAACAAAATCGAGTTTCTAGCTCATGTCATAAGGTTGGCAAGATAAAAATTTCACTTTACCCCGGTTATGATGTCACATGCATATCGAAAATAATTCCAAGATGGCGGACAGCAGGCTGTCTTTGGTCCAAATATTTCCAAAACCAAAACAGATACGGAAAAATTGTAAAAGGTGTTCTTATACCATTTGACGAGTTCTTTCAAATGAGACAAACTTAATTTTTATTTGAGTAGCGTTAAACTGTGTCTCACATCCTTAAATGTATTTTTATCATGGAAAAAATGCACGTACAATATTCCTTAACGCCAGGGAAGCCGATGTTGATCCACTAAAGAAAGATGCATGCTTACGATGGATTGATTGATTGATTGAAATTTTGAAATAAACAGTCTCTTGCACATGACGTCATAAAATGTCTCTTGCACATGACGGCAAAACGGTGGAGGTGGGGGCGGTTGTACAAAGTCCGGATAGCTTATTCGGTGGATACGTCAGTCTTAGCTAGAGAACCACACTGTGACTGACCATGCTTTGAAAGACCAAACTTAAATTTTATCTGTTGAATAGCGCTATCAGATACACAAGTCGCTATTCTGTAGTTAAAATTTAAATTCGCCTGGGGCTAATTGAACCAAACACGGATAGCGTATTCGGTGAATATGTCCTAGCTAGAGAACCACACTAACGGTGCTTTGAAAAACGTAATTAAAATTTATCCACCGAAGAGGCGAAGAGCGACTTATATGTATTTGATACTGCTATTCAGCAGCTTAAATTTAAGTTTCGTTCTTCAAAGCATTCATTGCACTGTTCACTCGCTAGGATTTATCCACCGGATAGGCTATCCGGGCTTCGTACAACTGTCCCAGCTGTCCAAAGAACAAATTCAAAGTTTCGACGTTCAACAAATCAAACAATGAAAATTGTATAGTTTATAAGCATTTGTCTATCACCAAGGGAGTAAGTGCAAGTGGGCTGTATCAAACACTCGAAAGAGCATTTCGTCAGGATATCCAACACTGGAACACCTCGGCTTTGCCTCGTTTTTCGACGAACTTCCCAGTGTTTGTATATCCTTCTCATGTAATATGCATGTATGATGATACACGGCTAATATTTCCCCCCTACGATATTCAAACGACCATAGACGTAATATTTCAGAAATATGTCAAGAACTCGTGCTTCTTGTTTCACCGGGATTTCTAAACACTCCAAAACACAATGAAACACGAGGCCCTCGTGCTTCCACTATCCTTTCAAGTGTTTGTAAATGTCTGTGAACAAGAAGCACGAGTTCTTGTCATGACTTCTCAAACCATCCTGGTTTTTAGGCCTCGTTCACATTGTATACCGGATAACTTTTTGAGACATCTGAAGAGCTTCCCATACAAGATGTGCCCCTTTCAACATCGGAACAGGCGTTTTTTGTGTGAACAGAAGGCCTATCCGGTGTGGTTTTTGTGCTGGCACAAAAGCTATCCGGTATAGTGTAATTGTGTGAAGCTTCAGTTAACTTGCTCTTTAGAAAACATAATTCTCGTGGAACTGTGATTATACCAAGGTGTGAACAATTTATTTACACCGTCACACCGACTTTATTTGTCTCTGGAGACGGAAGCCGCACTTGAATTTTTCGTCTTCCCAAAAGATTGATAAGTACTTTCGATATCCACCAAGAAGAACACGTGCATGCATATAAACTTTCAGTCAAGGAATTGGAAGGTTCGAACCATGCAGTAAACAAGAAAAAAAAAGTCTTATTACGTCTTAACAAAATGCCATGGCAAAATTTGATTTAATAACGCGAAGACTATCATCAGATTTTCGTGAAATTTTCTGTGAATTCTCCTACCATTCTACAAAAATAGGCACGCCCAGACGTGCATGTATCTACTGCGTTTAATGCCTATAGCTACTATGGTAAAAACAATGATGCAACTGTGTACTTGTAACAACCTTGTATTCATAGCTGAACAAGATTCTTGAAAAATTGATGGAATTGTATAGTTGTAACAACCTTGTATTCAGATCTAGAGCTGAAAAAGATTTTTGACAAAATTTCTACTGTATGCTCACAGGCCATGCTGTGTTTTAACTTTGATAAAGAACTCAGTCAACTCAGACTCTCAGAGTAAAGCCAGCAAGGCACAGAAGGCTAAGTGCTAACTCTACTCATATCTGGCATGAGTTCCAAGCCCGGACAGGTGTATGGTCACCCATTCAATTACCCCCGTCCTCAGTGGTGAGAGGCAGTGCACTAATAGCTTGACTATTAAAGCTATGGTACTAAAAGCTATAGTCATAAAGTACGGTAGTAAAGCTATAAGTACGTCAATCAAATATTGACTAATTTAATACAATATTTAAGTATTTTCGTTGCAACAATTTGTCAAACAATAATGCAATCTAGTAGGTAAAGAAAATCGCTTGAGATAACAAGCATCTCGAGTATTACTGCTGTAAGATTTAATAGTGAATGAAAAAGATGTCCAGCAAATTATACATTAATTGTTCTTCAAGACATATGCATACATGCAGTAAAAGGTACAATAAATGTTTGCACATTCATAACACAGATTTTGCATGACATTGACAGCTGCAGCATACAATTTTACTCCATTAATACTGTATATAGACTTGCCAGTTCACGCTTTCAACATAGCCTGTCACTGACATTTGACTATTTGTCATCTACATCGAAAATATGTTTAACAAATAGATTCCATTTTGCCGTTGTCTGTTCAGTTATAGATGCACAGATGACGTCACAACGTGGTAAGAACAAAAAAGTGGCCCACGAGACGCAGTCGAGTGGGTCACTGATGTTCTTACCACGTTGTTACGTCTTCTGTGCATCTATAACTGAACAGACAACAAAAAAATGGAATCTATTTGTTTTATACAATAAAAATTTAAAAGATCTTTGTCGAAACTCTTGCCGGATTTTGGGGCATGAAGAAGGAAAAAAGCAGGTCAGCTGACGTGATCTGACGTGACCATGTGTCTGTCCTCTAATAGATCATGGCCAACAACCAATGAAAACACGCATAGCAACCAGGGTATTGTATAATATTTAATAGCATATTTCGCTCGTGGACTACCATAGGTTTTGGGCATTGTTGCTTGACCATGAAGCTAACTTTGTTTTCTTAGATTTCTATTCGGCAACGCAGTCTTGTCAGTTTAAGAAGTTCGATTAGACATGTTGGTCATATAAATTGCCTCGTCTGCATGAATATGAAATTGTCCACGCAACGACTCGATTAATTTGCTTTCAAAAACTTTTATCATCATTCCAACAACGTCTAGTACATCACAAAGAATTGACTACGATTCATACTTAAAATACTTACTAAATTTGTAAAAACTTCCTCTTGTTGAATATCCCGTTCCTTGTCAAATATCTCGCTCCCTGCGACCATGCTGTCAACAATGACTTATGAAATACTTGGTGTACAGTAGTTATTTTGGCTTCGGTGGTCTGTCGTGAGTCAATCGTTTTATTTTTGATTGGCTCCGAAGGCATTCTTTTGTTAACTTACCGTACCTTACATTACATTACACGGACGACAGCAATGTATCTACTCGCGCATGCGCAGTAGATACAAAAATGCTAACGAGTTTTTTTACTTCATGGACACTCGCGGCAAACGAGAGATGGGATCTCAGTTTACCGGACGTACTCGGATCACATAAACACTAAACAGTCTCTAATCAGTCTCTCCAAGTGTTCTTACTTTTGTGTTTAACTTTCGTCGTCTATGTTCTTTCTTTTTTTCAAAAGGTGGAAGGGAGGTTTTAAAACCACCTGGAATAAGACAACAAAATACTAGACAGCCGTCTCCAGCATCTTCCTACAGACCTCCTGCTCCGTCTACGTCAAAGAGGCCTGGACCGCCGGGTGGTAGAGGATCGGGACTACCGCCACCTCCTCCTGATCGTGGGTCGGCAGGACCGCCGATGGGGATTGGCAAGAGATCGGTTCGTGACGCCCTTCCTCCGACACCCAGCCATGGTCCGCCACCGTCACCATCGACGAACAAAGTCAATAATTTTCAGCCTAATAGTATGGCCAACTTTCCACCACCGCCATCACCCTCCTCGAGGACGGATGGTCCACGTGGCCCCCTTCCACCTCGCGTAACAGGACCCCCTCCACCTCGCGTAACGGGACCCCCTCCACCTCGCGCAATGGGCCCCACTCCACCTCGTGTAATCGCGCCGCCTCCTTCTCGTACATCGGGACCACCGCCTCCTCCCAATAGAAGTCCTACTCAAAACCGAAATGGTCCACCGCCACCACCACCGAACAGAGGACCAACGCTGCCACCGGCACCACCACCTTCTAACAGGGGGCATGTGTCGCCTCTGCCACCAACCCCTAGTAGGACAGCAGGACCACCTCCTCCTCCAAGTAGAGGACCTGCTGCACCACCACCTACTCGAATGACTGACGGCCCCCCAGCACCACCACCAAGCAGGGTGTCGAACTTATCACAAGCTCAATCTTCTATGAGAGCATCTGGACTACCGCCGCCACCACCAGGCCGAGGCCCACCAGGACAACCGCCGCCGCCACCTGGTAGAGGTTCAGGTGGACCACCGCCACCACCTCCAGGAAGAGGAGGACTGCCTCCCCCACCACCTTCAAGAGGACCACCTGGCTCCAGTGGACCACCGCCTCCAAGCAGGTCAGGTCCGTTGCCTCCACCACCGCCTGTTTCAAGTATACCAGGATATGCATCTCAAAACAGCGGCCCTCCTACTCCGAACAGGAACGTGCCTTCCAGTTCTGTTTCAACGAACTCTTTTGCATCGAGGAACGATATATCATCAATGGAGTCGAGGAAAAATATTGCATCGTCAAATAATAAACTTGTAAATGGACCTCCTCCTCCACCCAATAGGAATATTTCCAATTCTGATATACTTAGAAGTACTAGTACAACTGGTAAGTTATTTCTGCGTTATTATTTTAGCAGTTTTCTGATAATACTGACATATAGATAACATTTATTTAGTTGTTTGGCTCGTTTGTTAGGTGGCTGGTTGGTTGGTTTAGTTTACTTTTGAGCTGACTGGCTGGTTGGTTGATAATCCAAATAGTGAAATAAAAGTAGCGTGCTGCGTAGGCAGTGTAGAAACAACAATCGAAATTAGTAACTTAGGTCAGATATACTGCCGAAACAGAGAACGTAGGAATCTAACGTTTCGAGCGAAGGCCCTATACTGCCGAAACAGAGAACGTAGGAATCTAACGTTTCGAGCGAAGGCCCTTCGTCAGAGGGCCTTCGCCCGAAACGTTAGATTGCTACGTTCTCTGTTTCGGCAGTATATCTAACCTCCTAGGTTACTATATTTCGATGGTTGGTTGATAGATTGATTGGTTGATTGGTTGGTTTAACTTGGTTGGTTCATGGTTGTTGGTTGGCTTGTTGGTTGGTTGGTTGGTTGGCTGGCAAGTTGGTTGATTGATTGGTTCAGTGCGAGTTGGTTGGTTGGTTGATTGATTTTGAAACGGTGTGTTGTGGTATTTATCTAAAAGCTGAGTTTTCACTTACGTAAGAAATAGAAAACATTTTCCGCGTTTGTGTACAGTTATAGAAAGAAACACAGGTGGAAGTTTGTGAGAACGAGAACTCGCAAGCGGGAACACTAGCTTTCCAATTTGCACTTCCTCGCTCTTGTCTGCATGGGTTTTCCCCCCTCCTGTTTATCTGTGTGTACCTACCGACCGACGTGCTGTCTCTGTTTGTCTGTCTGTCTGTCTGTCCGTTTGTTTGTCTGTCCGTCCGTCTGTTTTTCTGTCCGTCTGTCTGTTTGTCTAACTGTCCTCAATTATTAACCTTTTAACACGATACAAACAATTCCAAGTGGAAAGGCAGTTCTGAAGACGTTAAATTGTTTGTATATCTGCTGAAGCTGTCGAAGAAGAGAGTGATAGTTGAAGACCCGTGGCACAAAGCAGTTTCCTACAAATTGCCTGAACTTTTGTCTTGACTCTATTATTATACCGAAACGCTAAAATCAATAAGAGCTAGAACTGGTGTTCTGAGATACATATACCGTGTCTTTATTTCTACTGGAAAACCATATCTAAACTATTCCCCAAGAGGTTCAATAAGGGCCACCCCTTCATTGGTCCAGTGTTACTACAGGCGAAACCACCCGAAGGAAACCTGCAATGCGAGTCAAACTCGAAACCCACTTCTCACATGCGGTCCAGGTAAAACTTTAATCAGATAACTGCACTGAGCATGAATCGAACCCGGTTCGCAGAAGTAAAAAACGCGACTACTCGCTAACCACTGTGCTACCAACATCCTCAACATACTACACAAGCTTCTTGGCGCATTCGAACTAGTGAACGCCAACCAACTGACGACAGTGCCCCCGACCCTTGACATCCAGTCAAGTTGAGTCAACGGTATTTTTCTCATTGTCACAATTTTCAAAGTGTTACTCTTTTTCTTAACAGATGATTTCGAGACAAGATTTAGTTTTAGCGCCGACCTGCCACCACCAGAACCGTATAAAGAATTTGCAAAGACTTACCCTAGTCAAAATAAAAATAAAGAAAAAGGTAAGTACACGTCTTGCAAAAAGACCGTTTTGTATCGAGTCACAAAATGTTTGTAACCGCTGACCTTTTTATCATAAATGAATTTATAACCAAATTGATCGGCCTGCGGGCGCGGCTGAGCCCAAAGTTAAACATATTGGGAAGAACGTGGTCAGCGGTTGCCAGCATGAGAGAAAACACTCGCATTTCCGCCATCTTTGTTCGGTCACTTCTTGGACGGGACCCGCAGTCTAGTTACATATAGGTCAATGATTATACCCCATTCATCTGCATAAGAAATAACACAGTGTAGTTGGGTTTTTTCCACCTTATTAATAGAGACTTTTAGTTCCACGTTTACCTCCGTGATTAATGTAAAGTTTACATTCATTGTAAACTACTGCTGAAAAAAACTATATGCCAATAAAAAATACAAGAAGTAATCCAAAGCTAATAAGTAGCTATCTTCTTGTTACACAAGAAGAAACAAATAGATTTTTTATTAATTAGAGCAAGTTATATGTTGAATCCGTCATATACAGTGTTCGTGCTTTAAACAACGAAGAAGGCAAAAAATCGTCGCTTCTTGCTCTTAAAATTCATAGCAAATCAAAGAAAAATACTTAAATTGTATACCAGAAGCATTTATACGTGCGATAATGCAAAATCCAAACAGAATTACAGACGTAAATGACTTACGTGAAAACCGACCTTTTACCGTCGAAAACGTGTACCTGAAACCATGGATAGTAAAATGAGTGGATTGGAAACTAATAGTCACGTGAGGTGTTTCCAGGCCGCCGATTGGCTGAAAAGCGTTTTTCTTTGCTCGAGAGATGTTGAAACCTAGTTGCAAATTGTGATGTCACGAATGGCGTGAGTACGCTTGTTTTACTGAGGTTTTTAGTGAACTTTTCTTCACATTCTTCATATCCTCACATTCAGATGACTATGTTGACGTTTCAAATGATTTTATCGCCTTACAAACCTGCCTAAGCCACAATCGAGCGTTCGGGGTAAGCGTTGTTGATCTTTGTTTTGATGATTCCTGTGTTGTTTTGAAGAAACTGGCGTCCCCAAATTGTGCTTTGTTTTGCTTGGAATTTGGGATGCATAATTTAACTAGTAAACCGTGATATCTTCTTTTAAAATGAGTAAGAGTAGATGGGCATTTTGTCGTATTGTGGCTTTGTCGTATTTACAGACAATTCGATTATCATTTTAGGCTGTATTAATCCCAAACTTTGATTATACTCGGGTTTTTTAAGCTTGTCAATTGCAACCAGGTTGTTATGCTCACGCCATCAAGTTTCCAATCCAGTCTTTTTACTATCCATGCTGAAACCGCAAACGTGTAACCTCAAACGTCTGGCAGCGGTTAGACGTTAGCCGTAAAAGAAACAAACGTCAAACTAAATGTCTGTATTGAATGTTTTCTCCTCTTTAGGCGGTGTTCAACGAGCACCTCCACCTCCACCGACGGCAGGCAACAGAGCTGCAGCTCCACCACCTCCCGCGCCGGCTAGAGGTGCCCCACCTCCGCCTCCACCCCCACCCAGGAGATAAACAATACAAAAAACTCCTTTGATTGGGAAAATGTCGTTTTAAAACAAACAGTTCCTTAATATTGATTAATTAAATAACTGATTAGGAAAGTTAATGAAAAATCGTTGCTAGTTAATTTAGATGAGGAGGTGATGTTTAAATTTAAGCGGAAAATAAACTGAAAATGTGTTCGTATACGCATATATACCAACTTAGATACGTTGGTACGTGTTCTCCTTGACGGTGATTTGGGTTGCGAGGAAAAATAATACTTTTTATAACATGCCAAAAATTATATATTTATTTTGTTTTTGCACTATATGACCAGTTAGTTTTGTTAATAACAAATATGTTTCCAAAGCAGTTTTACCTGCTTCAGTTGGTTAAGGACGTAATTTCTCCATCGGGGACGCGAACGCTTCAAGTCGCTTACTATAAAATAAAATACGAACTAATCTTGTATTTTCAAGAATATGATTTGATATTTTACTTCGAACGTTGTTCAAATTACATATTCTTAATTCATCGGTGCTGTATACAGCATGAATAATAAAGAAAATATAATTACTGGAGTGATTTGTCTCCTGTTATGCTTTAATTATAGAGATAAGTCAGTAAATTGTGTGCCATTGGAAAACTTCTGAGGAAAACTTCTGAGGGGGTATAGGTAACGAATTATTCCGCAGAAGTTATGTTTGTCATTACGCCACTTTGCCCGCGTGGACGGAACGTGCATTATTCAGTTCGCTTTGTAAGTTGAAAATTCCCAACTTTCAAAGCCCGCGTGAGCAGTTGCGTCGCCAGGGTGATACAACTGGGGTGGACAAACCTCTAAGGGGGTCCGGGGGCATGCTCCCCCGGGAAATTTTGGAATCTAGAGTCCCTGAAACGCCATTTCCTGCACTTTGAGGGGTGATTTTACAGAATTCTGAAGGTTATAAAACGTCATAAAAAATGCACAAAAGAAAACACGTTTTAGGACTTTGAATATATATTTTATTATTTTTCATAGAATTTTTCATAATTATAAAATGCGCTCAAAATCATTCCATATTATCTCGATCTTATCATAATTCCATATTATCTCGATGAGGCCATTACGAAATTTCGCCCGAGCCCTAATTACTTCGTATCAGCGGAGGGGATGCGACCGCCGACCGAGCGTACTTTATGTAACCCTTCATGAAATGCACCAACGCCGGAGTGATTAACAGCCGTGAGCGCCACTGACAAAAAAAGTCTCAATACTACTTCGCCCCCCGCCCCCAATGTTTTCTCCACGGATTTGGAAAAATTAAGAAATCGATCTGGAAAAGAACTGGGGTGGACTTGTCCACCCCAGTCCACCCCGTGGCGACGCCACTGCGCGTGGGCGAAACGCACGTAATTGAAGACGGTTTTCCATTACGTGCGGTTCACAAAGGTAACATTGGGCTGTAAATTCATGTCTCGTTAATTGGAGTTTAAAAATATTGGGAATAGTGTAACAGGGCACGACTCTTTCGATCGGTTAGTTGACGTCAAACGCAAATTGAGATTCTGGGTCACCTAACCCAAATAAAAACCCTGCCTCTTGTCAGTAACCGGAATTACCGCCTAGCTTTTGCGCTAACTCGACCTACTAGTGAGTTTTGTAAAGGCATATTTACACGTGCGATTTTTGATGCGATAAATATATGTTAGTAGTGTTTTCAGCTTGAAGTTGGTAAAGTTTCTTCGTTTGTTTTTGCTCTACTGGTCGTAAGTTAAACTTAGAGAAATACAACCTCGGTCTACCATCTGAGTTTGAATGGTTACAGCGTCGGGCTAGCATTGTGGGTTGAGTCCCGTCTGGAGCTTGGAGTTTTTCTCTGAGTTAACTTGCGACAGCTTGTACAGCAAAAACAAACGCAATAATTTTGTCATAAATGTCGCCAACTTCTGGTTTTAGATGCCTGGGCCCGGTTGTATAAAAAAGTGATTAACTTTAATCATGATTAGTGCTTAGTTCTAGCCAATCAGGACCAGTGTTTGAGACTTTAACTACGATTTAATCACCCAAAAGGTGATTAAATCATGATTAAAAGTTTTATACAACTGGGCCCAGATGTTAAGCAATTACGAACGAGCAGAAAAGTGAAGATGAAACCACGGCACAATCCGTTGACTTTCTACTTAACATGCGTCTAAACCAGAAGTTGGCAATATTTATCGCATCAAAAATCGCATGTGTGACCAAGGCCTTAAGTTTACGCACTACTTTGTGAACCGCTGTGAAAATCAGGCCTGCTTGAAGACTGCTTACTGTCTAGAACTAAGGCACTGCTTATTGTCTGGAACTAAAGCACTGTTTACTGTCTAGAACTAAAGCACTGCTTACTGTCTAGAACTAAGGCACTGCTTTCTGTTTACACTTCAGCGATTTCTGCAACGTAGCAAATTCACAAGCGGACCTTCGGTACAACTTTACCATAACCTTCATTCGATATGATTCATAACTCGACGTTTGAAACCAAAAGAGCTAATTCAAACTTTGCTAACCCCATACGCTAACCTGGGCCACACAGCGGGTCACGGCATCAAAGCGGACGTGAATTTGGCACAGTAAAGTGTAACTGTAAACGATCAAAAACAACCAAGATACTCGGAAATATATGGTCATAATATCAGAAATTATACACTAACACAGTATACTAAAAAACAACCAAATTTAACTACAGTATTCGAAAAGGTGTAGTTTTCGCTGTCCGCAAAGGTTTATGGTAAAAAAGTGCATGCCATCATTTTTTTTGCTACGTGGATTGGAGTGCAATTACAAAGTCTACAATGTTTTGACAAGATACCTTGAGATACCTTGCAGGCTGACGGAAGGACCGACAGACTAAAGTGAAAACATGCACAACCACCAAAACACAGCAAAAACAACAAACGAATTACGGATATAATGTGGCAAAGGTCAAATAACCCGTATGACCGGGCATTTGTCTACATGGTCTACAAGTTACAAGGTCGATTTTATCAAATTTTTGGGATGTATCAACACGGATTCTTTTAGTCGAATCAGGTTCCGGTGGCAGTTCAGTCTCTTGTTGTTCTTTGTCCTCCTCGGCGTCTGGGTTGTCGTCGTCACGTGGGCGCTTCCATGACGGCAGTTCTGTGGAACAGGTTTCCTCTTCATCACCCTGTAGAATATAGCACAATCTTACAGCCTGTTGCGAAAGATTAATTTAATGGACCTCTTCACCAATAGCGGCGCCATCTTGAATTCGCAACGCATTGTGGTCTATCCAGAATAACAAGCTCAATTTATTAAGAGGGTGAATGCTTAATGTGGAGACACAATGCGGTAAATTTATAAATTATTTATTATATATAAATACTTTCGTAGCAACAATGTCTAAATATGAACGTTGTAATATTAGTAAAAGTAATAATGCTTGGACGTATAAGGATACATTTGTCATGAATCTATCCTTATACGACCGAGAATTGTTGCTTTTACCAATATGACAACGATTATATTTAGACATTGTTGCCACGAAAGTGTTTATAAAGAAAGAGTTACCTCATTGTGTCTCAAACACTATGCAATCACCTCAGGCAGTTGTCAATGCTCTTAATTGTGTAATTTATGTTACTAAATCTTGCAGTCAATTTTAATGAGACAACTACTGTTGATGCAGTTAGTCTTGAGGAAATAAATACAATTATACATATAGGTTTGGAAGAATTTCATTATGTTTCTACTGACAAACCTGAATCTATTCAAACTGAAAACAATAACAAAGTTCCTAATTTACCCAAATATTGTGCTTAATACAAAGGTTTTTGCCAAAATTTCCATCGTGTGAAACATTTCCAATGTAACACTCGGTTTGACAGGTTTCATTCTGGATTAACACTCAATCTGGATCCATGTTATCAGCCCCTTACTTATTAAACTGTTGTCTCGCATCCTATTTCTATTAGCCTGCAGTGCAGGTGTGAGCCTGCCATCTATATTTATATCCGTGAGTCGGCCTCAAGGGCTTTTGATTAATTAAGTTTGTTACCTGGTAGACCACAATGCATTGCGAATTCAAGATGGCGCCGGTATTGGTGAAAAGGTCAATTTGATGATGGTGGTGGTGATGTGACTAATGATATGAAGAAGATGACAATGATGATCTTTCACACTCGTACTTGTATTTGATCTATATTACATAATGATTTAAACAGCTCACGTCCAAACAAACCTCGTTATTTCCAAAATTTGGTTCTTGGAGTGAAATCGTCTTCATATTGTGCAGTCGAAGCAGGCATTCCATGGTACGGATATCTGCAACATTAAAACATATTCATTTAAAACTTCGTCAGGTTTAATTTTAAAACGAGTGAACTTTCTCGGATGAGCGTTCAAAGTTAGGAGAAAGGCAGGAAAAGTCAAGTGTGTAGAAAAACCGTCAGGAAAAACGGTAAACATTCCTAAGCTTTCGTCACTAATACCCGAGACTTCATATTCTTAGACTCGTGTCACGAAATTCTTTCCTCAGCCGCAAAAAGACATTTCAAGACTTCAAGTAACGTTAGGATTCGTTTACATCTAAAGTTTAGTTAGTTTATGTGAGTTTCAAAACCACAGTGAGATCCTAATCAATCGCGTGAGCCCGGCTAACTGGGCTAGCCCGGCTCATATGAACAGCCCCTAAGATGCTCTGAGGAAGCATTAGCGAGACAAAAGCTTAGCAAATAAATTAATTTACATACATGGTGTAACTACAGAGGATTTCCAATTATATACAAATTACTGCAAAATGTTAATTTTAACATTATTTGTGGCCTTTCATTTAAAATATTCCTTTACAGAGAGCTGCTAGTTCAAAATACAGAAACCCTTGGACGGGATTAATAAGTCTGTCTCTAGAGTGGGAACCTGGCTAGACGAGTGAGCGAGGAATTTGGAGAGTGTGAAGGACTTGGTTTAGCCAGGTTTAGCTGAAGCGCAAGCGCGCCAAAATGTACCAAGCTTTATTTTTTAACTTATGTTTTTATGACTATAGCATAAACACAATCAAGAAATGGTCTGGAAACTCAGTAAAAGTCTATCGAAGTCTCCAAAGCCGGTTTTCCACTGGCGAATTTTGTCGCGCGAAGCGACCTTTTTTTTTTGCCTTATGAGCTCTCGAGTGGAACTAATTAGAAATCTATTCCAATCTATTCAATTTTGACAATAGAAATTCGCCTCGCGCGACAAATTCCCAGTGGAAAACCAAACCGGACCGGTGAGCACAATTACTTTTGGTATATCAATGAAGCAATCATGCATGGTTTCCATCGCGGAACTAAAGCGTTGCAGCGGATTTCCTTTGTTAGGACAAAACAGGACAGAAGAAAGACATCGCTATATACGCTTCGATTCCGCGACCGTCAGAACACCGTCGCGACCATTTGGAAACTAGGCTTTAATAAAAAACCCCGAAAGTTTGCATGGTGAGGACCATCTGAACATAAAATCCCAGCTCAATGGGCTTTGAAGTTTTCCAAGTTTCCAGATTTCTATGCTCCGATGCTCAAAGTGGTACCAATTACCCGACTGATTCAGTACTGTGTCTTTGGAGAGACGAACTTGGTTCGAATCTAGAAACGTGCAGGCCCCTGACACTTTAAAAAGTCAACTGTGTATATAGGAAAGTATCTTTGCTATAGTTTCTGGTTGCTAACAGTTACTGCATGTTTACCTCTAAAGCCTTGCTCCTCCATTGCAGCGCAGGTACGTTGAACTTGCTCTATGCATGGCGAAAATGAGCAGAGGTCGCCACCGTCTAGCTGAAATTTGAAGGTAAGAAAACTGAATGAAGCGGTTACTGTATATGTATAGTCTTGTGAAACTTTGTTATCGGGTATTTAATATACAAGCCCTGCTACATGCACTTGAAGCCTTAGGGTTCTGGAAAAAAGAGGTATTTCCTTGGACGTCAACAGGATTTGTTGACAAGGAATATGCAGCATTCGCGTTCAATGAAAGTAATTGTAAGTGCACAGTGGTTAGTTCGCGTGTCTTTCACCTAAGATTCCTATAAGATTCTAACCTATAAGATTCCTGGCTGTTCAATGCAACCTATGATGCAACCTATATCTGATTAAAAGTTCACCTTGGCCGCATGTAATAAGAGTACCAGACCAATAAGGGTTAGTGTTTACTGGACCTCTTGGGAGAACAATTTATATATGACTGATAGGGTTATCAACTATAACATATAAAGTTAGTTAGGCCTTCCAGCTAAGTATTAGCGGGGTCGTTTTATAATAACTGCTGGCCTTTTTCTAAATTCATTTGCTGGAATGAACGAAAAGTAGGCGCGGTTGAGCCCATAATCAATCAAAAATATAATATATACACCTGAGATAAAAATTTCGCGAATTTACCCAAATAATTAGCGAAAAAGATGGGTGTCTGAAACCGAATGGTTAGAACTAGTGAATAGCGGGCCGCAAGTTCGCCAACGTCATTGTTCCTCGCGACACGAAGATGTTGTAAAAAGTAAATAGTAAAATAGCAATTTAAACACAAAACCTTTAAAGCATCTTTTGAAGTCTTTATAGCATCCCATGGGGAAGGTAGATCAAGGAAAACTTTATAAAATAAAGGAAAAAATACATTTAACATTTTTTGCGAGACTTGTGACGTTGGACTTTATATATATAGAGTATATATATATAGAGAGTATATACATATATATATATATATATATATATATATATATAAGCCCGTACTGCACGGTTTTTAAATGGCTTCTAAAAAGAATCACTTCATACGTTCATTGGCATAGTAATTTTGAAAATTAAGCTTATCTCAGCCGTTAAAAACCAGCGAGAAACTTAGAGCGAGTCTATATCACATATATAGATCCGATACGCTCATGATTTTTCTGTGTTTTCCTCATGAATTATTAATGAATTTTAGAAATATATATATATATATATATATATATATATATATATATATATATATATATATATATATATATATATATATATATATATATATAGTCTGTTATAGACTCTGAACCATCTCACTCAAATTATAGAAAGAGACCATAACTCAATCATATAAAAAGGTCTTTATTTATTTAAATTATAAATATATATTTTTATAAATATAAATTTATAAATTATAAATAAACTTATTTTGAAATACCAAATTTCCCTTCAACCACACGCCCCCAAAAATAAACCTTCCCAAGGGCATATTAACGGAAGTTAACGGTAACCTGTATTCCCTATACGATCGCTATAAACCCCTATACATGCAGAGCTGTCGGTGTTTACGTTTGACAACAGTATGATGAACTATACCTGCATCCGCAATATGCTCAAGACCGAAACCATCTTTGATTACATTTTTGTGTTCTACAGTCGCGAGATCAGCAAACCCATGTTTAGAGAACTCTGACCTAAAATTCAGAAAAAATAATTATATCTTATGCGAGCCCGCAGGGCGAGTCAAAATACAAACAACGAGTAAAAATATACAGCGATATATACACACCAAAACATCTTATAAGAGATTTATTATACAACTGCTCTGATCAACAAATTTTTATGGAAAAGAAAACTCTAGAAAGGCCAGAGAAGTAGCGTGACTTGCACCAGGACAAAATAATAAGCATACATGAAGTAGTCTCCCGTGTGATAAATTTGCATGGTTATCCAAATAACTAACTATCCAAATATCGCTGTATATTTGTACTCATTTTTAGCGTTATTTGGACAGTTTTTAATGCAGTTGTATAATAAATACAGGAAGGCGCTTATAATCAACCAATTCAACCAAACATCTACTTTTAACAATAGATTTTAACAACTGAAGAAACAACAACTTTGTAATAATTATAGAGACAGTGGCAATAAGGCAAAGATAAAAAAAATAGATAATACACATACAATAGCTCTGCAAGTACATGGATATATAGAAATTACATGAGAAACTAGTTTCCTATTTTAACTTTAGTTTTGTGAAAGTGACGACACAAACAACATTAACGTTCATTGCTCAGTCAGGAATAGTGAGGAAGCAAGGGGTGGGCGCTAATTCGAGGAAATACCGTAACTCGTCAAAAATATAGAGCATAATACATGGATGTGCGGAAATATGAAATAAAATTTCGAGTGTTGACCAGGATATGTCACGAGTGAGCAAAGCGAACGAGTAAGATATCCTGTTCAACACGAGAAATAACTTCATATTTCCAAACATCCATGTATTCTTATGTTTATTAGATAAAAAAAATAGTCCTATTCCCCACAAAAACAGAGCAGTAAACTCTACTGCGTTTCATGTTAATAGACACATGTGAGATTATCATGAATAATCACACATGTGAGATTATCGATTTTCTTAAGGTGCCGTTACACGATGCGATTTTTCTTGCAACTTGCAACAAATTTACCCATGGAAGAAAAATTCGCAAGTTACAAGAAGGTTGTTACATGCATGTTCAGCAACTTGCGAACTTTGTTGCAAGTTGCAGCAAAAAGTAGACTGACCCGTCCAACTTTTCTTGCAACTTGCAACACGGCAAAAATAACAACATTCACGCTATTTGTTGCAAGTTGCAAGAAAAATCGCATCGTGTAACAGTAGCTTTAGTGGCGGAAAAATGAATAAACCATGCACACTCTATTTTATATAATAAAATGTGACAAAGCATTAAAAGTTGAAAATTAGAGGGCCTTTACACGAGCCCGGGTTGAGTGCCAGCCCGGGTCAGCTGGCCATCCCTGCATGGTTATTCTTTTTTCGTGTTTACATGCATGAACTCGGGTTGGCTTCTTTTTTCCCCAACCCGGGTCAGCTTTTCTCAACACAAATTATGATATTGCCAACACCGTTACATGAAGAAATTGACCAAAGTTCCGGGTTGACCCGGCTATCGTGTAAACGCTAACAGGGGTTTATTCGTAGACGGGTTGACCCGGGTTGGCGAGCTAAGTTCCCGGGTTGGCTCTCAACCCGGGCTCGTGTAAAGGCCCCAATGTTATGAAAGACCGTAAACTATATATAGAAACGGCAACAAAAATTACCAATGCTATACCTAGCCATTTCTGTTCTTTGATCATGAAATTCAAACGTATAGAGATGGCCTGATGGAGCGATTGTTCTCATGATGGCATGCGACATCGAACCACTGCCAGTACCTGAAAGAAAAAGTAACCTAATATTAAAGTTAAAATACTGGCACAGAAGGTAAACGACTTGCTAGATTTGTATCTCGCGGCAGCCAATTTTCGCAGCCATCATTTTCAAGCAGTATCAAAGGTTATAATTTGTGATAAAATGCTGAGATTTTAGATAAGCCCATGCAATATCAGAGAAAATCGTTGAACGTCACTATATTATTGTGTAATAAATGTGACCTGATCACATTTTAATAAAATTTACTAAAGATTTAACAATTGTTTTAATACCAAAACCGCGTTTTCTTCAGCACTTTTAAAAGCCGGTTTTCCACTAGGCGACTTTTTTCGCGCGAAGCGACTTTTTCTTTTGTCTCATGAGCTCTGAGCTGGAACTAATCAGAAATCTATTGAATTCGAACAAAAGAAAGTCGCTTCGCGCGAAAAAAATCGCCAAAAATCGGCTTTACAGTACCTCTGACGTTAGCTGAATAAGCATATTTCATCAATATGCAGTTAAAGGGCATTGGCAATAAAAATAAAGTTTGTCTAATTTGAAAGAACTCATAAAATTGTAACAGAAGATCTTTGACAACTTTTTCGTATCTTTCTTCGTTTTCAAGATATTTCAGTTTGTTTGATATGTAAATGGTACAGTATTTTCATACAGAGCAAAATCACTTATATATCTATAATTGCTGAACATGAGATGTTCAGCGTCACAAGGAGTTTTTATGTGCACAGTTTCAAGTGATTTCGTTGAACAAACTTAGAGATATAACTGGTTTTTGCCACATGTGAAAATATTTTACCCTGCTCATGACGTCAGAGACCATCTCTGCTCATGACGTCAGAGACCATCTTATTTACATATCTTGAAAACGAAGAAAGATACGAAAATGTTGTAAAAGATCTTCTATTACAATTTTACATGTTCTTTCAAATTAGCCAAACTTAATTTGTATTGCCAATCCCCTTTAAGGAATAGGATAAAAGCCAGGATAATAGAGCAGGTCGGTGCATCCTGGATTGATGCACCCCGGATCAAGAGTATAGCAAAGTAGGGTACAGCGTTAGTAGGGTATAGTGTTAGTATAATATATAAAATTGAACGGACGAAGTGTACGAGCATTTAGAACAGCGAGCCGTAATTGAAAACACTTATTAAACATTCATTTTTTTTAAATTTTCTTCGTAAATTATTAATGAATTAAATAGTGTTTAATACCTACTTACCTGATTCAACAACGATTGATCCGGGTTTTAGGTTCAATTGAAGCAACACCATGCTAATATCAGTGGTGTAGAGAATTTGTGTTCTATGTGGTAATGTTGTCGTCCATAATTCTGGTGTGGGATAAAGTATATACATCCAACCTTTCTTATTTTTCGTATAAACCTAGAAATTATTAAGCTATGATTAACGAAGACTTTCTTAAAGCTTTAACGAGCGAAACCTTTATAACTTGGACCAAACTCGATTTAGAGAATACATAATCCAGCCTTTTGGTTCCAACAAATACTGCAAATCTTCTTATTGCAGGGTGTTCAATAGCTAAATAACTGAAAATTCCGCGTTAAACGCAGTCGTTGAATGTCAGCACTTCGTACCCAATATCACCTACCCAATATTGTCATCCAATACTACCTATTCAATATTGTCATCCAATAACACCTACTCAATACTACCATATAATACCACCTACATGTACTCAATATTGCCATTCAATACCATCTACTCCATATTATTGCCATCCAATACCACCTCCCCAATACTGCCATCCAATACCATCTACTCAATATTCCCATCCAATAGGTGGCATTAGATGGCAGTACTGGGTTGGTATAAGATGGCAGTATTGGGTAGATGGTATTGGATGGTAATATTGGGTAGGTGGTATTGGATAGCAGTATTGGGGAGGTGGTATTGGATGGCAGTATTGGGGAGGTGGTATTGGATGGCAGTATTGGGGAGGTGGTATTGGATGGCAGTATTGGGGAGGTGGTATTGGATGGCAGTATTGGGGAGGTGGTATTGGATGGCAATATTGGGTAGGTGGTATTGGCTGGCAATATTGGGTAAGTGGTATTGGCTGGCAGTATTGGGGAGGCTATTGGGTGGCAGTATTGGGTAGGTGGTATTGGATGGCAATATTGGGTAGGTGGTATTGGATGGCAATATTGGGTAGGTGGTATTGGATGGCAATATTGGGTAGGTGGTATTGGATGGCAGTATTGGGGAGGTGGTATTGGATGGCAGTATTGGGTAGGTGGTATTGGATGGCAGTATTGGGGAGGTGGTATTGGGTGGTAGTATTGAATATAGGTGGTATTGGATGGCAATATTGGGTAGGTGGTATTGGATGGTAGTATTGAATATAGGTGGTATTGGTTGGTGGTATTGGTTGGTAATATTGGGTAGGTGGTATTGCAGGTAGTATTGAGTAGGTTGGTATTGGATGGTAATATTGGGTAGGTGATATTGGATGGCAATATTGAGTAAGTGGTATTGGATCATTGGATGGTAATATTGAATAGGTGGTAATATTGGATGGTAATATTGGATAGGTGGTATTGCAGTATTGAGTAGGTTGGTATTGGATGGTAATATTGGGTAGGTGATATTGGATGGCAGTATTGAGTAAGTGGTATTGGATGGCAATATTGGATAGGTGGTATTTGAATGGCAATATTGGGTAGGTGGCATTGGATTGCAATATTGGATGGTAGTATTGAGTAGATGGTATTGGATGGTAGTATATTGGGTATGTGGCATTGGATGACAATATAGTATTAGGTGAGTGGTATATTGGATCAGTAGTATTGGCTACAATGTAGGTGGCATTATTTTTATGAATAGTATTGGATGGGCTGTTATAAAATAAATGTTGGTATTGGTTGGGTAGTGGTCACGATCGATGCAAGGTGGAATTGGCAAAATGGGTACAGAGTACATGGTGTTGGGTGTACTGTAAGGAAGATACTGCACATATGTACATGTATTGGGTGCTGGGAGATTATATGTACTGGGTGCAGGGTAATATTGGGTGGGCATGACAAGCAGTTGTTGTAAATTGCACCAATAATGAATGAACAATGAATTAAAGTACAATTATCATGTATTAACAATCCTGCAATGTCTGGCATAGGGCTTGAAACCACACCAATAACTACAGTACCCGCACTAGCGAGCCTAACAAGGATACAGTAATGTAACTACGACCTTTGGAGGGTGTAGCTCCGTCGGAGAGGGTTTGCCCTAATAGCTGAGGAACAGTTTACAGGAACAGGCGATCCACCAAGACGGGTGCGGTCTTATAGGTAGAGCAGCTCCAGGCAAGCCTAAACTCCCAACTAACTTGTAGCAATGTTGCCGAGAATTACCCTCTCCTAACAGAACTACTGTCACACATAAAGTGGAGAAGTAACTTACCAAATGATAATCAATGGTTCCGAAATTACCATACCGACCTGGACCTGAGAAAGCCACCAGGGGCCAACCAACAGAGAAAGGGCAAAAGCTGCATTTGAACAACCAACATCCAGGTGACCATCAATGACCGGAACCTGTACGCAAAGCCAGAAGCAAAGGCCCACGCCTGCAACATAGACAAGCAACAAACGGGCCCTTTCCAAAGCAGGTAGACAGGTACATAGCAAACAATGGCACGCAACGGGCTGGACTTAAGAGCAGCTGAAGAGCCCAATAGACTTAAATTACACTACGCAAAAACCAGATAAGCCGGTACCGTAAAGCACAAGCTACAACACATCACAGCACACTACAGCACACTACGGCACATTTTCTCGGAGTAGCCAAGAACACACCCTACAAACTAAGTTATCACCCAGAGTAGCCGGGGAACAGACCAGATGTACTGGCGCGAAACACAAACTACCAACAGCTAAGCACAAACTACTACTACTACAAAAAATGACAGCACACTACTGCACATTTTCTAGGAGTAGCCAAGAACACACCCTACATAAGTTATCACCCGGAGTAGCCGGGGAACAGACCAGGTGTACTGGCGCGAAACACACAAGCGCACCGCGAGGACCCGAGGACCCCCAGCAGGGGGCACAAATACAGACCCCCAACGTCATGTATGGCAAAGGTGCACAGTACGGACCCACGCACACTAGCAGCAGGCCAGAAGGCCACAGCTGAACTAGTAGAGCCCCACACGACTGTGCAACAGCAGGGGGCACAAATACAGACCCCCAACGTCATGTATGGCAAAGGTGCACAGTACGGACCCACGCACACTAGCAGCAGGCCAGAAGGCCACAGCTGAACTAGTAGACCCCCCACACGACTGTGTAACAGCAGGGGGCACAAATACAGACCCCCAACGTCATGTATGGCAAAGTTGCACAGTACGGACCCGCACAACGACATCGCCCAAACAGTTAAAGAGAGCCCCCACACAACAGGGCAATGGCGGGGGAGCACAAATACACTTCCCCAGAGACAGTACGGCAGCAGAAAGCACAAAACAGTCCCCAGCGACTGTACGACAGCAGTAAAGCACACCTACAGCCACCCGCAACTGTAGTATAGCAAAGTAGCACAAGGAGCTCCCCGCAACTGCAGCTGACAGCAACTTAGCACAACGCAGATACTCAGCAACAGTATGACCGCGAGGCCCCGTAGGACAAAGGCAGACACCCATGGTACAGGAGGACAAAGGCAGTCACCCAGGGTACCGTAGGACAAAGGCAGTCACCCAGGAAAGAGGAGGACAAACATGGCCTCTGCAACTAAGGGATAGTATTAAATAGCCCCAACGCAAAGCGGAACCCCCCGCAACTGTAAGACAGCAAGGAGCACTAGCACAAATGCAGACCCCCCCCCCCACCAGCAAGAAGAGTACAGCAAAGTAGCGCACAAGCAACCATGTAGCAACTGTACGACAGCAAGGTACATTAGCACAAATGCAATCCCCCCGCAACAATATGATAGCAAAGGTAGCAAACATGCGATCACCTAGCAAAGGCACGATAGCAAGGTACAAAGTACAAATGCAGTCCCCAGCAACAATATAAAAGTAAAGTAGCACACTGGCAACCCCCAAGCAACTGTACGATAGCCAGGTACAATAGCCTAAATGCAGTCTTCCAGCAACAATATGATAGCAAAGTAGCACACCTGTAACCACCTAGCAACTGTAAGACAGCAAGGAACACTAGCACAAGCAGTCCCCCCCCCCCCCCCCACCAGCAACAATATGAAGGCAAAGTAGCCTACAAGCAACCACCCAGCATCTGTATGATTGCAAAGTAGTGCAAATGCAGTACCCGGGGCCCGCAACTGTAGCCCCGCAAGGAACACAAATACCATCCCCGCAACGATTGCAGGCACAAGGGGCACCAGCAGCAACACAAATCCTACTTGCACGACTGAGCGAGCTCAAGCCAAGGAATGGCAACGGCTCAACCACCTGGACACCTTAACACGGGGTGGGTGGGTGGGTGGTAGCGAAGCGTCATGTACGGCAGTCAGTACACGAATGAGCTCTGAGCCACTACGCACATTAACTTAGCCAAGGGGTTCTACTGGGGGTATCAAATCCACTAGCCCCAAGGGACCTGTGGAACAACAACATATACACATCGCATGATGTTAATTATTTTTATTTCATAAATCCATATTATCTCAGTCTATACATTTAAAATCTTACCTTTGTACCAAATCGTTTGCCTATCAGATTACAGTGTGGAAAAGGGCCAAATCTAGTATTCAAAATGCCTTTCTTCGAGATATCCACAGGTTGCATTTTGTTATGGCCCTAAAGATAGGTTAAGAATTGTTGATACTACTCACTCTAGCTAGATCACTTGGTGAAACAATGAAATTTGAGTAAAGACTAAAGCCAGCCATAAATCAGTTAATTTAACTTTCTAGTATGTATTTTTTCTCTCAATTTTGTTTATATTTAATTTGGGAGCAATTAATAAATTGTTGTTATTGTTATTATAATTATTATTGTTATTTACTAAATATTTGAAAAAAAAGGAATTAACAATGTCTAATAATCATTTGGATATATATTATACATGTATAAGTACTGTACTCATGTACTGTACATGTAATATCTATACATTTCACTACAAAAAAACAACTCCATCTGGCCTGTGTTGTGTCCACACGCTAGCTGGGACAATTCCCAGGATTTCAACATGGCCAGGCCTTGGAATTCAGAATTTCCAAATAGTGTTGTCATATCACTGTCAGAGAAAACCCACTACACAAAGGTACTACAAGTCAGAGTAGACCTAATAGAACTGAGACTTTACAAACTTCCTAGGCTTTACCTCTTACAAATACATAGCCAAAATGCATGGGCATCTGATTTCCAGCCTTTACTCAGCTAATTAACATACAGGTATATGCCCTTACAGATACTTAGACACTCCACTTGCTCTTTTAACTTGTCTTACCTGTATCATAGTTGCCTGTATGCATATGCAATAAATATACAGTACAATTACATATTTAGAAAACAACTTACAGTGAATTCAATATAATTTGACCTATATAATTTGATGTTAGCATCAACTATTGATTGCAGCTTGATACTCTGTTTTCTGAATAAAATCATCTGGCATTAACCAGAGTAAAATACTAAATGGCCACCACGGTGGTGAAAGCTAGGGTTAATACAAGTCAAACCTCTCTGAATCAGTGCTTTCAGTGGTGGTGAGATGTTTTATACGCGAGTTGCACGATCATGCACACGCATCATTTTGGCAGGCCTCAGATATAATTCTGGTGGGCTACATCCATGCATAACAAATATGGTAAATGAAAGAAATTCGACTGAAGATATTAGCATCTATTTCTATTTAAAAATACACTACAGTAGCTAAGTTTCGTTTAGTATTGGCCACATTTTTATGCATATGGCCTGCCAAAATAATGCACATGCAACATCGTGCAACTGGCCTATATTGGAATGAAGAGGTTATTTTGGCACCCCCAAGCCCAGGGTGCACTCCATGCAAGTCGCACGCCGGAGATTGGTGACGAGGCTCAGAGCTTTACACCAAGGCTACCAATTATTTTTTATCGGACCTTTTGGTACGCCATGCAAATTTGAAAATAATAAGTAATAATACGCAAAATAATAAGAAAATAATACACCAAAAGAGGCAAAGTGCTGGTCACATTTGTTTGCACGCCAAGAAGACTGAACAAGTGCGTACGCCAAGATATCAAATTTTGGGTAACTCACGCCAGCACGCCAAGCACGAGGACAAGTCCATGCCGGAGATATCCGGCGTAGCATGCACAGAATGCACCCTGGTCCCAAGCAAATTTTAGGCCATTTTTAGCCCCATCTCCATAAATATTAGGGGGCTTACCCCCCTTGTTAGAAATATTAGGGAAGCTATAGCCCTCTACCCCCTGTTCCACCATCCTTGCCCTGATCAAGCCCCTGAAAGACTACCCCTTATATTAAGTGACCACCTCTCCTGCAGTAAGCGACTACTTGTCCAAATTACCAAAATTTCCTTAGTTAAATCACTATAATCAAACCTCTCTCGTATTATTAAAACACCAATATTTTGATGTATAAATACAGTGGTGTAAAAGTATTAATTTATACCATGAAAGCAATGATGGTGTCTCCATCTTCAACGAAGTCTTTGTATTTCATGAAGCTCATATTTTACTTCAAGTTGCTGTCTCGATTAGCTGGGTTTTTAATTCATTTATTAGCACACCACAGTAAACCACTCAACAAAGCAAATGCAAATGTCTGAATCAAGTTGACCAGCCCGATTACGTGCAGGCACGTTAAGTTTGCGGGAAAAATAAACGCACGCGCGCGTTGCTTTGGCGACAACCAAGTAAGTCAAAATGGCTGACTTTCAAGCTTTTTAATATGTGGAGGGAGAATTTGTTTTGCTGCTGGTCAGTACGCTCACAGATTATAAGCGAACTTGATGAAATCTGTATCTTACAACCTTAGATGTTCTGTGTAATTAATTACTAGTCTCCAGTCCATGCAATACATGACTACTTTGAATGGATAAAGATTTACTGATTTTACAGCACTACAACAAGCAACTTTATAGCGGGAAGTGCTCCTTTTATAGTAAATAGAGTCGAACTACATTGCTACTAGAGATTTTTTACAAGAGTTTTGTTTAACACAAAGTCGTATAAATTTCTGAACGAATGGATGAAACAGGGGACATTGAATTCCAAAATATTAGCGGTGGTGGCGGCAATGCAGGCCTTGCTGATGACAGTCTGCGGGACCTTATCGAGAAAGTAGTTCACGGTTTTGTCGCCAATTTACAGCAAGATTCTGTCGATATGTGGCAGTCTTTTAATGAGATTCTGGCTATAATACAATCGTACTCTTCATTACTCGAAGGAAATGCTCAGTTGATGCATTATGTTGAACGAACGTACGACCATTTTTGTGACAATCCCAGCTGTGGCCTTGATGTGAATGCACTCTCCTTGGCGTTTCCTCACCAAATGAGTATAATGCAACAGCATGGCAAACATACCCGGAAGGTGAAATTTCCTTCTGGGTCATTAGAGGTCTCTGAAGTGTGTTTGCCAATCGAAAGCATGGATGAGAAGAGAGGTATTAGTGTCCCGAAAGCAACTGTAGTCAGGACACCTTGTGACATCTACGACAATCAGATTGAGAGGTTCAAATATATTTTAACAGAAAAAGAACTGCATATCAGTGACTTGAGAAGATCTCTGCCATTTGTTGTTCATGAGATTGGTCTTCGAGAAGCTTCCTGGGGCAGACCTTTGGGCATTACAGCAGCTGCGTTAAACATAGACCTGGCTGAGATGGTTCCTGAACTTTCGAGTCCCCAAGACCCTCAGGCATATCTTATTGAGGGTGCATCACCAAACAGTATCAAGTCAGATAATAAAAGTGTCAAGGAGGAGAAAGCAGAGAGAAGACCACTGACAGGGAGAGAAGTTGTTGAAAGATTTGTGAAAGGAAGTTTTCTTGGAACAACTAAGTTTGCTTATCTAAACCGTGCTCCGAGCAAGCATTTTGATCCTTACAATCTAGTTGCGGTACCGAGAAATAAGATGGAGCCAGAGCATTATGTTGTCTCATCTCACGCTATTCTACATGTTACTCCCAACTGTCCATCTGAGCTGCAGCCACTTGCCGAGTGGTATAAAGAAGCCATTCTCTTTTCTGCCATTCTTAAGTTCAGCTTCTTCAAGAACTTTCTAGTTGCTAAAATGTTTCTCAGATGGAGACAAGTAAAGAAGATTCATCAATTCCAAGCACTCTGTAGCCAGGTTGGTGGTGATATATTAGCCAGCATACCAAGCTTTGGCTCTGCTTTACTCCGAGTGTCCTCTCTCATCCAAGATCTTGACCAAGTGGAACTTCTACCACTGGAGGATACCAAGTGTAGATCTTTGCAAGAATTTAACAATGTTACCATAAAGTTGTTAGATGATGCCCAAGAGTGTCTCAAAATGTTCTTTTCATATTGTTTATCAGTGATTAACAAAACAAAGGATAACTGCTTTGAATACCTGGAGTACTGCAAGGAGCAGCTGCAGAGGAAATCTCGTAATCCAAAGGGTTCATTGTCATTAGCAAAGGAGATGAAAGCCATCAAAGTAAAGAACATGAAGCATGCCTACCGTGAAATTCACCAGTTGGGGAGATTTGTTAAACTTGTTGAACAAATCTTATTGGCAAAGTTGCTCACTCTCACTCGATATAGTGTCTGCACTTTTGTTCACAAGGTGTTAGATAATGACAACATTAAAGATAAAGGACTTTTTTCAGTTTCATTGCAGTTCAACAAGAAGGATAAACTCGTTCTGGTTCCTTCATTTGAAAATGTACAGGGGTCCTTGTTTTTTGCAGTTGAGAGTGTGATGAGAATTGTTTGCCAATCTTCAGAATCCTTGGATGAAGAGTTTTGTGAAAGTGGAGGACATAAATGGGGCACAGATGATTCCCCAGCATGTGCAAGCAGGTAAATTATTATCAATTATAGACCTGGAGCAACCCTGGGGATATTTCATCCCTTGGGGTAATTTTTTGTGGAATACCCCAAGCAAAAGGTCTATAATTGATACCAAAACATAACCTTTCCAGAAAAACTTAAAACATTTTAAAAAGTTAGCTTTAAACTTTTGTCCAGCTTTTCATTGTCTGTTTCCATTCTGTTGATATTAAGTGTTGTCTCAAGGCTTCTACTAGATGCATTCTTCGTTGTTTTCTTTGTATTTTCTGAATTCTTATTTTCTTGTAACCTAACAAAATTTTCTTGTCAACATCTGAATCCACCATTGTTGACAGCCTTGTTTTGGTTTTCATGCGTGGGATTCTCGCGTGGTACACGAAGTCGAATACCTCACTGTGGCGGGATATTTGACTTGAATACCCCATCTGTGGTAGCCTGCGAACCCAGACCTATTTTTCTGCCTCCCGCGAAAACTACGTATTGTCAGACTGTTTAACTATGCATGACATTTAGTTTTATTCTTTTGTTTAATCACGTGTTTTGGACTCTCAAACTTGTATTTTCCATTTTTCAAGAAACTGTATGGAGCCACCTTAAACGCGGTAACCGTTGTATTTCAGTCAAACGCGACCGCATTTTATATAAATGCGATATAATAGCGTTGACTAAATGGCACTTCAATGAGACGTGATTCCTTACTGCAAAATCGTCTCAGACTTTGCTTAGTTTGTAGTGCGTTAACCATAATACAGGAAGGAGGAAGAGAAGCTAGAAAGAGGTGGGGGAGTTCACAGTAATTAAGTGGATGAAAAGTGAGAGGTGTAGGAAGAGGAGAAAAAGAAAGACGAGTATGAAAAAAAGGAAGAAGAAGATAAATGAAAGTAAGACGAGGTGGATGGAAAAAGAAGAGAATAAGGATGAAGAAGAGGAAAGAAAAGGAGAAAGAGAAATCGAATGGAAGGAGAGGAGGAAGAAAAAGTGGTAAAGGAGAAAAAGAAGTTGGATGGAAAGGGAGGAGGAGGAAAACGAAGAGGAAGAGAAAAAGAAGGAAGAGGAGGTGGATGAAAAGAGGAGAGGAAGTGAAGGAAGAAGATGGGGAAAAGAAGGAGGAGGAGGTAAAAGAAAGAAGTTGGGTGGAAAGAGAGGAGGAGAAGAAGGAAGCAGAAGAAAAGGGAAAACGAAGAGGTGGATGAGAAGGGGAGGAGGAGGAAGAAGGAGAAAAGGAAGTCAGAGTATATAGGGAATTGGGAAGAGGAAGGAATTTTTTTTGTTTATTACTGTTGATTTCATATAACTTTACCACCATGTGTTGCGAAGTTCGTTGGGAAGTTCCGAAGTTCGTTCGGAAGTTCACATGGGAACTACGTAAACAACATTGCCATATTATCCAATCAGATTGCGAGCTATAAATCAAAGCCCATTTTTATTTGGTAATTGGCAACCTTGTTTACATGCTGTCCTAACCAAATTCGCAACACACGGCGGTAAAGTAATAGGAAAGGAATAATAATAATATCAACATACTTTAAAAAATTCTAAATAGACTGTTTTCAGAGAAATATAGAAGAATAAAAGAACTTACATTATTTACAATAATTTTGAAAACTTGTTCTGGCCAACGCTGGGCTTCAGCTTCTAGTGAAGTTAAAGATGCGATGTCTCTCGGTAGGATTAGAGAAAAAACAAAGTCAGAAATACTGGCTGCTTCGACTATCTAGTATATTATAATACCACTATTTGTTTGTGTCCGCCCGATGTTGCCAAAAAACTCGAATGCGGATCGTTCTCGGACGTGTTCCATTCTTTTTTCCTTACAAAGTGAGCGATCGCCACAATATCGGTCTATTAAAACCAAAACACTAAAATTCGATACGAACACTGCATAATATTTTTCTTCACTGCGTTAACGACGCAAGAAACCATATTTCATAGTCTGAATTCAGAAACGACAAATGACTACCGAATTAAAATAAAGAAGCTAAAAGAGATTTCGCGTTAAGAATCGTAATGAGACGCTTGCGTTGAAACGAAAATGACAAGAAAGATGTCATACCAAACCACAAGGGAGAGAAATTCATGAGAACCCAGTGAAGAGGAGCAATCAAGCAGCAACGCTTTGCTCGTGATTTTTTTATTTAAAGCTGGTATCTTTAGGAAAAGTACTTCAGACCAAGAGACTAAAAGCCACGAAGTGATAGTTTTTGTAAATATCTTCGGAAAGGCTAATCGTTTGACAAGAATTACGGACACGAAGTTGACGCGACGTTGGGTTTCCCATTGACTTTCAGATATGTCTACATTAAGTCACATATTAAATCATCTGTCATGCTTTTAATAGACGGAGGTATGCGAATCTGTTTAGGGTTCTCTGTATATTAATAACACTATGGTCATGGCAAGAGCACTGGTGCAATTCAGACACCTTGGGTTTAATTTCTGATTGAGGATAAGTCAGATAAAGTTTTAACATTCACTGTCACCGGATTCACTCTGTGTGTGTGTGTGTGTGTGTGTGTGTCCGTCCGTCCGTCCGTCCGTCTGTCTGTCTGTCTGTCTCTGTCTGTCTGTCTGTCTGTCTGTCTGTCTGTCTGTCTGTCTGTCTGTCTGTCTGTCTGTCTGTTCGTCCGTCCATCCATCCGTCGTCTGTTTCTCTGTCTTATTCAACCATGATAATTTAAATTAATCTTTGTATTTTTGTACTCGCATATTTTCAGTGAAAGAAGTGATTCCAAGCCACCTGATGACAATTCACCAAATAAACTGCAGAGTTTTCTCTTGGGACAGTCTCCTGTTGTCTCTGCTCCAGGCACCAGTCTTCCTGCGTTGAGTGCGTGCGGTCGTCGTGGGGAAGTGGATAGCGAAGCAGAAGATGATGCCGATGCGGTTAATCTACATGGCAAGAATGAGTATCTGAAAAGCTTGTTTATAGAGTCCCTCCAAGAAACTCTGGACTCATCTCGAACAACTAAGGAAGAAGGTCGTCCCGAGTCCTCCACGGCCTGCATCTCTCCAACCGGTGTCTTGATGGTGGAAGGAAGAGAGATACAAGCTCACAGTAACTTAACTGGTCCGTTGTCAAAAGCAAAGCTCGAGATCACACTATTAAGAGAGTGAGTAGATGACTGGGCTATGTTAAACGTCGTATATACAGTAGAATAGATTTATTAAAGAGTGCATGGTCGTATTTGTATCTTCAGTCAAATTATTGGTGCTTAGGGGATTTTGGAAAAGTGCGAACCGAAAAAATTCCAGTCACGTACTGAGGAAAGGAATTCAGAAGGTTCAAATCACTGATCTATATACAGTATAACTGGATAGCACGTTCCCTATGTCCAACTGTCTGTCTGTCTGCCTGCCTGTCTGTTTGTTTGTTTGTTTGTTTGTTTGTTTGTTTGTTTGTTTGTTTGTTTGTTTGTTTGTTTGTTTGTTTGTTTGTTTGTTTGTTTGTTTGTTTGTTTGTTTGTTTGTTTGTTTGTTTGTCTGTCTGTTTGTTTTCTATTTATATATTTATGTTATATATTTATTTTAAAGACTTCGGAAAGATTTTAATAGTAAAGTTAAACGCTAAAAGGTTAAAAATCTTGAAATCCATCAAATTTATTTAAAAACTCAAAAGTTCGACGACGTCGTCGAACTTTTGAGTTTTTAAATAAATTTGATGGATTTCAAGATTTTTAACCTTATATGCATGGTTCTCTTAGTTTTATTTTATTTTGACTTGATATTGACGTGAGTTAAACGTCGAAACGTCGTCGTATATATAAAATACAGTCCATAGGGAATACAACAAGAATAACAACAATTGACCGTACCGAAAAAGATGGCGATTTGTACATTTAACAACAATCCTTTGCGTGTAATAAATATTGTTTCTTGCAGAATTATTGGAATATACGGTTTTAAAAAGATCAATTTTGGTAGGAATGAAGTTCTTGCTTACTTAATCCATCTTAGCATGATAAACAATGTTTAGTTGTTTTTTTTAGCTGATTTGAGGTCGCAAAGCATTGTGGTTAAATGTACCGCCGCCATCTTTTTCGGTACCGTCAATTGTAAATGTCAGATAAAAAGTTTTGCACGTATGGAGTATTTAATATATTTTGAATATTTAAATTAGGCTTAATTCTCTATGAAAAGCATCTCATAAATTAAGCAGTCAAATTTGTTCTTACACTTCTTAAAACTTTAAACAAGTGTTCAATTGGTGTAGACTTATCGAGGCCGTGTTCATGCGTTGATAATAAGTGTCGAGCCGTGTTAGCCGACATAATTTGTTTCGCACAAATCACATTTAAATAGGTAAACAACGCATTGATTATTGACAATGGACGGTTTCTTTTCCTTGACACCGAGAACTTGCTTGCAATTGTGAATACTTAGTTTTATTTTATTTTGACTTGATAATGACGTGAGTTAAACGTCGAAACGTCGTCGAACTTTTTAAGTTTTTAAATAAATTTGATGGATTTCAAGATTTTTAACCTTTTAGCGTTTAACTTTACTATTAAAATATTATTTCTACATTTATTAGTGAGGAAATTCTTGCAGCCGTGAACAAGGAAGAGGAAATTGTAAACTCCGCTTTAGAGGAGGTTCACGAGTTCTGTCGTAAACATGAGTGGGTAGTGCAAATAAATAAGTTCGTGCGAACTTGGAACACAGCCAAACTCGCGTCCTGGCGAGGAAGATCTCCAGAAAGAATTGAGGTTTGTGTACCTCTTGTACAATACTGTTCAGAAGTAACTTAACAGTGCATGGAAGTTACGAGGGCTGCAGTCGCCTCGTGCGAAACAATGGTCTTTTGACGTTCACTGCTTCGGCATACATATTAGCCTGCATAGCAGGCGTTTCAGTAGGGGGTGGGGGCGAGAAAACGGGACTTGCGACTTGCGAGTATAGAATACTTGTATAGAATATAGATAGCGAAACTCTTTACAGACTTATTCAGAGTATGTCGTAATGTTTGCTGACATCTCTGTGATCTAGAATTTAGACCTAATTAGAACGGGTTTGCGACAACAAAACTCGTTGAACAGAATGCAGCCGAGGGAAATATATATAACCACACGGAATATGACGGAATTTAATAACACGGTAAGCAAGGAACCACATTTAAGAGCACTCCTAACACTTTACGTAATTTTGATTGAGTCACAACATATTACCAATCGAAACTATTAGATAAAAATCTATAAAATCGTTCTTGATTCGAAATTCATGTCTGTAAACCGCGTTCGCTGCCAAGGTTCGCGGCTAAACTTTGGCGACGGCAAACCACAACACGACTTTGTATACATAAAATAAGCGAGGATTTTCCCACACCGACAAAACAACACCAAGCTACTAATGTTAATTAATGTAAAAGCACTAAGATATGTGTGTTATACTAAGATATATTACCGGAAGAGAATTTGTCAACATTAGCCAATGAGATCGCTGCGTTCGTGGACGAACGCATTTTTTTTTCTGAATAGCATGGCGGTAGGCGTTTCCTCATCTCGCCCCTCCCACTACCGAAACGCCCTACATACATATATGCATGCCAATGCATGCCAATAAGAAAGAAATTGAAAAGGGATGTATGCTTATTCAAAAATGGCTGCCGAATTAAAATTCTTTTATATACATATAAATTAGCCCTTATGAACTCGTTTTCATGTGGGAAATTCAAAAGAATTTTTACTTTAAAACGAGGTCATAAGGGCTAATTTATATGCACATAAAAGAATTCTAATTTGGCGGCCATTTTTGAATAAGGTCTATTGATCAGGGAACTTAGAGATACATGTAAATCTCCCCATGAAAACAAGTTATGGTATTACTGTGGTAAATCACAGTAAACAGACATTTTTGTTACTGTTATATAACATTATTCATTTACCGTTAACAAATACACGACTTTGTTTTTCGTTTGAACAGAAACATTTAAGTCAGATTAAAGCCTGGGTTGAGGAGATGAGCGATTTTGCGAAGTCGTTCTGTACAACGAATGGCTTACTGCTCGTAGACTGCAGCGGTATTCGCGATAACCTCGTCCCGAAGCTCGATGCAATCTTCAGGCAGTTGACGAAAATGATTGCAAAAGACCTTCTCAGAATGTCAAAGGACTTTTCGGATGAAGTTACCCAGTTAGCAGAGGTACAGTGTTAAAGTAAAATAAAATGGTTTGAACCCAGGAGTATTATTAGTACATGTTTGTGAAAGTTGTTTGTCTAGGTTAATAGTGTGTAGTTTTGCAGAAAGATTGTTAGTGGTGGCCGCCACTCCTATCCCAGATGGTGTTGATTTTACGGAGGGAGGAAAACCGGAGAACCCGGTGAAAAACCCGCGAAGCACAAGAGAGACCAACTAAACTCTACTCACATGGCAGGGGTCAAAATAACGGCCGGTCAACGGTCAATGACCGGCCAAATTTTTAATGTGACTGGTCAAATTTGTATAACGCCGGTCATTTTGACCGGTCATATTAACTTGCAATTAATTTTATTACTTCCCTTTGAAGGAACTAAAATGATTGTTGTTGTGCTGTTGTAGACCCGTTTCATAATGTCTGATATATATTGAAGTGAACTATGCATGCATTTCCTTTTTATGACAAACGTTCATATCGGTACTAGCTTATATATATAGCGTAGAATATGCTTTACATGTTTTTGTTGTGTTGTGTGTGTGTGTGTGTTTGTTTGTTTGTTTGTTTGTTTTTGTTGGGGATTTTTTTTTTTTTTGGGGGGGGGGGGGCGTCGTGAAATTTGACCGGTCAAAAATCGCCTTTGACCGGTCACAACTGAAACTGACCAGTCACCATGACCGGCGTAACATGAAACGTTATTTTGAGCCCTGCATGGTCCAAGCTCGAGAACGGGGTTTATTCCCGGCTTAACTATTGGTGAGAGACAGCGCCCTAACAGCACACGCCGCCCGTGCGCCTGCGTGAGCTTTTAATGAAGAAAGAGCGGGAAACTTGTTATTCTGTAATTCGACGAGACTGCCACACGTTTCTTGAAAATTCAAAAAAACTATTGAAATTTAGAAGTTCGTACTTGCTGTAAGCTGCATTATAAATAGCTTTAGATATTCTGAGATGACGTTTCGTAATTTTTATGGCAATTTTTAAAAAACACCAATGAATAGTCGAGTTCTACTTATAGTCTTCACTGTCTGGTTGTTGTTGACACGACTATTTCCATTGCACTGTTTAAGCCTAGTTCTCACTTGTTGTAAAAATCGTAAGAATCGGGTTCAGTTCTGTCCCCAATTGTCGGCGATTCTTAAGCCTGGTTTCCATAAGATCAGACGGTCTCGATTGCCCCAATCGTCCCGATCGCCTGAATCCATCCAATCAGATTGGGCGATTCGAAATATCTCTAGTCTGATTGGAGAAATTTGGGCAACCTGGGCGATCGAGATGATCGTATGGAAACCAGGCTTTACGACAGCCACGTTCCCACTTGTCGTGACTTTTCGTAAGAATCGGGGTTTTTTCCTGTCCCCGATTTTCCCAGACGAGTGTTCTTCAGTGTTCACACATGTCGTAACTTGTCGTAAGAATCCCCGATCGTCGGCGACCGTCTGGATGCATTTTCCAAATATAGAAATGATTCCGATTCTTGCTATGCTTCCGATCAGATCGACGACTGTCTGGGACGTTACTTCAACCATGTTCACACTTGTCGTAACAATCCCAGACTATCTGGACAGGAAAAACCTCCGATTCTTACGACAAGTGAGAACCCGGGACCTTCTTTTCTTCAAGATGTCTCAGACTGTTTGAACAAATACCTTAATGAAACTATGTTTTATGACGATTTAGATCTTGTTCTGTGACTGGTTAGTTTTTTGAGATTTAACGAACTGAAAAAACAATTCATTTCGGCGAAACCCTAAGAAAGAGATCGAGAGAAGCAACTCGACACTTTTAACATTGTTTATTTTATTACAATATCGTCATTACAGTCAAACCGGATATTCTTTCCCGCGCGACCTTGCAATATTGACAGCAACATTGCAATGTTCACTCATGCAAATGGTACACGGCGACTTCTCGGCAAGTTGCTAAAAATTTACATTTTAAATTTGGAACTTCGCGTAATATGAAGTCAGAACAATTCACTTTAAATAAACCTTCATGTTATGTGAAATTCGATATTTAAAATGGGAATTCTTGGCAACTTGCCAAGGAGTCGCCGTGTACCGTTTGCCAGTCAACATTGCAATGTTGCGTGGTAAAGAACATCCAATTTAACTGTAAACATAACAGCAACATCGCAATCACCTTTTAATTAAGGAAGTGGTGTTGTTTGCTATTATTGTAAAATTGCGGTTTGGTTTTCTTGTAGAAATTGTCAAACAAATGTCGTGATTTGAAAGGTTTTGCACAGTACATGATAGCACAGAAGTCCACAAAAGAGAAAGTACCAGCTCTGCAAGTTAAAGTGGAATATATTAAAAGTCTATTTGAGGTAATATTCAGTTAAGCGTGACTATAACTTCTAATTCTAGATTGGTCGAGGATGATAATTTTCTGTTTTATCTTTTTATTGAAAAATACAATAGCGGTTGGTTTTTCTAATTTTTCGAGGCATTTTAAAAAGACCTAAAAAGTTCTTCGGGCTATTTTAATTTTTAAGAGGTTCATAGCGCTATTTTAAAGTGCTTATGAAATGAAATTTTCGCTAATAATATAAAAATTCTTAAGTCGAAATGTCAGCAAGGACTGAGGGGCTGTTTATATGAGAGGCGAGCCAGCCCGGTAAGCGGGATAGCCCGGTAAGCGAGATAATTTCTGGCTCGCATTTATATGAACGAATTTCATCCCGCCTGGCGTCGGCATCCCTTTGAAAAATCATCCCGGTGGTAAGCGGGCCAGCCCGGTTAGCGATTGTTTACATGGGAAAATTTTCATCCCGCTTACCGAGATCTCGCCTCTTTCAAGTGAGATCTCGCTAACCCGGCTAGCCCGCTTGGCCATATAAACGCAGAGGAATTTTTAACAGGAAAATAACTACACAGTGAGATCTCGCTTACCGGGCCATCCCGCTTACCAGGCTGGCTCGCCTTGCATATAAACAGCCCCTGAGACGAGTAACAATACCTGTGACGTCACAAGGTGGATCAAGACTAAACAAATTTATAATAATAATCCACCGTGTGACGTCAAATAGTTGTTGTGGCCGCGTTATTGTGTTGACGCCTCGCGGCCCTAGCTATCACCTTTGAACTGAAAAATAAAGTGTTTTCGAAAGACGTAAATATTAAATGAACATATGTACGAATATCAGATTTTAGTATAGATACACAGGTGATTATAGAAAATCGCGCGCGCTGATTGGTCGAGCTACTTCGGATTAATTCTCGATAATCACCTACAGCGTTTTTCCAAAATGGCCGCCAGCCAAGTTGTCAATGCGACAAACGAGGAAATTAACAATTTTAAAGAAAATGTTGATCCTAAAAGTACGAAAATGTGTATTTATACTAAAACAATTATTCGCCTCAGGCTCAGTGAATATCGGTGAATAATAACCTCGACTTCGTCTCGGTTATTATACACCGATATTCACCTCGCCTTCGGCGAATAATTGTTAAATATTATCAAATAATATAAAAAGCAAAAATTTAATTTCATAGCTTTAAGAATTTTTCATTTGAAGAGGTTCTTTGAGCTATTTCGAGTTATTCTTAGAAGTTCTTTCGACTTATTTTATGACGTTTTTCGAACTATTTCAAAAAAGTTGCTTGAGCTATTTTAATATTTTTTAATTAAAGCTATTTTAAATGGTAATTTATGAGCTATTTATAGAAGTTACTGCCACAAGTTTCTTGGAAATTCAAAAAAAACTACTGAAATTTAGAGGTTCGTTGTAAGCTGCATTATAAATAGCTTTCGATATTCTGGGATGACGTTTCGTAAATTTTATGGCAATTTTTAAAAACAACAATTGAATAGTCGAGTTCTGCTTAGTCTTCACTCACTGAGCTATTTATAGACGTTTTTTGAGTTGTTTTCCGAGGTTTTTCGAGCTATTTTAAAGAGTTTGTGGCGCTATTTTAAAAATTTATTTCAGACGTTCTATTTTAACACTTTGAAGCCTGAATTTTATTCTGGCTAACGCCAGTAAAAATGTAAGTAGATAAGTCACAGCTATAGAACACCTAGTCAGGTGTTATTTTTTTCTTGTGAAATTTTTTTTTGTGAAATTTTTTTGTGAAATTTTTTTCTTGTGAAATTTTATTCTTGTGAAATTTTATTCTTGTGAAAAAATTTTCTTGTGAAATTTTATTCTTGTGAAATTTTATTTTTGTGAAATTTTTTCTGTGGTTCATTTATATTTTTTTACCATTTTTATTTTAATGATTTATATATATTTTTTATATATTTTTATATTTTCATGATTTATATATTAAATTTTTGCCGCGCGTGTAGGCCGGATACATAATTAAAACGAGAAATGCCTAACTGGGGTTAAATCATTGTAAAATGTTTACGGTGATCTATTTCGTGAGTGTAATTGTGAAGAGTAGAAACGTAGAGAAAATAATGGCACAGCTGTTTGAACAAATGTACGTCGACGAAATTGATTTTGAAGAGACCCTAACTCCTCAACGGTTGATTGATCTCGTCTTTACGGAGTTTGTCTATAGACAGATTCAGCAATTAGAGAAACTAAAATCATGCGCGAAGACGGATGAAATAGATGGTAATCAATGGACGACTATGAGAGAACATTATGAAATCTCAGATGAAGACGAACGATGGTTGACTTACGCAGACCAAGCTGTTTCGATGGTTGATCGTGAAGATATTTGGAGAGGGATTGTAGAAGCTTGTAAGGTACTAAAGTACCCTGAACCTTCCCATTCGTACAGACATTATTTCGTTAGCTTGTTTGATATGACTTGGTTTGTGTTGTCAAAGATGTATGCTGAAACTGAAAGAAGTGGATGCATTAATAATTTAATGGACTATATCATATGTGTCTGTAAATTAAAGTCTCAGACAGCAGTGTAATCTACCTTTTCAATAAAAAGTTTTAAAATCCTACTGCATAGCTTCTCTTTTGTCATTCGTTTATTGGCTGCCGTAACATTGATACACGGATTGGAGAGGCTTTCCAAATGGGGACCTGTTACAGTAAATCACCAAATGATAGGGTGAAGAGAAACAAAAATCATAACAGACAGAAAATGTTTAGGATTGGTATTAGTTTTGGTCGTAATAATTAAAATTGGAAGGTCACCTGCAAATGGGGTACAATAGTAAAACTATTAAAAACTATGGATGTTTTGAAAACGGTATTAATCTTCCAAAAAAGAATCAGTATTTTGTCTTCCATTGTGTCTACTGACACGACGGTGTCGCAACAGTTAGACGCTAATACCACAGGGTTAGAAACATAAACTTATACCGATCTTTCATAATAAAAAGAAACTCTTTGATTGTCCATTATGAAACAAAGTGTGACCGAGACAACATAGAATGAATGCATGAAATTGACGAGTATTTGTCAAGTGTATATTTCGACCCGAAACGTTCTGGTGGTTTTGGAGGTGTAGATCGTTTGTACCGTGATGTAAACGAAGAAGGCAAACACAAACTGAGTCGGAAACAGATTCTAGAGTGGTTAATGAAACAGGGCGCATATACTTTACACAAGCCGTTTCGACGCAACTTTAAGAGAAACCGTTTTTTAGTTGGAGGTATTGATGAACAATGGCAAATGGATTTAGCAGACATGCAGTCAATGCAAATATTTAACGACGGATCTCGTTATTTGCTTGTCTGTGTTGACGTACTTTCCAAGTACGCATGGGTGGTTCCTCTCAAATCGAAAACAGGTCTTGCACTTGTCGACGCTTTTAAAGTAATTTTGACGTCAGGGAGAAAGCCAGAGAAAATTTTGACTGATCGCGGAACTGAATTCTTTAACAAACATTTTCAAACGCTGATGAACAATGAAGGGACTCATTTGTATAATACGTTTAACGAGACAAAGGCTTCAATCGTTGAACGATTAATTCGTACATTAAAGACGAAAATGTGGCGTTACTTCACGGCGAAGAAAACCATGAGATACATTGACATGTTGCCTGATTTAGTTTATGCTTACAATCATACAGTTCATCGTAATATGAAAACAAAACCTGCTCTTGTAAATAACGCAATCGAAAATAAAGTATGGCATACATTGTATACGACAGTGACATAAATGACTTACAACCTGTACACTACAAGTTTAAGATAGGTGATCAAGTAAGAACTAGTAAGATTAAACGTAAATTTGAAAAGGGATATTTGCCAAATTTTTCAAAAGAAATATTTACAATAAGCAAGACAATATCGCGACGACCCCCTGTCTACAAGATTAAAGATTTTGACGGAGAAGAGCTCCAAGGAACATTCTACGAGAAAGACCTTCAGAAGGTCATCAAACATGACGATACTTATGAAATAGAGAAGATTCTAAAGAACCGAGGAAAAGGAGAAAATGTACAATACTTTGTAAACAAATTTAATTCATGGGTTACTGCTTCTCAAATAAATCGTTTTTAAACATTTGAATGTGTCGTGTTCTTTTATTATCCCTTGTATGATCATGATGAACGGAACACATTTTTATCTGACGCTTCCTAGCAATGCATCTCTCTCTACATTTCCCAATACAACCAGTTATCGAGTGAAATTACCTCAGACTGTTGATCTTAACGGTAACTGGGAAGTCGGTCTATACTCGATGACTTATCCCCACACGTGGTATAATCTTCAGCGTGGTGACAACCACTTATACATCAGTGATGATGGTGTTATTTTTATGGTTACTTTTGTGGACTATGGGTTTTATAATTCCATGACAGATTTTATTAAATCTGTAAACAAAGCCTTGTCAAAGGACACAAAAGGGAATATTTCAATGACGTTTGATATTCGAACTGAAAAAGTGACAGTTCGCTTAAAAAATGGGTACGCATTTGCTATGAATGGTAAAATGTCAATTCTTCTTGGATTCGGTGGAAATAAAGTAAAGCTTGTCAAGACGACCGTGAGTCCTTATGTCAGTGACATTAATGGAGCCATGAATACCATTTATGTGTACTGTGATATCGTGCAACCACAAGTAGTTGGAGATACCAATGCAAAACTGTTGAGATCAGTGCCTGTTGAAGGAAAATTGGGGGAAGTAATTACGAGAACCTACAATAATATACAATACATACCAGTTCAGACATAAAACATTTGAAGATATTGAGATACTTTTAAGAGATGACACTGGTCTCGCTATGCCATTTGAACGTGGTAAGGTGTTGACGACGCTCCACTTTAGACTGCAAAACTCATCCTATTTTATGTAAAAAATGAATCGTACTAATCGGTACGCTCGTTATTATTTGGATCAGCAACAACATGGAAATGGGATGCCTGTTTTTATTGGTATAGTCCGTGGCAGATGGGACATGGACAAATGGGGTATGGTTTAGGAGGACTCTTTCGCAGTGTGGCCAGAGCAGTTATGCCTCTTTTTTGCGGTGTCTTTGCATCCGACAAGCTACCCAAAGTTATAGAACGTTTTCCGTGTGGATTCGTGGCAAACACAGACCCAAGCAACGAACCTGGAACACACTGGGTGGCGTTCTACTTTCTATCAGAACACGAGGGACAGTTCTTCGATAGCTACGGTAACCCTCCTGGCTATTATAACGAGACATTTAGACATTATTTAGACCATCATGCTGTCGAGTGGAACTTTAACACGCGTGCATTACAAAGTATTTGGACAGATGTTTGTGGACAATATTGTTTGTTTTACCTAAGTCATAGAGCACGTGGACACTGTTTAAGTACTATTGTGCATATGTTTGGTAACAATAAGATGTCAAACGATGCTAAAGTGTTTAGATTTGTCAATAAACATTTTCATAAGTCGAAAAAAATGTCAAGCGAAAATCAGTCTAGTAAGAAGTTAGTTGAAGAATTAAGAAACCAATAAACACTTGTAATACTTTTAAATATTTTTTTTAAAATAAAAACTTTATTCGTTCAATATTGACTCATGTTCTCTCTATCTTGACTCAAACACACTCGACCACCCGTTTCTTTTTCCTAAAAGACTTACTCTCACGCAAAACGACAAAAAAAGACTGATAATTGGATAATTTGAAAACAATTTATTAATTATCATAAAACGTTTACATAAAGATTAATATTTATGCCAGCGTGTTTTTGGCGTTTCCTTTGATTTAATTGTTTTGGCATGCGTCTGTCTCTTTGGGGGCGTTAATAAATATCTGGAAGGACTCCCGTGCAGTGGACTGGTGTAAAGAAGTTCTTCATCTTCTGATGAAGATTCAATTTGTGCCTGTCTCCATCTTTCATAATTTCTTACAAGATCTTTAGGCATATTAATTTTTGATAACACTCGAAAGAATGCCTTTGAACCAGTGGGATTGAAATTTTTTCTCCCTCTCACAGCGTCGCTTAGTAGATCTGAAATATTTGACCCTTGCCATCTAACTTTACTTGTCCGATGTCATCCCATGAAATTGCGTTAGGATATGATTTAATCTGCTCAAAATAGATACAGCTCGGTCACGCATAGTTTTTGGTATAGAATCGACAATAACCGTGTCGCTTAATGTTTCTCTTGAAGTTCCTTCTTTTTCTTCAGCCGACTTGTTAGCATCTGGATTTGTAGTATTAACATTAACGATGGGAAAGTCGTTGTTCTTTTGATGTTTCAGGTTCAGATATCGTTCTAGATCAGCGTAATATAATTTTTGCTTTGCATCGTCGGGGATATCTGTACGTCTAAGAACACTATCCATATTCTCATCAATGTTCATAAGATTTGTGACAAGAGGTGTAGTTTCTTGTTTCTGTTTCTGTTTCTGTTTCTGTTTCTGTTTACGTTCAAGTCTGTTAAGTGTGTCTTCTGGAACAAGAATCATGCGTTTGAAATGACTCATTTCGTAAATAAACTGCTCAACACGTTAAGGACTGGTGGTAATAAAACTGATAAAAGGTTTCCCCCTTTTTGATTAAGAAGATGTTTTTTCTTCTTTCGAGACACTTTCTTATTTGCTAGAACACGGAGATGCTTCTTGTAACGCGAAAGTTTTTGCTTTTGACTAGGTGTCAATGGGATAACACCTTTTAATAAATTCAACGAGCATTCGCAGATACATAAAACTAAGTCTGCTGGTCCATGCTCCACTATGATTTTTCGAACTTTTGGTTTGCTTTTTGCAAGAACTTGCAAGTATGGTAGATTGTCTCTCATCCGCTTAGACATAGTGAAATGACGAGAACTAAGATGCGAACCTGATTTAAGTACGTTTCACATAAACAACCTGTCGTTCATTCGGTAATATATTTGACCGTAATCGAAGGTTTTCAGGTGTCAGTTGGTGAAGATCCATCAGGAGGTATCCGTAGGGTTTACTGGTTGCGTCGTATAAAACGACTCTAGCAAATAGTTGACATGCTTTGGGTACATTTGTCGAGCCAGAGTTGCGATACCTAGTGAATCCCTTGGGTTTTTAAAGACTATCATATAATGAGCATTCAGGCTAATAGTTTGGGATTGTTTGCCAGGCGGGAAAAGGTTCTGCGTCAAATACATGACAAAAGTACCACGATGGTGGGAACCACGTGTGAACAATTCCGACATGCGTTTATCGTTTGAACATTCCGACATAAGATCATCCACAATAACTAAAGAATTTCTGTCATGACCCAGCATGTCATGCAAATTGTCTGGAAACCCTTCGACAAAACTAATGCCTGGTATTGTTCCGGCCATTTCGTTAAACACAGACTGATATTCACCATAACAATAAATTATTTTTGATGGTGCAGGGTTGAAAAGTTCACCAAGGTGTTGAAGCATTGCACGAACCAGGTACGATTTTCCAGACTGACTTTGGCCACAAATGTAAAAATTTGCAGGAGTTTTGAATCGTACATCCATACTTGAAGACAATTTTTGGAATGATTAGGCGCCGCGAGCACGTCACACTATAAACACTTTTTTTTAAAAAAGAAAAAGTTTTTTAATGACACTTGAATATATTTCCAAAATCGATATTAATTACATTTATGAGGTAGATCATTTCAAAGTATTGTACTTGTGAAATAACGTTCCTTTCTTTTATCGTCTTATTCAAAAAAAAATTTACATATCAAGACTAAAAACTAAAGACTAAATGTTGTTATCAAAACGTCTATAGAAGGATGCATCGTCTTCGTCGGACATTTCTACATCATTGACAAATTCTTTGTCGGAGTCGTTTTCCGACTCGTAGTCATTGTCCAACTCGTTGTCCGTTTCCATCAGGTCAATGTCTTGTCCATCACTTCCGTTGTCCGTTTCCATCAGGTCAATGTCTTGTCCATCACTTCCGTTGTCCGTTTCCATCAGAGCAATGTCTTGTCCATCATTTAAAAAACTCCCATTATACTCGATCTCCATCGCATCAGTTGGCTCTGATGGATGGACAAGAGTAAACAGCATGCTATCAGGAACCAACAACGACGACATTGACAGTGTAACAACAGGACTGGCAGTGGACACTGTCCAGTGGTAGCCGTATGGTATGGTGTCAGCGCCGTGGGCCAGTATTATTCTCTTATCAAAGACAACTTGGTAAGTCTTTGTTTGAGTCTTATTTACAATTCTCCTAGTCCATTTCTCTCTAGTTATTTTACAATCATCTATTTTTACACGAACAGGTTTCTCTACATAATTACAAATAATTTCTTTTAATGAATCAAAATTTAAAACTTGACTATTCTTAAAATTTAAAGTAAAGCCTCGTATTTTACAATGTTTTTCTCCATTATTCACCTTATAGGCATAATTTTTTTGGCCCCCCGCAAACAAACTGAGTAATATGGGTGCCTGTACCATATTCAGCAGTAACCTCATTAGTTAAATCTCCTAAATAATCACCTAAACGTGCCTTAGGCCCACCCGGTTTAGAAACATAAACACAACTATCCGTATCTACGTATAAAGCATTCTCCCCAAGCAAATCTAATAAATTATAAAGTTCTAATCGAGCCCATGCAGTTGTAAAAATTCCTATAAAAATATTCGTCATTTTGTTTTCAGTTTGATATTCATGCTTGCGTTTAAACACAACTTCTACTAACTCATCATTCAAAATACATAAATTGTGTACATTTGTATCAGCCCCATTAAGACGTTTAAGTAATAGATACAGCATGAGCAGCCGATCTGTATCTGATTTACAAGGCGAGCCGTAGTAAATCAGATACAGATCGGCTGCTCATGCTGTATCTTTCTTAAAATACAAATGCATCTAAGTAATCAAGTTCACCAACTATTTTAGCGATATACTCTATTTTAGCCGAGAAAATCGAAGCTAATAAAGTTTATGTAAATCAGGACGATTCTGTATCCGATTTACAACCTCTGCTACGGTATTGATTTCTTTTGTGTTTTCCTCATGAATTATTAATGAGTTTTTTAAAGAATAACAAAGGATCGCTAATAAACTCGGTCATTAACCTATCTGTACGTTGTGCGAATTTTCCCCACAAAGAATTTAAACAAAGCTTTGCAAGTGCCCTTAACCCTGGATTTTTCACAATTTTTTCTTTTCGTAAAAGTATTCCTTCGTGTTTAAAGTAATCATCAATATATCTTGCCTGGTCCTCGGGTGTCTTCACCCAATCCGGATACCCCGAGCTTTCTTGTTTTAGTCTTAAAAAATAATTCACATATTCACTAAATAAATCATCAGAGGTCTCTGCAAAATGCCAGACCTCATGAATTTCTAAAATTTTGTAACCTTTCTCGATCGCCTTCAACACTTCGATAGTAGTAAAAGTACCCCAGAAAGAACGCTCGTCCTCTGAATGCCGGCATTCTTCAGAGTCTGTCATGACACACTGCTTACACAAAGGAAAAAATAATTTACCTTTTGCTCTGACAGGTAAAACTGGGTGATATAAACTAGATGGCGCCAATACTCTACATTTTACAAGACCGAAATAATTGGAAATGTCATCAAAGTTTTCACGAATAATTGTAGGATGACCAATTGGGTACATTTTTGTTTTGTTGACAAAAGGGTACAGAGATGTAAAGTCGACATACTGGATAGTTTCGTCTTGTTTTGCTTCACGAAATAAATTAAAACCCCCAACCCTTCCTCCAAAAAAACTAGCGATAGGTCGGAGGTCTGTGACAATGTCAAAAGTGTCCAGAAACTGTTGCATTTCGTCTGTTTCTCTAAGTTTCCTATAGTCATGTTCCCATATTGTCTTTACGTTATAACCTAATTCCCGTAGTCGTTGTTCTCGTTGAATTGTGTCGTCGTACACATCTTCCATCTTTCTTTCATTATGAAATGGATGGTCCCCTCTAACGTCAAAACAGTATGGACACCCATGAAACGCACTGTGTTGGTTTGTTTACAAAAACCGTCAACATGATAAGTCTTACCTAACTCCGTGTCAACAATCGTCTTTTCACCACCGCCACTAATAGCATGTCTAATAATTGAATTTGTTTTAAAAGCTACAAATTCTAACCATTCAATTGAACTTTCAGAGTAAGGCTTATTTCCTCCATGGTACATGTTCTTTGGTACAATACCTATAGTATCTTTCTTTAAATATTTTGAACGATAAACAACAGCCATAACAGAAGCTGCAATTGTACAGTAACAAAAAGGGTCGACTCCTGTTTCACTCAAAAATAAATCTCTAAATCGCATGCAACATAAACGTAAAATAGTAACACCTTGAGGACAGTACTTGTAAATTTCTATTTGAAAATAAAAAATATAATTACTTTGACATAAATTATTATGCCAGGTAATGAGGTCATTTCGAATCTCTTCTGATTTTGTGTCCGGGCTATAATCCTCAATATCTGGCATTGAACCTATATAATTTTGGTTTTCAACAGTATTAAATTTAAATGGAAAGTCACCTTTGGAATACATGGATAAATCTAAACCAAACGTCTTAGGAAATTTTGAAAGAGGCATTTGTAGCCAGTTTAAAGAATCAATAAGTCGAATCTGATAATCTTTTAAAAAAAGTTGCATAATCTTTTGTCCTGAATGAATTACGTGCATGTCGGTAGTGGGTCTATTTTCAATTAACCATCTCTGAATAAGAACCGCGTCAAAACAAACCTTTAGCGTTGTGTGCAATTGCTGAAAAACCTTTGTGTTCCATCGAAAACAAAAACTCACAAAATTCATTCAACGCGTCGTACCCCTTAAACACAAATTCAGTCCTGTCACCGTACTGAGCCACAACAAAATTCACAATATGTTCACCAGACGAAAAGTCCGTCTCAAAGTCGTAAAATATTAGTTTGTCGTTTGGCGGTGCAGGTTGCATGTAACACAAATGGTCATCCAACACAAACATTTTACAAATATCACATTTATGTTCTCCACATACGTGTACGTCTTGTCGTTTTCTATCAACAGTAACTGAACACTTTTGGCATCGAAACGATATATCGCATTTTGAAGGAAGATCAACGCCCTTGCATGACTTACGAATCTTTTTGTGATGGTCTAAACATTTGGTCGAACGACACATTTTAAAACATTCGGTACAAGTACGTTTTTCAGACGGAACCCATAGACATTCTTTGCGTAAGCATGTGCGACATGGATCAACACACGGATGTGTTCGGTAATTCGAATAAAAAGACTTACATTAACATTTTTACAATAAAAACGTTGACCATGGAAAGCTGGGAGCTTCTTCGGATTAATCACATTCAGGGGCGGATCTAGGAAAAAATCTGACTGTATCGTATTTGTGATGACACCAAAGTTAGGGGGGTCCGGGGGCATTCCCTCCCTGAAAATTTTGAAAATTAAGACACCGGAAATGCGATTTCCTGCAATCTGAGGGAATGTTTAGACAAAATACAGCGGTACGCGCAACTTAAATTTTTCATGAATATAAATAACCAAAAACGACAAATTAAAGTTAACTTGTATTATAAAAAGTTTAGTAATAAATATTGTCAACAACTAAAACTGTTTATGTTACTCAGTTACTGTAGATTATTTAATACTCAATATACAGGTCAGCCTACCTATATCGGCAAGCTATCATACTTTATAAATTAATTAGGCTATAATAAGCCCAGACATCTACTTTTATATTCCCATTCTAAATGCATGGGTTACCTGGACATTGTAATATTACTAGCAAATAATTATACTCAGAATTGCACATTCTAAATGTGTTAATGCCATTGTGATCAAAACGATGATGACATAGTCACACAGACACTAGTATACAGAGAGGTTCATGATGTTTTAAAATTAACGACAACATTTAATACAACCAAATTAATGATATTTCCAAAAGCATATCAGAACAGCAACTATCACTCAGACTTGGCTTTACGCCGACTCGAGTAAGTCTTCATTTTAATGTAAATCAATACACACAAGTCAAGGACAGTCTCAGTCACTCTCATTAGCATACTCCAAATTTAGTGCATAATATTAGTAGATAAAATATTTATTATTCATGAACTTTATACCTCACTGGGTGCTGATTTAAAGAGCGCGATTCCTGGCTGCGAGGGAACTGTAGCTTCGCAAAATTAGACACAGCAAATTCGGCTGTAAGACACTTCTCACAATTCTTGGTTTGCACTTGACGTCATGGTGGCCATGTTGGAGGAACTTTAACAAAAGAATCTCATTAGCAGCTATTGTATTTGGAGTATGTTTTCCTCCAACATGGCCGCCGTTTCTTTGTCTTCCAAATCTCAAGAGATTGATTGCAAACCATCAATACGCTTAAGAGGGAGTAATCTACTCGCCTTTTCCTCCGGAGAATAACTTCATTATCCAAGACGCGCAACAGCTGTTGTAGAACACTGTTGGACGCCATGGTGAGTTAGAGGCGCTTGCCGCTCGTAAAGTTGCATAAAACTAAATCACATCACGCCGTAATCATATTTAGATCGTCGGAGACTGCTCCGATACAGTCAACTGTATCGGAAGTGTGGAAACTGCAGCAAAACGTGACCAAAATCAAGCATTTTGATTGGTTTGATACAGTCAATGACGACTCAACTGTATCAGATACAGTCGCTACAGTTACTATATTTAGCACAACTGTATCAATCGTAACCTCATCGGTAGCACATCGCCAATAAAGAATTGAGACGAGAGCGCCTTTTGCGCGATGCTTCACTGGCAAGGAAACGCAGGCTGGTGGGGATGCGCTTACGGGCAATTTTTGCGGGCTACCGAGAATTTCCTACAGAAAAGTGCGAGTTCGTCTCGCTGGTCGTAGAACAGAACTTATTTTAAGCTTTGAAAAATGGCGCACATTAACATCAAAGAATTTGAAAATGATGTTGCTGAACTTTGAAAAAGCTACTTGTGAAATGTAATTATTCGAATTTTAATATATTTTAATTTAATTAAATTATTAAGTGAAAATCTGACTGTATCATACGATACAGTTGATACAGTCTAGATCCGCCCCTGACATTATAATGATCACCATGTTTGTACAAAACGATTTTCTTACAACGCCTTGGGCCTTCATAAATGCTAGTGTTTCTAGCATTAAAATCAATGACAATAAGTTGATACCCTGTCAAGACCCCCTGGAACTTCGACACTTCCCGAAGACCACAAGGACCAGGCAATACATTGGCTTTTTTATATAAATCTAACGCTAATTTTTTCTGAATTGGTCTACCTAATTTAATTTGTTTTAACTTTGGATTATTATCAGCTAATGCCTGTCCTACAGCTAAAGCCCTCCCGCAACATAAATTATCCTTATTCTTAATTGTAATTATTGATTTTTTAACTACCGTGTCCTTAGAATAGTCTAATACTTTAAGAGATTTACCGGACCCTATGGGCTGTTTGACGGCTACCACATCAATGACAAAGGATTGATCCAAAGGGATATTCTCGTTGCTCTGAAGTACCTTCGTCACTTCTGCAAGAACTTTATTTGCATTCATTTGGATAGCAGGTAAAAGTCTCGTACTGATTGGGGTCTTCAAAGCATCAGACCTGACCATCACGCGAATCTTGTCTTCGAGCGGTGTTCGAAAATCGCACTGAGCTTTTACCTGATAATAAAAATACCACACAATTAAACGTTGAAAACAACCCTTTGTACAATATTATATAGACCTAACATGAAGTAGTTAACGGATATTACCGCTGACTGGCGGGGCGCCGCAGTATTGCATAATACACCGAATATTCAAATACCTCGTCAATGGCGCTGGTGAAGAGGTCTGACAATTCATTCATAATGTCTTTGACTTTAAACGTTTCACCGTCAGGAAGAGGCTCCATAGTGGCACGGTACACGCACGATGTGGCACGAAACTTCTGCACGTATCGCTCAGACACTTTCTCCAGATTAAAATTCACTTTGGTCTCTCGGGTCTCTGTCATCTCCCGACTCTCGCGAAGCAAGTACCCATCGCGCTTGTTTAGGTATTTCAAACCCTGATTGACCAATTTGGCTGACTGCTTTTGCCAAGACAGAACCTTGACCATGTCTCGCTTTCTTTTTCTCACCTCTCGCTCTACTTTCTTCAGAAGACGAGAGGATTTCTTATTCTTTCTTACAGCCTTCCGGCGAAGACGCTCACATCGAGCAGCAATGTCGTCGCTTGTAGAATTCATTTCAAAAGTAAACACGAGAAAGGACCGGCAACGTTAATATTTTTAGCGCGCCACTCTTTTATAATATATCATTAAACCAGTTTCTCAAACAGGAATAACGAGTTATTCTTTCACAAGAAAAAATTTAGAAAAAATAAAATAAATATATCAAAATTAAAATTTCACAAGAAAAAAATAAAATAAGAATATCAAAATAAAAATCCTTAAAAGGTGCTGTCAGAGCGCTGGCTCAAGTCCACGCTCTGGCTTAAACGCCGTGATACAAAAGGTTTTGGATTAACATAAGATAATTTGCAAAGTCACACAGCGTTGAGCGTCCTGAAGACTGTGATCATAAAAGAAATAAACTAAGGTTATAATATTCGATCAGTGTGCCGATTGTATGTTTGGTCTGGGAAGAAATAAAGTGTAAATATTCACAAGCCGCCGAAACCGGTTAACTCCGATAGCGCGCACGGTCTAACGGTACATTCACACAATAATATTGTCGTGTAGACGAGTCTTTAGTCCTTGTGAATGATATTTGTTATTTCGCAAGCACACAACTCGGAATTATATTAAAGGATTAGACGCGCCAAGGTTTAAGTTCGACACGCCGTAGAAATATTACTTTCGTCAAACATCTGGTGCGTTTATTTTGTCAAAATATTAAATACGCGAAAAATATTTTCACCCGAGTTCTTATGTTACTAATCACGAGTTCATGTTTTCCTTCACCACGGGGTTTCCGGTCAACATGCACAAAAAATAAATAAAATAAAATAAAAAAACCACTAAAAGGTGCGTTTGTAGTCTCGCTGCTTAACGCAAGGGTCACAGTCCACGTTGGATTACACCATCACTGGGCGATGTTGTGCGCGTAAACAAATAACACTGAAAATAATATAATTTGCAAAGCCACACAGCGTACGTTGTAAAGACTGTGATCGTTTGATCCGGTGTCAAGCGAAATTTATGACCTCTGCGAAATACCTGACCAAGCGTGACGGGTCATGTATTTCGCGCGTGTAGGCGCGAAATACATGACCGCTTGCTAAATATCTGAGGCCTGGGTCGAACCATAATGGCCGTCGAAGCAAACGAATTATCTAATGTTTATATAATATAAGATGTTTATAATGTATCGCATCCACCTCCGAAACTGGATTTAATTTGATATTGATGAAGGACGATGGAAGGCACACCTTATCAGCCGAAAACAAGCCAAGGAACTATCTGCTCTCCGCGAGATTTCGCCACATTCAGAAAGATTTCAGTGGTTTAGCTTCTTCCTTGACAGAAATTCATGATAGATTGGTAGGAACGTTTAATTTGCTGTGGAAGTATTCATCAAGGCCATGAATATCTTATATTTACAACGAGACTGTCAAGACATACTGTATATTGTCATTTTTTTTCACCCACAGTATTTGTCAGTATATCACCTATTCACCTACTGCAGTACATGTTCTTTCAATCATGATACAGTAGATCCTTGATACCAACACAACAACTATGTGTTATGAAATAATACACATCTCTCCTTGGATCAGTTGAGTGTAAACTGTAATGGATTATGACCAATGAAATTTATAACGCCATAAACAGCATGAGACACTCTGAATTCAGAGTGAAGACAGCTTTGCCCCATAATAAAGACATGGTGATTCATCATTCACACATGTTTTATAAACAGTTGTGCAAAACAACAACCACATACATAATCGGAAAAGTGGTAGTAATTTGTATTTTAAATAACTGGGCCCAACTGTATAATTAAATAAATGACTGTTAACAATAAAAGTTTTGGGAAAGGGCAGTTGAAAGTCAACACCAATGCAGCTACCATGAAGAAATTGACCACGTCAGTCACAACCAAGCCAGTCTTCATTGTCATCTTTCCTGCAGATTTTGCATACAGCTGTATTTCTTCCACTGCAACAAAAAAAGAATTGCATGTACATGTAGTATGCTGCAAATATTGTTCAATTTAAGACTTCAGTGGTTTATTTTTCCCTCGTTACTGATGCTTATTTGGCATATTGTGGAATGCAATTTGATCCTAAAAAGATATACTTCTGTGGAGGGTAAAACAGAATCTCACAGTTGGAAATTAACAAGGTAACAAAGAAAAACTATTCTGGCAGTTGATGGCATAACAACAACATTTTGCAATGGTTGCAAATTGACTATTACACTTAAATTAATTAAAGGACATCTTGCACAGAAGCCTATGACAAAACCAATAACACTTTACGTAAACCAACAATGTTTATAGTGCAAGTGAATTATTTCTTTACACATGTTTGTTCCTAAAAATAATACACTAGTATCGAGACAATCTTTATAAATAATTATAGTATGAATACAACAGTCTGATCCTCAGGTTATCTGAGCCGAGTTCTACGTACCTTATATTTACAGATTTTCGATGGAGGCTTGATCGCTGCAACGCCAACACAGCCAGTGATAGTGTCAGTTGTTGAATTAGCCATTTGTTGACAAAATATCAGCGAAAAACGAGAGTAAGGAAGGTTCTAAACGACTGTAGAGATACAGCTGGAACAGTTGCGAAATATATGAGCCAAAGTCTATCATGCGCATCATCTGCGCATGTGCAAAACCATAATAGTCATGTATTTCGCAGGTCACAAATTTCGCGTTACACCTGGAAGAAATAAACTAAGGTTACAATATTCGAACAGTGTGTCGATTAACCTTTTGGTCGTCTGCGAAGAAATAAAGTGTAATATTCACAAGCCGTCGAAACCGGTTAACTCCGAATGCCACAAGCTTGCCCGCCGCCCGACCTAAAGGTACATTCATCCCAATAGTATTGTCGTGTAGACGGGTCTTTAGTCCTTGTGATATTTGTTATTTTGTCACCACACGATAAAAGCATACAACTCGGAATTATATTAAAGGATTAGACGCGCCAAGGTTTAAGTTCGACACGTCGTAGAAATATTACTTTCGTCAAACATCTGCGGCGTTTTTTTTTTGCAAAATAATACGCGAAAAAATATTTTTCACCCTACCAAGGTTTTACTAAACACGTTTTCAAACCTGTTTTCCTTTATGACGGGGTTTCCGATCCACATGTGCGCGCACAGGGCTCACAGGAATTACCGCTTTACTGATATACATGGGTCAGAGCGCTGGCTCAAGTCTCTAGTATATCATTCCTAAGCCGAGTGTTTATACACCTGGTATTAATATCCCCTTACACCAATTTACCAAGATCAGTGAAACCAGCCATCACATTTTAAAACTTTTATTTCAGCATAATATAATTGTTACATGTCGACGAAAGTTCGATATATCAAGACATTTCAAACGTTGAAGAATGATCGCATTCTAAGTTATTCATAAGTGCTTCAATGGTCTTCGCCTTGAACAAACAAAGGATCATGCAATATGTCTCAATACTTTGTTTCATACTTTAGTTTACAGACACACATAACATAGTCCATTAAATTAACAATACTTATAGTTCTTTGAGTTTCACAAAACATCTCGAACCACGCAAACCAAGTCATATTAAACAGGCTATCAAAATAATGTCTGTGCGCGATCACTGAAATCGCTTGGTCTGCGTGAGTCAACCACTGATCATCTTCATTCAATATTTCACAAGGCTTTCTCATCCTTGTCCATTGACCACCATCGTTCTCATCCGTGTTCACACATGATTTTTCTAATTGTCGAATCTGTCGAAAGACAAACTCCGTAAAGATAAGGTTAATCAGTCGCTGAGGAGTCAGAGTCTCTTCAAAATCAACCTCATCGACATACATTTGTTCAAACAGATGTTTCATTATTTTCTCTACGTTTCTTTAACCAACTCTTCACAATTACACTAACGAAATAGATCACCGTGAACATTTCGCAATTATTTCATTAACCCCTTTAGACATTTCTCATTTGAATTATGTATCCGGTCTACATGCACGATAAAATTACAAAAATATAAATTATGAAAATAAAATTTGTCAAAATAAATCACAAAAATCAATAGAAGAAAAAATTTCACAAGAAAAAATTCCACAAGAAAAAATTTAGAAAAAATAAAATAAATATCAAAATAAAAAATCTCACGAAAAAAATTTCACAAGGAAGAAAAATTAAATAAAAACATCAAAATAAAAATGCTTAAAAAGTGCTGACTAGGTGTTCTATAGCTGTGACTTATCTACTAATGTAAAGTGCCGTGCCGTGATCACTGTGTAAATGGGCCATATGTTGGGTATTTTTTAAAGTTTTCCTACCAATAAAAGCGTGTGTTGTAAACAAATTATTTTATTGACATGATAAGTTGTACGTATACATGTAGTGCATGTGGTTTAAAGTGACACGATAAGTTGTACGAACGTCCACCGAAAGTCTGTTACTTATTACACCAATGCAAGCTCGCAAACGTTGCCCATCCTAAGACAGTTAATTAACTAGACGTTATTTGATCACTGAACTTAATAAGTACTTGTAATCAATTAGTAAATACTTGTGACTTGGCATGAGTCAGCAGTAATTACATAAATACATTATAAATAGAATGAAGTATGTTACTATAATTATATATACTCCAGAAACTGTATAAGCAGCCATCGAACATTTCTCAGGCATGCATATGTATGAGAGTGAGCTATATGTTTCAAAGCTGTCACGTAACAATTGGGGCCCCGCCCGGGAAAGTATACGTTAGTGGCACATAGCCATATATATGCTCCTAAGTGGTAGCGTTTGCATATGAGATGTTGTTAAAGTGACACGATAAGTTGTACGAACGTCCACCGAACGTCTGTTACATATTACACCAAGCTCGCAAACGTACCACATGCACTACATGTATACACTCATGCCACTTTAACATGCACTACATGCACTCATGTCACTTTAACAACAACATCTCACATGCAAACGCTACCACTTAGGAGCACATAGCCACATATGGCTATGAATTTGTAATCTTAGCTCTCCATCTGGGCCTCAGTGGCTCAATGCAGTTACAGCGAGCTTGAAGAACGTCCACGGGCGGTCCACCGAACGTCTGTTACAAATTATTTTATGATGTGAAATATGCCAAAGGCTATAAATTATCTCTTCCCTATTTCATTTAGCTCCCTTGCTATCAAGTCTCTGACTAATAATATTTCAATTTACTTTATCGTTTGGTTCCAGATGATAAGATCTGGTCATCGACAACTTACACGTGCTGAAGAACAGGCAGAGGAATCGGTATGCCAACATACATATATACATTCTGATTGTATATCTCTAGTTTCCACTCAGGAAAAGGAAAGTTTTCTTTGTCTTGTGAGCTCTTGGTCAGAACTAATGACTTTAACACAAAGGAAACTTTCTTGTCCGTTCCTATTCTGCGGAAGATTTTCCTGAGCGGAAACTAGTCTCAATTCACTACTTTCCTACGAGCGCGCTGACGTGGGGCAATAACTAAGCGACAGTCCACACTGTCAAGAGAGGCAAAATACTTGTCCTCAGACCTTGAACGGGTTTTTCTCTGCGTGTCTGACATGTTAAAAGGCAATAGACCGATTACAAAACTCCCTGGAAGCGAGGCTTTTCGGTGATTACCGTTGCTAGGGCCCGATGCACGTTACTTTATTGGCCGTTGTTATATAATACACCAATAATAACGGCCAATAAACTAACGTGTATTGGGCCCTAGAAACGGTAACCACCGAAAAGCCTTGCTTTCTGGGAGTTTTGCAATCGGTCTATTTAGGGTCGTAAGAGCAGGTCCGGCAGGTGAGACGGTCTCCAGACCAAAGTTTGACGCAAAAAAAAACGAAAGTGCGGTTTAGTCTCATTTTCAGGTACACGTGCCCGGTCCATGCACAGGTCTCAAGGCCTGGATTCGGAAGGCCCTTGAAAATATGGTTTCAAATTATGTGGTTCATTTAGGTCCCAGTTACACGATACCGGATTACTTTTTGCACCGGATGGCCTAGCCCAATACGGTATGAAAACCATAACGTTTTCATTGTAGTTACACGATAGAGGATTGAAAGAGCCGCATGACGATCATTTGATTTAGGCAGATGTTTAGAATGTTTCGGCGTTTTGTCGGTGAAAAAAATTTCCTGTTCGAATGCGAAGTTTCAGAAGGTAAAGGTTAGGAAGGTAAAGGCTTGAAAGGCGTGGCAATAAAATATGAAACATGTTTGTTAAACATATATTCGCAGACTGCTTTTGAAACAAAAGAGAAGCGACTATCCAAAGTCAGTATAAATAAAAAGCGAGAAAGCTGGCCAAAAATATCCAAAGACGTCAAAATAAGCTATAGGAAAGAAGTGTTCGAGCGAACAAGTTACACGGCAACCGAAACGTATATATTATATATATTTCATATATACCACCTCCGAAGCGGAGTGATTTTTTTACGATGGCACGTATCGAATTGACACGGTCTCGTCGCGGAATGGGTTGCGGAATGACTTGCGGAATGAAAAATAATTAAAAAAATTTTTTTAAAACTTGTTGATAAACGGACTAGACCCAAATGGTATATAAAAACCTTGTCCAGCCCCACCCTTCTCTCAAGTGCTTTGAATGTTCAGGCAGATATAAGAATTACTATTACTTTACAGAATACTTCATGAACATGTTCTTGATAAGTTAAGAAGACTTATACCTTTTGTACCCAACTTCATAACTTTTCTAACAGTAAGGACTCTAGGATGTTTGACTGACTAGTAACTACCGTATCCTAAATAGTATTGCGCCAACTAGCACATGATAATAGGTCAATTTAAAGTTGTCAAACGAAACTATACAGATCGAGGTTGATAACGATAATATAGAACCCAATCAAATCGAATCGCCGAATTAGAGAAGAAATCGGAATAAAAAGAACCATAGAATTTAAAATACGAGTTTTCTATTTGAAGCCGCGTTATCACATCATATAAAGCGGTATTATTTTTATATTTTTTTAAAATTATTTTTCATTCCGCAAGTCATTCCGCAACCCATTCCGCAGAGTCATTCCGCCTTTTACATTCACCGGGTCTCGTGTAACCAAGACGCCTAGCCGATTTGAAAAGTGATCGCTACTAGAGTAACCCGGTATCGTGTAACTGGGGCCTTTATATAATATAAATGTACCGTACGGTGACATCTGTCACAACGTGTTTGCAATTAACAAATAAAACATAAAGCTCATATGTATTATAAAGGCATACACGTTTGACTTTATTTGAACACGAAAGAAGTTGAGTAGTTCAAATTACGTCAAATGTACCTTTATAAGAACACATATGCACAGGAGCGGTATGTTTTATTTGTTTTATAAAATATGAAGGAAAAAAACAAACTGAAATGGGATAGATTTGAAAGTTCGCTAGCTTTTCCCGTCAGGCGACGCCATCCTACGCCACGTCATTTTATCCACGTCATTTTACGTCATTCATTATCTTCATACTCTTATAAATGCACGGAGCCCCGTGCATAGAGTACATGTACACCTTATTTCATAATGACTAATATAAGCACAGTAACTGACTAATCACAGCGTGCGAAACCTTTTTGGTATGGAATCCGCTACTGGTTGAGCCGCGTAATCACCGAAGTATTTCATTTCATCTTTTCTAGACATGGGCTTCATGGGAGGCGTTCCTTCTCTGTTTGCAAGAATCATCGGATTTCCTTCTTGTCGAGACTTCACATGTTTTACGAGACTTGGAAGAAACTATAATGGTGAGTATAGTTTGATTTGTTTTTCTATAATAGCATTCATTGTTTTGAAGAGCCTTGATCTAATTACAGGAAATTTCTTTTTCTATCTCTTACATGTTTTTATTTTTATTCTATTTTAGTCTTTGGAGCACCAACTTCGAGTTATTGGCGAGAGAGCCGTGAGGGGAGAATTTCTGATACCAGAAAATAATCCTACTATGATTTTGTCTCAACTAAGGCAGGTAAAGTATAATAATAATAGATTCGCGAACGTTGTGCTATTCAGATTAAATCCTGAGTAAACTATTCTTACACCATTTTTTTCTAATCTGCATGACGTGTAATTATACCATATACAGTTGTTGTTGTTATTGTTGTTGTTGTTGCTAGTGCTGTTGTTGTTGCTGCCAGGTGTTGGTGGTGCTGTTGCTGTTGTTGTTGTTGGTGTTGTTGTTGTTGTTGTTGTTGTTGTTGTTGTTGTTGGTGGTGGTGGTGGTGCTGTTGTTGTTGGTGGTGGTGTTGGTGGTGGTGGTGGTGGTGGTGTTAGTACGGTTGTTGTTGATGCTGTTTGTGGTGTTGGTGGTTGCTGGTGCTGCTGTTGTTGGCGTTGGTGGTGTTAGTGTTGGTGTTGGTGTTGGTGTTGTTTCTTTTTTTATTTATTATAGTGACTGTAATTGTTAATTAAACAATATTTTATCATTACATTTGTTCCAAAAGCAAAAAAATGCGTATCGTGGGAATTTATGTTTCTGGTGCTGTTGTTGCTTTTGGTAGTGTTGTTGCTGTTGGTGGTGTTGGTGGTGGTGTTGGTGGTGTTATTGGTGATGATGATTGTTGTTGTCGTTCTGGTCTTATCGCGTTTGTTATCATGTTTTTCAATACGTTCTAAATTGTTGAGGTTTTTTTCACAGCTTCGACAGAATTTCTTGTCACTATTAAATCAGCTGGATGAACTGATTGCATGCCGAGAAGTTATGTGTGGAAGAAAGTATAATAAATCCCATCTTCTGGAAATCCTAAATCAGGTGGACGTACGATATCAGTTGTGGAAGTATTACGATGTGTCAGCTCACACTATTAAAGATTGGTTGCAGATGCCTTTTCGAAAGGTAAGTTAGCTGATCAGCATACTGATTTTGGTAGTACACTAGTACTTGTTAAATTGCCTATGAAGCGAAAATTAAGTTTGTTTTATTTGAAAGAACTCTTAAAATGACAAAGTAACTTCTTTTGAAGTTTTTTGTTCTTTGCATTGTTCTTGAGATATTTTAGTTTGTTTGATATGCTATATAATCATTTTGACGTCACATGTCCATAATGCTTTATCAGAGAAAGTTATATATCGTTTATAAACGTTTTAATAGGGTATAAACACAAATTCAGTAATCCGAAGCAAGCATGTGGGTATATTTCTCCCACAACACTAAATTTCTAAAATTTTCTAGTCAATATATATATTTGATAATAGAAAAGATATAAGCTAGACCAGCATGTTCCTGGGAGAACATTAAGATCGTCTTCAGAAATTAAATTAACTTTTGAAAATGGCACTTTCCAAGATAGCGCAGCGAACGTATTTAATAGTTTGCCTATGAGAGATTAGAAACTGCCGTAATTTCAGTGATTTTAAACGTACAGTGAAAGAGTACTTTGCTCGCATTGCAAACGAGAGATTAACTACATAATCTTTTTTTTAAATTTTTATAATTAGATATATAGTTCATATATAATACATCTTTTTTTATAGTTGATTATAGTTTTATACACTTGCATGGTGTTTACACAATGCAAATATAATTTTATGTAGTACTTAGTATATATTGTTATTATATAATCATATAGTTTATTATTTTATATATTTACTTGTTAATAATTGTTACAGATGGAGAGCCGTTTTTGTTGTGGAAATACTGTAATAAAGCCGTTATTATTACCATTATTATTATTATTATTGTTATTGTTATTGTTATTGTTATTGTTATTGTTATTATTATATAACTTTCTTTGATAACTGAATACGCACTTGTGATGTCAAGATGTTTAATTCGCATATTAAACAAACTGAAATATCTCAACAACAAAGCAAGTAAACGAAGAATTGCAAACGAGCTTACTTTGTCATTTTAAATTTTCTTTCAAATAAGACAAACTTAATTTTTGTTTCATGAGCATTTTAAAATCGTAGTTTATTCATAGTAATGGAAGGGGAACTGGATAGGAAACTTACGAAACCCGGAAACGATGTTTGCACAATTTGCTATGGTAATTATACACTTATAAGCGGCTAATGCACCTAATGGGTGGTCCCACGTGGCTAACATCAGACACTGCTGAATTTAAGTGATATTACACTGTTGTTTAATTTCAGCAATAGCTGATCCTGGTAGCTGCTTTTAAGTGTATAACTACCATAGCAAGTTGTGCAAACATTGTTTCCGGTTTCGTAACACCGTTTTAAGTTTCCTATCGGATATGAAGGAGAATCGTTACATTTTATAATTATACAACATCTAAATTCAAAACACGAATATACCATCAGGCCTGGTTTAACGCTACTCCAGCTTAAACGTTTTTTGAACGTAACTTCTTAAGGAAATCATTCAATCAATTGCGCTCAACTGTACCACGTGAGCGATAACAGGAAAATACTGGACAGAGGACTTGAACTGTTTATTCAAGTCGAAGGACTTGTCCTATAGGACTTGGGTTGTTGAAACATGAATTCTTTATTAATTTCAATAACACAAATTATTTACATAATCGGTTTATTGATATTTATTATATAAAATAGAGTGTTTTATTGATTTTTCCGCCACTAATAAAAGTGATAATCTCACATGTGCGGTTATTTATGATAATCGCACATGTGACGATTATCGCTGAATCAGCATTATAGTTTAATGCAATTTTTGCAAGGCAATAGGACAATTTTTTTTATATAATAAACAGAACAATACATGGATGCTTGGAAATATGAAATTTATTTCTTGTGTTGAACAAGATATGTCACTCGTTCGCTTCGCTTACTCGTGAGATATCCTGGTCAACACTCGAAATAAATTTCATATTTCCGCACATCCATGTATTATTCTCTATGTACACTAATTACTAGTACACTAGTTGATTTTGACAATACACTAAGGCCTGTGATAAACGGCGTATTTTTCATGCGCCGTATAAAATATGAGAATTAGACCCCATCCAGTTTCAGGTAATGAGACCATTGTTTTTTGCTCCCCTGAGGACTGGGAACAATATAAAAACGCTATGAAAACGCATGCGTGTGAACATGGCCTTAAGTTCATGAAAAATACGCTGTGACAATTAAATACGGCAATTTGCAATTAAGTTCGACAGAGCCATTAAGCCTGGTTTCCATATAGCCGTAAGAGCCGGCGGCATGGCTGCGGCAAGGGGCAATGGTCCAATCGCATACAGCTTTTTATTGCTGGCTAATTCAACACTGTCTATGATTGGACCATCGCCCCTTGCCGCAGCCATGCCGCCGGCTCTTACGGCTATATGGAAACCAGGCTTTAAATACGACGAGCTAGCCCGGTCATATAATACGACTCAACTACGGCGTTGATGCATGCAGAACATTAATTTAAAATATGATAATACATTGCCTACCCATAATTCATGTTGATAACATCGTTTCCAGGCCTACGACTCGAGAACTTGTAAGGAGTTCGACTTTCGACTCATAATTTGGGTCGACCCTAACATGTATTTTATACGGCGCATAAAAAATACGCCGTTTATCACAGGCCTACGTGTAAATTCGGATTAGATTGGGTTTTCAACTTGAAAACCCGGTTTAAGGTGGCTCCATACAGTTTCTAGAACAATGGAAAATACAAGTTTGAGAGTCCAAAACGCATGCATAAACAATTCGGGAAAAGAGTAAAACTAAATGTTATGCATAGTTAAACATTCTGACAATCAAAAACTGTTACCAAATAAATAGCAACAGTTGTTGCTATGGCAACAATGACGTTTCAAAATGGCTGCCAATTACGCTTCAAACTAATTTAATTCGAAAAAAACTTTGGTGACCCCCCATATTTTTTTTCATCAAAATTTTTCTTGAAGTATGAGTAATCAACAGGCCGATTTAAAAAAAATTCTGTAGATCCAAATTTTTTTAAAAATTAACAAACTTGATTTTTTCGGGGGAAAAATTATTCCTTCTACAGAATTTTTTTTAAATCGGCCTATTGATTACTCATATTTCAAGAAAAGTTTTAATGAAAAAAAAATTGGGGGTCACCAAAGTTTTTTCCGAATTAAATTAGTTTGAAGGGTAATTGGCAGCCATTTTGAAACGTCATTGTTGCCTTAATCTTTAGATATAAACTTAAAACGTTACTGTCACAAAAGTTAGGGTCGTATTAAAACAGTAACTTTTTAAGTTGCTTTCAACAAACAGAGTAGCGTTAAACTATATGTCTGATTCTTCACCTGGTTGCGTTAGGAATTTATTTGATCAACGTAATATTATTTACATGCATGCACTCTTTTTAGATGAATGTGAAAAAGGTGACAGAAAAGATTACAGAATGGCATCTTGCTGCAGAAAATTTGAAAGTTAGTTTGTCTGATGGTGACGAGGTTTACGAATCATGGGTGAAGCAAATGGAATCTTTCATGAAGGATTTTCCCTTATTACAACAGCTTTCGAATGATGCTCTGAAGGTACAGTGTGATAGCGTTTTCTCTAAAGTTTTCTCAGTTTAAGGTGGCTCCCTACGGTAATTTCAATAGGGGACTGGTGACTAGAAATAGTATCGCTACGCATGCGTAAATAGCGTTCTTGTCGATTCGAAATTCTATGACCGCGTCGACATAGATGTTAGACTTGTAGACGTTTTCTTCGGTGAATTTTGCTAAAATTTTGTAAATAAGTAGTTTATAAAAAGTTCTAAAGTATATATAATTTTAAAACATTTTCATAAGACAGAACATTTTTAAATCGATAATTTTTATAGCGAAAAATCTGTCCATACAACCCTCTCTGATTTTGTGCATGGATATTCTCCACACCAGTATCTATCATCTCAGCAATTTTAAAAAAATTTCCCCGAAGCAAACTGAAGACATGCCGCTTCAATTATGCAATATTTAAAAATATACCAAAGTTCCAACGTCATTATTACCATGGTAACAGCAAATAAATGAACTTTTTTATAGATATTTTATATCTGCGATAGTTCTGCTATAGTAAGATCTACTTAGTATTTATCTAACAAATTTTTAAACTTGTGAATAACATTAGGTAATGAGTGTATGAAATAGCGCGTATTTATTGAAACTATAGGGAGCCACCTTAAGCTGTTGTAAGTTGGAATATTTATTGTGGGACAGCGAACTCAGGTGGAGAATAATGATATTAGGTGAAGTACTATACCGGGGAAGTAAAAAAAAACTCTACTCGACCGCAGCCGCGATTCGAACCCGCGACCCACAGGGAGCCCATCTTGGCAGCGCGTGGGCACCCTGTGGCGGACTCGAAAAGACGCGCGGGGGACTGTGGCAGGGGATTTTAAAAAATGGAAAAACGGTTACCGCGTAAGCGGGAAAAAAGGTGGAAAAAATGGAAAAACGGGGGAAAGGGGGGGGAGGGAGAAGAAAAAATACAAGGGATGAAACACCAAACGTTCAACGTGGAATGTGTTCCGCAAGTAGCCAGGACATCTCGTATCGTCGGGAGCCACCGTTAAAATACTGAAACCGACTGAAACTCAGAGTCAGATGAATGTGCAATAAATCAATAATCCTGAGACTTCCCGCTTTATCCGAAAAGCTTATCGTAGGATTTCGTAGCTATCCGAAGTGTCAACGATGATGTAATGTCCTAGCTACTTGCGGAACACATCTCCCGAAAATACGGTATGTAATTTAGCTGCAAAATCACGGCTAAAAGATTTTGCATCATTTTGATTTATATTTTGATAAATGAATCATTATCACAACTACTTCGCTCAATTGTCTTACAATTTGAATACCTATAGGCGCTTAAAACGATGTTCAAAACAAGGAAGAATTCGTGTTTCATCCCTTTATTATTTTCCTAAACACACCACGATCGAGTGTGCCACAGTCCCCCGCGCGTCTTTCGAGTCCGCCACAGGGTGCCCACGCGCTGCAAAGATGGGTTCCCTGTGGCGACCTTCGGTTTACTAGTTCGACGCTCTACCGACTGAGCTACATGGTGAAGTCATAGTCAATCGAGATATGGTCTGGAAACTCGGCAAACTTCAAAGGGCCTATAATGAGCTGTGATTTTATGTTGAACCGTACCTTACACCGTGTACATCCTTTGTTTTAGGTTTATTAATATCACGGTTGAGTGATTGAACTGAAACGTTGCTATTGGACAATTCGTTCATTATACTAAAATACAATGTGTTCAGTGACCGTGTACCGTGCACAAAAATGCATAAAGGCGAACAAAAAGATAGACCAAAGACTTTAGCTGAGTTTCCAGACCATATCTCGATTGACTATGGTGAAGTTGAGGGCATGTCCCGGTGGAATGATGTTACTTACTACGGTTCCGGTTTGAGCGTGGACACGCGTAATTTAATGACACACGTTTCACGCGGGAAACTAAAATGTTGCTAAGCGGAAACTGCGAAGTTACTAAGGCCAAACGGCATTGTTTCTTCGCGCAAACGTCACGTTGTGGGGTTTGTCAGCGTAATGGCCGATCGGAAAAGCACTGTGGAGTTCTTAGCTTCACTTGACGAAGATTTAATTGTGTATAAAGATGAGTTATAAACATGCCCACATTTGCTTTGAAAGTTTGGCGCTCGTTTCAAATTGAAACAATACCGTTTGGCCTTAGTAACGTTACAGTTTCCGCTTTGCAACATGTTAGTTTCCCGCGTGAAACGTGTGTCGTCAAATTACGCGTGTCCACGCTCAAACCGGAACCGTTGTATTTTTGATATTTTGGAACTGAATCATTCCACGACCTGCTTCCAATTTGATCATGTAGCTCATTCGGTAGGACGTCGGACTAGTAAACCGAAGGTCGCGGGTTCGAATCCTAGCCGCTGTCGACTCGAGGTTTTTACTTACCCGGTATGGTTTGTAGTAGCACCTTATATCATTACTGTTGCAAGTTGTTAACACTGTTATATTCATAAAAAACTATGAGCTCTAAATGGGACTCAAACCCACGAAGAACTAAATGTCGTTAGTTTAATCATGCATAAATTATCTTTGATGTGGGGTCATGTGCCGCGGTCAATATATAGGTTATTGACCTTGCATATTAAATGACCTACTATATCGCTTTAAAACTACGTCTAGAATACTATTTTTTTGTTAAATAACGACGAATATCGTCTGTATCATGAATAAACTAAATCAGTTAATTACCTCGAAGTCGGTAACTAAGCTAAAGTTAGTTACCTCCTTCTCGGTAATTAACTCTTATTTAATCTTCGTATATTATATTTTGATAGCCACGTCATTGGAAAGCTTTATTTGTCGGCATGGGACAGCAGTACGACGCCGATTGGCAGTTTACCATTGCTGATCTTTTCTCTTTTAAAATTGGTCTATATAAAGATCTCATTAATTCAGTGTACAGTGGTGCGCTGAAGGAATACGCCCTTGAGCTACAGCTTCGTTCGTTGGCCAAAACGTGGACTGACAAAGATTTCAAACTAGCCAAGCATTTTGCCCGAACAAAATCGTCACTTGATGGGGAAACAGACAGTCTTGCTGGGAAAACTCCATCCAGACAAGTTAGTTTTGAAATCTTTGAATGTTTATTATAGCAACGAAGCGTTTATCGCTATTTTTGTGCACTGTGGAGCATGTCTTTGATTTTCGTCACTGTAGTTTTTAGGGGGGGGGGGAGGTTATATGTAGTGAAAATGTTTAGAATTAGAGGAAAAAAGACGGTGCCCAATTTGGGTGTCAAAAATGTTGCTTGTTATATGTTGATTCTGTGCAAACGAACGAACAAACAAACAAACAGACAAACAAACAAACAAACCGACGAACGAACGAACGAACAAACGAACGAGCAAACGAACGAACAAAGAAACGAACGAACGAACGAACAAATTTAACGAACAAACGAACGAGCAAACGAACGGACAAACAAACGAACGAACAAGGAAACAAACAAACAAACAAACAAACAAACAAACAAACAAACAAACAAACAAACAAACAAACAAACAAACAAACAACAAACAAACAAACAAACAAACAAACGAACGAACGAACGAACGAACGAACGAACGAACATGCAAGCAAACAAACAAACAAACAAACAAACAAACAAACAAACAAACAAACAAACAAACAAACAAACAAACAAACAAACAAACAAACAAACGTATACGAACAAGACGCCTGCTTAGGCGTTCACTCGGGCTACTCATAGCAATGCAGCTTGGCATAGCCTATGCACGAAACAGCGTGCACATTTTAAGCGTTTGTTAAAAAGTACAAAATAACCTACAGTGCTAAATTCGGTAGATTCAAGCGATCATTAGACAACCCCGTTAAGTTGGCTGCCAGTTCGCCAGCCGTTAATGAAAAAGCTGGATTGAACGAGCTACAAGCCATGCAAAACATTGGTGTAGCGTCGAACTGGAAGTTAACTTCACAGTGTTAATCTAGACGTGCAAACATGCAGTTCGACATAGTACATGTTGATCAGTATTTTTTGCATTATTTGGTGCTACTCAGTAAACAGTATATTTAGTATATTACCTAGACGATCGACAACAAGCGAACGTACCAAGGAACTATTAAAATGCACACACTCGATGAAATTATATTATATTAAAGCTAGTGAAGCAGTTGAATCAAATCGAGTTTATTTGGCGTAACTTTATTAACACAACAATACATAACCCAGACAATAACAAAGCAAATTACAAATATTAAAATTACCTCAATACATTTAAAGTTTTCCCATTTAGCGTATTAAACTTGAGTCTCTTCAGCACGAAATCTCAACACAACATATAATATAATTTTCAACGTTGTTTAATGTTTATGTCTCGCTCATCTTGCAGATAGTTTCCCATAGTCAGCAGGTTATCAGATTGTGAGCATGAGTAATACTTTTCGGTATTAAAATTCAATAAATCATATAAATCGTTTATAATCAGTTTGTCTTGATCGAGACGGCGGAATATAACCCAGACCGAAATATAAATAGCTCAGAATCTATTAGTACATGTAGAATACCGCCATCAATGTTTGCAGTTGTATTAAAGCATAGTGACATGACGTGATCTTCTAAAAGCTTCAAACCAGGTCAACGACTCACTCGATCATGAAATATGAGCCACAACGCGTGGTTTCACAAAGCCTATCGGGATGATGCAATAATTGCAATTTGTCGACCAGAAAAATAAAAATAATACAGGAAAGCCACCGAAACCTAGACTCGGGTAACAAGCAAACAAGCAAACGAACGAACGAACGAACGAACGAACGAACGAACGAACGAACGAACGAACGAACGAACGAACGAACGAACGAACGAAACAAACAAACAAACAAACAAACAAACAAACAAACGTATACGAACAAGCAAACGAACAAACGAACGAACAAACGTTTGTTTAACGCTACTCTGGCTTAAACGTTTTTGAACGTAACTTAAAAAGTTTCTGTTTATGGCCCAACGTTTCGACACTCCGATCTAGTGTCTTCATCAGGGGTGATCGTTGGGAAGAAAGGCCCCATATTTATACTCTCAAATACAATTGACGTTGACGTTATCTATTTGAGAGTAGAAATATGGGACTTTTCTTCACAACGATCTCCCATGATGAAGACACTAGTTCGGAGTGTCGAAACGTTGGATCATGAACAGCAACTTTTTAACTTGCGTTCAAATATTTTGTAAGTCAGAGTAGCGTTAAAGTATATGCAGTATGTCGGATTCTTTGCCTGGCTGCGTTGGGAATTTATTTGTTTCTAATAATTCGTTGTGATCATCAAGCCTGTCTTGATTCTTGTCCCACTTGTTCCAACAACTTGCTGAGGCATGTTCATAACAAGTCACTACAAAGTTTACAGACTTGCTACTTCGCCTCTTAGCAAAATTCCTCATTTATTCAATATTCGGACGACATAGAGAGAGAGAGAGAGAGAGAGAGACTTGGGCAAGTCACTACAAGGTTTACAACAACAACAACAACAACAACAACAACAACAACAACAACAACAACAACAAGTTTGTAGCCGCTTTATCAACTAATACCATTGTTACAACTTATTCACAGACAAGTTTGTTGCGAATATACATCTTGTTGACAAGCTGTGAGATCTTTACTTGTGCGCGCGGTAGACCTTGTAATGTTGTCTTTATTGAAAATAAGATAATTGTTTAAAGTGTCTATAAACTCAAAACGCCAAAATATTTTCTGACTTGAACTTTTATTTGTTGTTGTATTGAGGTTTGTATTTCCAAAATTATTAATGAGGATGACGTCAATGTAGGCATTTGTGTGTGTTTTTTTCGTTTATTATGATAAACCGCTTGAAGATTTTAATGAAAAAAGTGATAAATATAGAATATACTATTCAAGTATTCCATTAACATGTGAATTGGGTAATATTTCTGCTGTAACGGAACACTGCAGTGCGTATGCAAGTTATGCCTACATAGACGTCATCCTCATTACCATTTTGGAAATACAAACCTCAATATAACAACAAATAAAAGTTCAAATCAAAAAATATTTTGGCATTCAACTATACACATTAAATAGAATCCATACGCAGTAATATCATATTTAGGTTTATAAGCACTTTAAATATTGCGGTGGGCGTCGTCGTTGGAAAGATACATCTATATATAGCTGGATAAATATTTTCTAATCTGCATGTTTGGTAAATTTCTCATGCATTCTTTATGTTTTATAACATGCAGTAGTTGTTTCGGAAACTTAGCAACATTTTATATTTTGGTTTATAGGGAGCTAGATCAAGGCAAAATCACTCCAAGTTGACCGATATGTACATTCTAACGGGAGATGACGAACTAAAGTGCCTTATTGAGGTAAGACGGCCAAGACATTTCGAATTTATTGCATGTAATAGATCAAACAGGAGTTTGAGTGTGTTTCATCAGGGGTTCCAAACACGAGAAAACAAATGAATACCGAGGGCGTAGCCCCGAGGTTTTTGTTGTTTTCGCCGAGTGTTTGGAGTCCCCTGATGAAACACGATAAACGAGTGTTTGATCTTGCTTCTCAAACGAGTATTCGCATCGCGATTTGCGGTGTTTCAATATGCAGCTTAAGAAATGTGATCCAGTTCACTAGGAAGTTTCCTACAGGTTTTCATTGGGTATCAAAACTCATGCATGTGATGTGGTATACGTTCATGGATTGGCTACGATAATTTATGAATTATTAATGAGTTTGAGAAGAAATTATGAAAACACGATCCAGGTGATAGCGAAGTGTTTAGATCTGATAAAACACGTACTGCGAGTGTTCCGAATAGCTTCAAAAACGGCTCATTTGGTAAGTTCATTGGCGTAGTAATTTTGAAAAACAACGTTGTCTAAGCCGAGAAAATGAAAGTTAACGAATTTATGTAAGTCATGCAGGAGGATTCTTTATCAGATATGGTGCTGCATGATCTTTGTGTTTTCGTCATGAATTATGAATAATTTTTTAAATGTCATGAGTTTTTTGGTATTTGGTATATAAACATTCACACTCGGTGATATATTTGTCCATGTATTTTGCAATATTTACTGAAATGCTTGCACGATGTTTATAGTTGTGTATTTCGTTCTAGGATAACCGGGTTACTTTGCAGTTGATGTCCGTGTCACCTTACGTTGCTGACCTGAAGCCAACTGTTGAACGGTGGATGAAATCTTTGGAGCAGTTGGAGGAAATTTTGGAATTATGGGTAGCGTGTCAGAAGAAGGTGAGAGAACGACGAATTATAGTGTTTTCTATATAGCGTATATTTCTATATAAGTGTCGGGCATACAGTAAACACTCGCGTATAAGAGCCTAGATTTTTCTAAGTTAGTCTGAAAAAGTTCTTAATATATATTTGGAGTCTACTGAGTATTTAGGTTATTAAATAAGTTTTTATATTATCTTAAGAAGAAAGGTGCTTCCTGCATGTTGGCCTTATAACTAGCCCTATAATGGCATATGAGCAAAGGCCTTTGAGGCCCTAATAGTAATACTTCGAGCCAGGGGCGGATCCAGGAATTTTTCAGAGTACGTCAAAATCCGGAAATATTATTTCTAGGGGGGTGCGGGGGCATGCCCCCCGGAAAAAATTTAAAATTTGGTTCCCTGAAATGGCATTTCTTGCATTCTGGCAAGACTATTTAGCAAAATCTTACAGTTTTAACTTGTGTTTTTTATACAACATTTTATGATTTTTTAAGGACTTGTGCTTTTGTATTGTTTTATCATTATTGGAGAGAACTTTTTAGGACTGTTTTGCTCCACGTCAGAGCTCATCAGCATGCCTATGAATCACTGTTGTACAGTGAATCCAACATGGACAGCCAAGGCTCCAACATATTTTGTAAGGTCAATTGCAGCCACTTGCTGCAATCCCAGAGCTGCCAAGCTGTCTGGTTTTGGGGCACCAGATACTAGCCTTAACACATACTAGCCAGACACTGTCTGATTAGAAGAAGCATTATGAATAGACCATAATTATAGGACATTTCATGGGCATAGAGGAGCTTATCTCTCTACATCGTCCTAGTCATATTAATTCTTAACTACTTAATACTTTACCCCTTATCTACCCTGAGCTGTCTGGTTTTGAGGCACCAGATACTGTCTGATTAGAAGAAGAATTATGAATAGACCATATAGGACATTTTGTGGACATAGAGGAGCTCATGCCTCTCTACATCATTCCAAGTCATACTCATACATACTAATTAGTAACTACCAAGTACTTTTTTTTCTCTTTTTCCCCCCAGAAATATATATATATATACTGTATATATAAATACTTTATTTCATTGCAAGATAATATAGATAGTACAAATAGATATGAAAGAAGAAAATAATAATTTACAATGATGGGGAATCTACAAGAAAGCAAAATTCAAAATTTGCTTGTTTGGTGTATACATTAATAATTAACAAACTATGGACAATATATACCCCCTCGAGCACACTACACAACATTTAAATTATCGATGTTGCATAATAAGCCCAAGAAGGTATTTACTGTCATATTAACATAATATAACATTGTTGGTATAGAGAAGAGATGAATATGCTAGCTCGGATATAGCCTAGAAAATTGTTTTGTTTAAAGTACATTTTACTGTTTCACATATACTATATATATAATATATGATGAAATAATATATAAACCTAATTGCTGCCTTTTTTTAATAAATGAATTTTGTTTACATTTTTTTTTAAATTGGAAAAATGATTTACATTCTGTTGCTATTGATCTAAAATTGCTACAAACTTTCGGCTACAGTAAGATTTAATTATAATATTCAGTGATGGATTACTTATATTTGTAACACATCTCATTATCTCAATAATTATGAATTATTCATAATATACTCGAGAGCTCTACATATCCCATCTAATTTAAATAATTTACGCTTTTCACGGTTGCACAAGTCTGAGGAACTAAAGACTTAAACTTAAAACTCACCTTATTAAAGCAATACAACGTTTCTTAACTTTCTTTCAACAAACAGCTTTAGCATTACTGAGGAATATATGCCTCCGCGTCGATATCCCGATGTAATGTCTTGCCAAATATCTGCGCCGAAAACTCTTGACCCACGAGGAAACCATACGATTAGAGCTTCTTTGTCAAATCGCAACAGATCGTCTTCAACAAATATTCATCGTTTCCACTCTGTAGTGTAGAGCATTCTCTACAAGTTCCGTGACAGTCTCAAGCAGAAGTTTGACTGCCGGCTCAGATAGCTTAGTTATGCCGTAGTCTTGCACTCTTGCCGTAGTCCGTGTACGTCGAAATATCCTTTGCTAGCCAATCAAAAGCCAAGAACGTCAAAATATTTTACTTCCGACGTAGACTATCTACTTCCGACGTACCTCTATTGTCTTTGTCCAATCAGTGCTCGTTATTTCGACGTAGACGGCCATTTTGACGTAGTCTAATTATCCACATTTGTAAATAAAATCCCTCTCTATCCCTACCGTATGAACAGTTTCGTTCAGGCTACATGAAGTAGACAAAGACACTAAGTGTCCTCCAGCCGAGGAGGGGGGCTGAGTCAGAGAATTATTCAATTTTCCTCGATATAGCGCTAAATACTTTCAAAAAAAATTTAAAAATTAATATAATTTTTTTTTAAATTTGAATATTTTTAAAATTTGAAATTTTCAAATTTTAAATAATTTTTTTAAATGTTTTCCAACTAATTAATTCATGAATAAATTAGTCTGGGATTTTTGTCTACGTCGCATGACGTGCTTGACGTACCCTAAATCCGCCCCTGCTTCGAGCAAAGGCTCTTTGTCGGAGAGAAACCTGTAACGAAGGGTGTGCAGATCATGTATATTAAAAAAATATAGCAAATAATTTTTGGGTTTAAATAATTGAGCGTAACGATCTTTTCGCTACTTACGGAGACCAGTTGCGAAAACTGATAACACTACTTTAAGATTATTTGGCGGCACTCGAACATTGCACATCTGCGAGGCTTGCATGCATTTTTTAAAGGATAAGTTCCCTTTTTTTACATATTAGCTTTTTGACATATTTTGAATTGCTGTAGCTTATTACAGCACATGCAAAAAATCTTCGAACAATTAATTAAGGAAAATAGTGTTACGCATTTTCTCTTGACAATGTCTTCGCAATATTTGTCTTTGTAGTGGTTGTATCTTTTTTTGGTGCTAAACGAGAACTCTGGATCATACAGAAAGGCAGTAGTACACCGGTTCGAACAAGTTGACAGTAGATTTAAGGTAAAGTGTGTTAGAATAACCGTCTTTGATTACCGATGTAAATAAACCCAACGACAACGACGAGAGCAGAAACAGCAGCAGCCACAAGAAGAAAAGACAGTACAATAAACAGTATCTTGAACAGTGCCACCAACCCGCTGGCGTATATTTCATTGCAATAAATATTTACATAACTCATATCTTACATGCTAATTTAGCAGAAAAACGCAACATTTGTCATCAAAACAATCTTTGCTTCACAGTATTGACAAGAAAAGTATACAATTCCGTAAACAACAAACCAAGCTCAAATCAGCGGGCTAAAATACATTTTAAGCCCGCTGATCTATTCTTCATTTTAGCCCGCAAAGTACACCACAATGCCCGATAAAATGATTATAATAATGCTTTCTCCTTGAAGAAGAAAACAACTTGATTTTACATTCGTGTTTCAGTACTAACAGTCTGTGTGACATAATTTTGGGATCTTATGTGAAACTTCACCCGAAAAAGCTTATTTATAGCTAGTACGTCTTTTTGTTATCTGAGAATTCTTTTGTGAAAGGACATGGTTGAGGTTGCCACCTTGAGAGATATCATTGTGAAAACATTTTGGGTTTTTTATCTTCCTTTGTTGAATAGGAATTTATGCAAACTGTGGTAAAAGACTCGAAGGTTCTCTCAATTTTGGCAAAGAAAAGAGGAGAAAAAGGATATCGTGAGCTTCAGGGTGAAGCACTTCGATCAATGTTATTTTTGCTACTCAAAGAACAGGTAAATTTAATTTTATTACCTCCGCCAGGAGGTTATGTTTTCACGCCTTTCTGTCTGTCTGTCTGTCTGTCTGTCTGTCTGTCTGTCTGTCTGTCTGTCTGTCTGTCTGTCTGTCTGTCTGTCTGTCTGTCTGTCTATCTGTCGGTTTGTTTGTTTGTTTGTTTGTTTGTTTGTTTGTTTGTTTGTTTGTTTGTTTGTTTGTTTGTTTGTTTGTTTGTTTGTTTGTTTGTCGCCAGGATATCTCAAAAATTATTGCACCGATTTTCATGAAAGTTTGCAGAAGGGTTGGCCATAGACCAGCGACCAATCCATTAAATTTTAGTCAAAATTTGGATGAGAAATTAATAAAAATCTGACTGCAAGATTCTCCGTGTATAAGAAATGCTTGATTGCGCCTGGGCTTCCTGTGATTGCGTTCATTATCTTTATTTTCTGCGAATGTTTTTGCATAATTTTGGTACGCGTGCAATCAAGTATTTTATTCATACATGCATGTGTTAGTTTCGTTAAACATCTGTAATAACCCGCTGGCGGAGGTATATGCAGTCCCTGACTGCCCTCTAGTGTTAGTAATGTTTTCAGCTTGAAGCTGGTAAAGTTTTTTCGTTTGTTTTTGCTGTATACAAGCTGTCGTAAGTTAAACTCAGAGAAAAACTCTGAGCTCCAGACGGGACTCGAACCCACAACCTTCAGCAGCCGGACGCTCTCACCATTGAGCCACTGGAACTCAGATGGTAGACCGAGGTTGTTTTCGAAAACACTACTAAAACTGACACAATGCGACTTGTAGCCCAACAAGTACTTGTGGCACACGTACGGGTTGACTAGTTCCCAGGCGTATAACAACCTCGGTCTACCATTTGAGGTCCAGTGACTCAATGGTGAGAGCGTCCGGCTGACGTTAGGAAGGTTGTGGGTTCGAGTCCCGTCTGGAGCTCTGGGTTTAACTTCCGACAGCTTGTACAGCAAAAACAAACGGAAAAATTAAAATCGCCGGGTTCTCCGGTTTTCCTCCCTCCATAAAATCAACACCAACATCTTAGCTGTGATCCGTGGTCTGAACTGTGTCGTTGGCGGCTGCTTGGAGAGCCTTTGATATGCCTCGACACGATCACGTTGATCTGCGTCCTTTGCAATTCAGCCACTGGCTGCAAGTAAGGATGATTAGCCCCCAGTCCTTTATCCTTTATCATAAGCATCCAGCTTTAATTCTACCAAAATCAGTAGAGTGCTCGTCGGACCCAAAAGTATTGACGCGTCAATAACAAGCCTAAAAAAGATCCCGCAAGTCAACGCCTTATATCTACACGATGTAAATATGTCGTGGACTTCCCACGGTAGTGTTTGCGTTCTGTTGATGTAACGTCGAACGCTGCCATAATAAAGAACTAAAAAACCATATAAAGAGCCGTAAAGACAGCATTCTTTCACTCGCGTTATTACAGCGTTAGGCTTGTTATTGACGCGTCGTTATTTTGGGTCCGACGAACGCTCTACTGATTTTGGTAGTGAACGTACTGAAAATTCACACGAGATTTTTTTATTGGAATTTGAAGAACACTTAAAGTAATGAAAAAGGCTTTTGCATTTCTTCATATCATATCCCATTCGAACGTTATTAGTGTGATAAGCCAACCATAATTACGCAGACTTACGCTGGGGTTTGGACTGATTAACTCATTTCTGTCCGAGGCAGATTTGTAACGCTCATTAGGTAGCTTTAGAAGAAAGGGTACCCGACAGATGTGGGGGCTCTGCCGACAATGGGGCACAAGATTACCACTTCTGAAAATACCACTTTATAACACTGGAATTCGGCTCAGTGAAATATATATTTCGTCGGCTGTTGGGCTTATTGTTGGGGCATTTGGGCCGAATGGGCGTTTGTTTTGTGAAATTTTGGGCTTCAACTTTAGCTTCGAAGACTACTTGTTTAAACTGGAGGGGTGTGTGTGTGTGGTGGTTTAATGTTGCTCCCGAACGCAAATAGACGTAGGACCCCCAGCTTCGTTACGCTACTGTAAGGGTATATTGACAGTGGTATATACGTTACATTTTTAGCATCTTTAATTTTTTCGTGCTTTTTGTTTTCAGGAAGGACTGCTCAAGTCAGTCGAGCGCAATATGGAGAAGGTTCGCGAGGCGTTTCCAAGGATGTATTTTTTGAGTGATAGTGAAGTTCTCGATATAATGGTTATCTCGAGAGATCCACGCAAACTGCTTCCTGTTGTGAGAAAATGTTTTCCCGGAATCAAGTCTGTTAAGTTTGGTTTGCCAGGCGACTCTGCAACCAAATTGAGCACTGCACTGGACGCAGCTTTGAACGGTAACACTCAGACTCACTCACTTGCTCCTTCCCCTTCTCCCTCTTTTCTTCCTTTCCTTCCTTCCTTCCTTCCTTCCTTCCTTCCTTCCTTCCTTCCTTCCTTCCTTCCTTCCTTCCTTCCTTCCTTCCTTCCTCCCTCCCTCCCTCCCTCCCTCCCTCCCTCCCTCCCTCCCTCCCTCCCTCCCTCCCTCCCTCCCTCCCTCCCTTCCTTCCTTCCTTCCTTCCCTCCTTAAAAATCAAAAATAAAGTTTATGTAGGTTAGGAGGATTTTTATCAGATATAAAACGACTAACATGGTACTGATTTCCTTTGTGTTTTCCTTATGAATTACTAATTCAATAAATAATTCATGATGCGTCCATTTGATAAGTACAATAAAGCATTCGCAGCCGATCGGTATCTGATTTGCTACGGCTTGCTTGCAGCTCGCCTTGTAAATCAGATACAGATCGCTGCTCATGCTTTATCTGTGACATAAATACTTTTCTTACAGCTCATCTTCTTCAAGTGACTGCAATTGAAGGTGAATTTGGTGAGATTGTGGTCCTAAATGAACCTATACATGCTGGTATGGACTCGCAGACCTGGTTAACAGTTTTTGAGAAGTCAATGAAGGCAGCGCTGATGGTGAATTTTACCAAGTGTATGGTGAACTGGCTGTCACCTAAGCATCAAACCACAGCCGTGAGCGATATTTTTGGAAAAGGTAATCTAATTGTCTTGGAATTTTTTTGTATGAAATATGTCGCTAAGTACCATTTATCAAATTTATTCATTATTTATATTAAGTATATTAGTTCAAATTCCGCGCGGTTTTCTTTGTTATTCATAAATCTTTATCTCCCATACAAACTGAACTGAATTGTCATTATAAATGCACGGTCTTTATCTGTATAAAGCCCAGGGAAATATACAGATAAAGACAAAACCTTATGTGGCTTATAACGTATCGGTTCTCGGTAATTAACTCTTACTTAGATAAGAAATGAGCAGCCGATCTTTACCCAATGATCTTATACGTATTTTCTTCATGAATTATTAACGATTTTTAAGTAATATTTAAAACATGAGCAGCAGTGTTTTATCAGATTTAAAACACGAGGCGATACGACCCATTTGATATAGTTCATTAGCGTAGTAATTCTGAAAAATAACGTTGTCTAAGCCGAGAAAATCAAAGATAAAGTTCATGTAGATCAGGAGGGTTTTTTTTATCAGATATAAAACCAGGAACACGTTTCAAATTTATTGGTTATCTTTTTATTCTATCTATAAAGGCGGATTTCCAGTCCTCGCACAAAGCAACTCGCAGCTCGCTCGCAAGCTCGCTGCGAGTGTTTTGGCGCTCGTGGCAGATAGTTGGGAATTTTGAACTATTTTTACTCGCGGCAAGTACTCGCAGTAAATAAACCAATCAAAACAAATTATGTCAACATTTCAAACTCATTAGTTATTCATGAGGAAAACTGCACAAAGGGACCATTACCATGTCGATGGTTAATTTGCATGGATATTGAAAGAAGAAATTACATAAATGAATCGAACTTTCACCTCGATTTTCTCTTAAAATACCGATTTGTTTGAGATGCTATATATCAAACACTCAGAAGAGTGCTTCATCAGGATAGCCAAACACCTCGAAGTTTGTTAAAAAGACTCGGCTATCGCTTCATCAGCCGCGAGTTATCGCAACGAGCTGCGTTTGGTGGAAATACAGTGGAAACCGTGCGAGTGCTCGCAGCGAGCTGCGTGTTGCTTCGTGCGAGGACTGGAAATCCGCCTTTTTAACGCCAAACGATTTTACTCGTCATCGGGAAAACGGCTCGGAAAGTTGTTGCAGCAAAGTTTTTTGAGTACGGTTTAATTCTTGGATATGCTTTTTAGATGGATACAAAGAGAAAACTTTTCCGGATACCACCGAAGCTGAGGGAGCTAAATCAAAGGGACAAGCATCCGAGATTCCCTGGCTTCTGAAATATCCGTCTCAGTGTATTCGCAGTGCTGAGGCAGTGGCATGGTCATATGACGTATCTCGTGCTCTTTCTTGTCAAGATAAAAGCGAACTTAAAGCGTTAAGGTTTGATACATAAAATTGTTGTCAACTTAAAGATTTGCATGAAAAACAAGCCATATTAAAGTGGAAATACCAGATACCGGTGCCACAACCGGAAACGATTCAGAATGGTTGAAATTTATTAGCAAACATATCAGCGAATCATTTTTACTATAATTCTTATTATTGTGGTGTTCGTGGTATCGTTGTTGGTAGTGCGTGGCCATGATGGTGCAGGTGGTGGTGGTGTTAGTAGTGGTGGTTTTGATGTTTGTGGGTGGTCTGGTGTATCTGGTTGTGGTGATTGATTGATTTATTAAAATACTGTCTTGCAACTATTGTTAAAAAACAAAATTAAATTCTACAGTATTAACAACAAAGTATAAGTATATACATAGATGAGAAGAAATAAAAGAAATAAATAGCAAATTTATAATAAAATCGATAAAAAGGATGAAAAACTAGAAATTCTTTTCTGCAAGTTCGCTATTAAAAGAACTATAGTAGCTGATGGAATAAAGCTTTTTAAAAATATGTCCGTTCTACATCTTGGCAATAACAGTGGAGTGAAAATTCTAAGATTGTATTTACTTCTTCCCCATGGGGGACAATAAAATGAATTTTTATGGTTGGAGTTAAGCATTCTACGAAAGGAGCGTTGACACAACAGGCTTCGACGATCGTACAAGTTGGAAATATTTGCTGATTTCAAAGCTGTATCATTGTAAGAGCGCTCTCTTCTTAACGTATTCTATTTGATATGGTGTTTGTAGTTGTTGTTGTATGGTGGTGTTTGTAGTTGTAGTTGTTGGTGTAGTGGTGTTGTTTGTGGTGGTTTTAAAGGTTTTTTATTAGAATACAACAAACGTGTATCTTTACAATCAAATTACTCCTAAGGATTTTTCACTGTGGCCGTGTCGAGGCATATCAAAGGCGCTGTAAGCAGCCGCCATACGACACAGTTCAGACCACGGATCCCATGCAGCTAAGCCCTAGGTGTTGATTTTACAGAGGGAGGAAAACTAGAGAACCCAGCGAAAAACCCTCGGAGCACAGGAGAGACCAACTAAACTCTACTCACATGAGTCCCAAGCTCGAGAACGGGGTTGTTCCCAGACGGTCACCCATCCAAGTACTAACCCCGTCTAACCGGGCTTAACTATTGGTGAGAGGCAGCGCCCTAACAGCACACGCCATCCGTGCTTCCCCATGATGATGATGATAATGATGATAAAATAAAAAAAGATGAAGAGGGAGATTATCCATGGTATAATTTAGGCAAGGAGGACTATAGTCCTTCAGCGACTATATGGAGGTGATCTTTATAGAGGTTGTTTATTTGTTTGTTTGTTCTTTCTTTCTGCCTAGTTTGTTTACTAATCGTCGAGTAAATGATTATGCTAAAGTTCTTGGCGGGAAGGAATATACGTGGTTAACGAATATCCCGCGTGTTCGTCCTACGTTGGAGTCATTAGTGGTTTGTTCAATCCATCAGAGAGATGTTGTAGAAAGTAAGTTGTGTTCATGTGGTGAACAAGGAGGAAAGAACATGTGTTTTGTAGAAAAAAGGTAATGGAAGGGGAACTGATAGGAAACTTAAAGCGGTGTTACGAAACCGGAAACGATGTTTGCACAACTTACTATGGTAATTATGTACTTATAAGCGTATAATTACAATAGCAAGACCACCTAACGGGTGGTCCCACATGGCCCAATTAGCTATTGCTGAAATTAAACTATAGTGTAATATCAGTAGTCTCTAATTTTAGCCATTGTTACCATAGCAAGTTGTGCATCGTTTCCGGTTTCGTAACATCGTTTTAAGTTTCCTATCCAGTTCCCCTTCCATTATCTATGGTGAAGCGAGAAATAAGTTGGAATTGCCAATGTGATTGACCAATAAATTTATTGGCCAATCAGAAGAAGGCACGGCGTACGTGACGTCAGACTTGGTATAAGCCATTTGCACGATGACTCAAAAGGACCCGTCCAGTCCCTTCGCGGCTTTTCCAAAGTATGTCGTCAAATTTGTTTTTTCCACATTTGTCGTCAGGTTTCAGCAAGTCCCAAGATTTTAGCAATCTTTTCGATACCCTAACCACAACATAAACTCTAACCCCAATCAGAAATCTGGTTTACCCCCTAGCTTTTTTGGAAAACATATTTGTCGACATATTTTGGAAAAGCCGCGAAAGGACTGGACGGGTCCCTTTGAGGCATCCGTTTTAGCCGAAACCCTAGAATACTGGCAAAGCATTCTGGTAGTTGTAGTCACCCAACGCCATCTCACTGTCTATACCAGCTTCGCAGATTCGCCGAGAAACGACCGGAGATCTGGGGAAAAGTGGTCGGTGAAGGCCCTTCTAGATATTAGATGGGTTATTTGAGGGCTCGTATTTTCGTCTGCGGTGCCGAGCTGGATTTTGTATCTTTTGATTTTTGAGGCCCCATACTGTATGAAATATCGGGGCAAGTGAAAATAATAATTTATATGGTGGCCCGATTGTCTAAATTATACGGAATTTTTTTTTCTTTGTGCAGTTTTTTTACATAAAAAGGTTTTGTGATGCAAATTTGAGCTTTCTATTAAAAAAAATTATATCTTTAAAATTTGCCTTAGTGACGAAAGCGTGTTTCCAACCAATTCGCATCTATAATTGGCATAAAATCTGTTGTTTATACCGTGAACATAATTTCTCTAGATATGCAAGCTCTACAAGTATGAAACTTTTCATTAATCAAAACAACCACTAGAGCTATGCAATGAACTAGAATGAAGCTCGGCATGAGACCAGTGCAAAACATAATTTCTCCTCATTTAGACTGCCGAGCCACTTTAAAAGAACGTGTTTGTGAGATGTGATCTAATTTGTGGCCAGTGGCTTCGACTATTATAAGATGATTGGGAAAAAGTGAAGTAATTTTAAAAAAAAGTAATAATTACAATCTTTTATTTCAAGTTGGTATTAAATTGTATACTAATTGATACATAATCTCTTTACGCTTTTGTGAATTTCAGGAATTTTGGCTTGCGAAGCTGTTTGTTCGCATTGCTTTGAGTGGCAGAGTTGTCTTCAGCATCGCGTTTCATTAAAACAAGTGTTTAGCACAACATATTGTACTGGACTGCCTGGGACCAGTAGACCTATTTCCTCCCAAGGTTAGTCATATGGATAGTAGAAACACTGTATGGGGGACCATAGCTAGTGGAGGGGGATGGTTTGGAAGCTCCATCGTCTTTCAAGATTATGCAATGGTCATGTTATTGTGTTCATTTTGGAGGAAGGTAATTGGTTGAAGAAAGGAAATTCTATGGACACGTGACGACGAAGGACTATACAACGAACAAAGGACTTACAACACGTGACGACGAAGGACTGCACTAATTAAACCCGAACGTTGCTATTGGATGACTGCTTCATTATACAGAAAATACAATACGTTCAGTGACCGTGAAATTAGACAAATTGAACAAAACCATAGAACAACAACTTTTGCCGAATTTCCAAACCATCTCCCTCCACTAACTATGGGGGAACTAATAATCACGTGGGGTGCTTTGAGCTCTTTGATTGACTAAACCGTATTTTACTCAGTTTTCTAAATGGTTGAAATCATAAACTTGAAACCTAGTTGAAAATTGTAATGTCACCAATGGCCTGAGTATGCTTGTTTTACTGACGTTTCTAAATGAAATTTTCCTTGAATGATGTTCATTCTCACATTCAAATAACTACATGTATATGTTGACATCTCAACTTATTTGATCGTCTGCAAACCTGTTGAAGCCAAAACCGTACTTTGCTTGAAATTTGTGATGCACGTTTTACCTAGAAAACCTTGATATTTTTAAAATGAGAAATAAAATGAGTAATAATTGAAGGAAATATAAAGTTTCCTTTATTTGATAAACAAATATAAAGTTTCCTTTTTTTGATATTATCAAATTCATTAATAATTCATGAAGAAAATTCAAAAGAAATGAATATTTAATCAGCATCTTTAACTACGGATAAAACATTGAGCACTAGTGCCTCAAATTGAGCTTTTTCTGAGTTAAAATGATCTTATTTAACCTTTTCTACGACTCTTAAACAAAGTGTTCATCATTTACACTTACAATTTGATAAGTAAGTTATTCGGCTCGCCATTGTAAATGCCCATAAAGATCGGCCGCGAATATTTTAACTATTACTTATAAGCTAGCTAATTAATGACTTCCAAAATGCCCTATTTATAGTATATTTCAACGAAAGCCTCGAAACGTACGAGTTTTATTAGTTTCATATACTAATGCTTGTTTATGCTCCTTTTAGAGCGAATACCTCTGGATATGAAATACGAAACAGAAGAGTACAACGTTTGTCTTCTCGGTTCTGAGTTTCCTTACGGATTTGAGTATCTTGGTGAACGTGTATCGCTGGTTGTAACACCTTTAACAGAAAGATGTTTTTTAACACTCTCCATGGCTCTTAAAAGCTATTCCTGTGGTGCTCCTCTTGGATATAATGGATCAGGGAAGACAGAAACGATCAGAGAACTAGCAAAAGTAAGTGTAAAGTTTCTTGCGTGTAATCCAATCTATCACAGCAAAAAAGATGGTGGTTGTACCATTTGCCATAATCTTAGCATGATCCCTATTGACTTCTGACAAGCGCAAAGCATTGTCCTGACATGTCAGCGTGAATGTAATAGATAACAGCTTTATTTATAGCATTTTTAGTATTCTCGCAGCTCTAAATTGCAGATAATGTTGCATGAATGGTGGTGCTATAATGGCTCTCCTCCAAATTAGAAATGTAGAAGGATGGGTGTCACCATTTAATGTATATCTGCCCAAAATTAAGAATTATATGGTTAAATTGGGTCAACGCTTAATATAGGAGATATCCATATAGTGTTTTTTACCTTATGATTCCCACAAGTGTTGTGGTAACCTTAGTTTGTAGTAGGAAACTTTGACTGCTTTTTACTTTAAATCAAAGTAGGCGACCCCATGCTTTATTTCAAGAGATATTCTTAAGTTTTGTGGTAACCTTAGTTTATAATAGAAAAATTATAATATATTTAGCTAGTTTCTAATAAAGACTTGACTGGTTTTTACTTTTAAACCAGAGTAACACGCAAATACGTTATACTGTGAGTCTGTGATTCAACAGTTTCAACAGTGGAATACAAAGGGTTGACATAATTTATTGTGAGTAAACCAACTTTAGCAAAAGAAAAAGGCATCAAGATGAAACTTTAGTAGATGATAATATTAAGCAATTCCTATCAAAAACTGCCAAAGATTATAAGTATATAAAAAAGCCCAAACATGAGATACTGTAATGACCAAAACAACAAGTGATTTTCGTACTATGCCGTGTAAAAAGTACTGATATATTCTATTTTAGATGATGGGCCGGCATATTGTATTCTTTAACTGCTCACACTCGATGGCTAGTTCAGTTGCGACAAGACTTTTAACTGGAATGGTACTGAGCGGGAGCTGGATTTGTTTCGAGGATGCTCAAAATTTGCCTCAACGGATGCTGTCCACGTTAGGAGAACACCTGGGAGGCATCAGGGAGTCGTATAAATGCTTGATGATTAACAGAAGAAACGAGTACTGCGTAAGAGGCACCAGCAAGAGAGATGTGGTAAAAGACGCAGAAAAGGTAAGATATGGTTTGCGTGAGAAAATTATTCATAAAAATAATTATTGTGGGACAGCGAACTCAGGTGGAGAATAATGATATTAGGTGCTACTGCACTTCAAAATAGAGAAAACCTTAAGGCCTGCAGGCCAAACGTTTTCAACATCGCATTCAACATCATTCAACATTGTTGAACGATGTTGAATAATGTTGAAAGCACGAGTGGCCAAATGAATTCAACATCGTTCAACGTTCATGAATGACAATTAATTGAACGCGGGCTACCACAAAAGCTGCAATCGACAATATCCCGCATGGTGCATGTCTCTGTTCAACAAAGTTGAATGAAATGTGGCCAAATGCGTTCAACACCTTTCAACATTTTGAGAACAAAAGAAATGTTGAACGCGTGTTGAACGAAAATTTGAACATGTTCAAATTTCGTTCAACATCATTCAACACCATTCAACAACGTTCAACATCATTCAACAGGGGTGGCCAAACGCTTTCAACATGTTGAATTCAACAGTGTTGAACGACGTTGAATGAAATGTTGAAAGCGTTTGGCCAGGCCTTTACTCGACTGAATTACTTGAAAATCTACATGTTTGATGAAACACATCCACACGCTTCTTTCGAATTAATTTGGTTTGATAATAGCAAAGATATATAGCATTTTCCGATAAGTCATTATGCATGTGTGACGTCAATATGTAAATTTGCATATCAAACAACGTGAAATATCTCAACATAGTCCCTAGAATTATATTGTCTGGAGACGCGGCGAACATCAAAGCCGTTAACAATGAGCTACAATTTAGGTTGAGGGTGGCAAATAAGGTGCACAATCTTTTGTTTTACGTTCATTAATATTTATAAAGCAACGATGCTATTGGTGGATTGCTTCATTATACCAAAAATACAATGTGTTCAGCAAGCCTTAAGGTGAAATAAGGTGCACAAACGTGAACAAAAACCTAGAACAAAGACTTTGGCCGCGTTTCCAGACAATTTATTTCTAGGGACTATGATCTCAATAACGAAGCGAAGAAGAAACTGCAAACTCTGTTATTTTAAGTGCTCTTTCAAATGAGGCGTTTTTTCATAGGCACTTTATAGAGTAAATAGTCTTTTTGACATTACCTGACATATAAATTAGGAGTTTTGTTTTATTATTCGCAATAAAATTTTGAATATTTTTTCCTGTTCGTGTTTTAGGAGGCACATACGCGGAGACGTAATAGTCTTACTACTTTTGATACCTTAACAGTGCTAGAGACAACTCCAGAAAGTCCAACTGATGTTCCATTTTCTAACGTGGTAAATGTTTTTTGTGTTATATATAGTTTTGTGTTTTTTTATTAACTCTTTCTAGGCGGTGGGATCGCTTATTAATTTTAAGTCATCAAAGGGGGGGGGGGGGTAATGGAGGAAGAGGGCTTCCCTCACGATGTTAAATCCCATATCACACTCGTGACCATTGATTATCCCATACTTGAACGCTATAACGTAGAATAACCATCATGACGAGAAAAAGCAAAACGTAAGGTGTGAGGGGCAGAAAAAACACTGATAGTAAACTCAACTCAGACTCTCTATTGTAAACTTCACTTAATCAAGCAAATATATTATAATGACAATCAATAGTAAAACAATACAAACATGTATACTAGTAAAGCTTTTTAACAACAATTAGTCCTATATGTAACCATAGTTAATAGAAAATATACATGGTTTGGAAACCCGGCAAACTTCAAAGCGGTTAACAATCAAGCTACGATACATGTTGAAAGGTACATGAAGGTTCCAAATCCTTTGTTTTAGGTTTATTAATATTTAAACAGTACGGTTGAGTGATTGAACTTAAACGTTGCTATTGGATGATTGCTTCATTATACAGAAAACACAATATGTTTGCAGTAACCGTGAAATAATTTCCATAAACCTGAACAAAAACATAAAACAATGACTTTTGTTGAGCTTCCAAACCATGTATATTTTCTATTAACTATGATGTAACTTAACGTCGTGTTGAAGGGGGAAGGAGAGGGTTTATAATAGAAGGAGGCTTAATATAGAGAAGAGCTTATATCTCTCCCTCTTTCCTTCAATTATAGGTGACGGATTATTAAATGTATCTCTGTACTCAATGTTAGTATACTGCATGTATAGTCGCAAAATAACGAATTGCTTCGTAGTAAATGCTGTCTACAATATTATTTACTCGTTGTGATGCATTATTCAATTGAACTGAAAACTTTATTTATAGAGGGTAGCACAGTAAATAGTGGAACCCTGATAAGCTCGTGGTCCTCTATATATAAACATACTTTGTTTGTTCATCACAATGAGTAATGAGTAATGATTTGAGTAATGATTTATTTAACGTCGTAAACACAGGATGTGGTCGCCCAATCATCCGAGCCAGAGGCTCATGTTAAAAGTGCACGACATAAGCTAAGACCTAACGTGTTGATTTTATGGAGGGAGGAAAACCGCAGAACCCTGCGAAAAACCCTCGAAGCACAGGAGAGACCAACTAAACTCTACTCACATGAAATTCAAGTTCGAGAACGGGGCTATTCCCAGACGGTCACCCATCCAAGTACTAACCCCGTCCAACTGGGCTTAACTACAGCGGTGAGAGGCAGCGCCCTAACAGCACACGCCACCCGTGCTTCCCTCGTGAATAAGAATCGTACGCAGCATTTTACATTAGGTAATCCAGATATAATCTTGATTATTTAGTCGAAGAAATCGACGACAATCTCCCGCCGGTTTTCCATCGCTGAAGGCAGAAATCTCAACGAAACAGATTACTATGGAGACCAACAGCCGTTACCGATTTCGATTCCACTAACACCTAACGCATCCAGGACTGATTGTGAGTTGTTTACTTGTCAAGAGACGGATGAAACGATTGCTTACCAACAGCCAAGAGATATTTCGTTGGGTAATATTGTATTTAACGGTATGCTTCTTCAGGCACATCATATGGCTGGGTGTTTTATGACTATAACTCCTACCACCGATGGCTATCTGAATGTACCAGACAATCTTAAGGTTAGTAACATAAAAGTGCTTTGTTTTTGAGCAATGTGAAGCCAGATTTTTGTTGTGTTTGTCCCATTTAAAAAAATAACAGTAAACCACGGTTGCTACTGCGTATTTCTGTGGTTTGTTTCTATTTGATAATGATAATGATAAGTATAGGTTAGTTACCGAACCCGAGGTAACTACGTCAGTTATTTACCGAGGCCCAAAGGGCCCGAGGTTAAAGTGCTTATGTCATCCTCAGGGACCTTACATATTTGTAGTAATTGGAACATTCTGAGAAGATTTGTAATATATCTCCTCAGGCGAAAATTTCATCTTCATGGATTTTTTTGCCGTTAAAGTTGACTAATTATAACCTTAGGAATAGTCTAATTATAACCTTAGGAATAGTGTACAGAACTTTGAACAAGCAAGTTATAATACATTGTATTTACACAATTCTTTTTCCTACATTGTTAGTCATATATGGAATGAACTCTCTTCGCATATTAAAAACTCAAAATCTTTGGCTGCTTTTAGAAACAGCATAAGTAATTTGGATTTTACAAACAAAATTAATCTTGGTTGTAAGTGCATGCGTTGTACTTGAGTTTTTGTTTTTTTTAATTATCTGCATAGTTTTACTTATGCTTTTTGTATTATAATAGATAACTATACATTTTAAAAATTTTATTGTAAAATAGCTAGTTATATTAATTGTTGTAATTTTTAAATAAGTATTGTCGAGCATTTTTAACATGAGCCTCTGGCTCGGGAGACTGGGCAACCACTCCCTATGCCACCGACGTTAAATAAATATTCGTATTCGTATTCGTACGGAAGTGACGTCAAAAGAGGAATCTATAAAGTGGTTTTCATATAGACAAATTCCTCTTTCGACGTCACTTCCGTCAACTTTAATGGCAAAAAAATCTATGAAGATGAAATTTTCGCCTGAGAAGATATATTACAAATCTTCTCAGAATGTTCCAATTAGTATAAATATGTAAAGTCACTGAGGATGACATAGGCACTTTGATAACTTACGTAGTTACAGAGGTTGCCTAAGAAAACTGAGATACTGAGTTCGTTATCACAGAGTTGTCTAAAAAACACTTAGGTCGCGATGATAAATCCTTTATCACATTTGTGACCATTGATTAAAGCTTATTTTCCCAACCACGCATAAATCAAGTTAATTGCCCCGGGCTAGTATATATTAGTATATATAATAATTAATATATGTCGCACACATGCTAGCCTGCGTCACAGACGCTCGCGGGCGGAAAGGCGCGGGCGGAAAAGAAGGCGGAAAAAAAGGTGTTTTCCAAATTTAGACTCATGCTATGACGTAGCTGCACACCCGCAGGAAAGACAGATATTAAAAATAACGTCATTTACTTCATTTATTTTGATGTATTTCGCTATTTTTTTATTTTGTTTTATTTAACTTTGTTTTTAATTTATACTTAACTTGACTTCTAAACATCTTTTCAGGTGTCTCTACGGACTGTTGCTATGACGTTACCTGATATGAAACGAATACTGGAGGTTTGGTTGTTGTGCAATGGATTTAGCGACGTGGGAGTTTTGGCGGAAAAGATAATATTCTTTATTAAAGTAATCCGTGACCGGGTATGAACATTAGTTGAAACTAAGGCGCATTAACTTTGCCAAGTCAAATCGGACAGTCCTATATAGACTGATAAGTTTTACACTACACCACACGACACCACTCTGCCCACGACACACTCCACTGGCACTTGCATTTACACTGCCCTACAACGTAATGTACTTTGTTTGGCATACCTGCCCTGTGCTACCTATACCCTACTCTACCCTACCATCCATATACCATATAACCACAGCATTCCGTGCCATACTATATATCATAGCATATCATACCACACCAAACAACACCACACCATACTACACCAATCCATACCATACCATACTATACCATACCATACCATACTACATACACCACGCCATCCCAAACCACCCTAAGACCCCGTTCACACGATGCCGGTACGAAATCGTGCCGGTATCAAATCATCACGGTAGGAAACTGTTTACACGGTACAGGTATCATTTCATTCCGTTACTATTTTTACAGTTTAGTTAACTCCATTTTTATTAAATTCCCGCCATACGCTTCTTTTACGCCGTATTTTTTAAGTAGAGAAAAATGTTTTGTAAAACCGTGATGAAATTATTACGGTAAGGTGTTCACACGATGCCGATAAAGGAATAATTTCATTACGGTTTCATATCGTTACGGTTAGCATTACAGTTTCAAATCGTTACGGTATCGTGTGAACGCAAGGCCTAACCGTAACGAAATGGTTTCATTTCGTACCGGCATCGTGTGAACGGGGTCTAAATTATCTGCACATATTTGTTACATTTGGCTTGTTTTGCCCTACTTTGCATTACACTGCATGACGTTGACCATCTACTTTCTTTTTTGTCTTGTTCTGCCCCGTATCACCTTTGTCTTTAACAATAGTATTAGTAAAGCTGGAAAAGCCCCACTCAAAATAAATTTGCTTCAGGTTAAGTAGCCGAACATGCTCATTATCAAAACCTTATCTTCCACTTCTACTTCATTTTAATGAAATAATCATATTCTTTACACAAACCGTATTTCGTCTCTAAACCTGGTTCTTGGTATATAGCATAATAGCCAAGTGTTTAGAAACAATTGTAAAGAATAATTTAGTTTTACATGCATTCGTATTTTTCGTACAGGTGCCATCAGAACATGATATACAAACGAATTCTCTCAAAACTGCGATCCGTGTGGCTGGAAATAAACTTCGTTTGGATCAAAGTAGCATTGACTCTACGAAGGATGAAGTAGCTGACCCAGATGAAGAGTTAGAAGATCAGCGTAGTAAAGAAGAAGTTGACGGTATGTTAATACGCTGCTCATTTCCCTTTGCTGGAAATGTCAGACCTAAAAATGTTTCGACAGTTCCGCACTGACCTTTTAAAGGCCCGTGAGGCGAAAATTAAAGTTTATCGCATTTGAAAGAACTCTTAAGATGACGAAGGTTATTAATTTACAGCTCTTTCATATCTCACTTCGTTCTTGAGATTAGTTTGATATGGAAATTTAACAGTTTTGAACCTATTAACGTCACATGTGCATAATGACTTATTGGAAAACGTTGTCCTGAATTTCTTCGCCTCCCAATTTGGAATTCCCGGTGATGTAATCAGACCCCAGTCCCCAACAACGTTATACATCTTTGCAATCATCAAACAAAATTACTTGAAACTGATCCTGGATGTGTGTGTTTCCCACAACACTATAAACATACAATGTTTCAAGTAATTTTTAAAAACTAATTAATAATTTGTGAGGAAAACACAAAGGAAATCAGTGCTATGTTTGTGGTTTTATTTGATAAAAAATCCTCCTGATTCACATAAACTCTAGCTTGATTTTCTCGGCTTCAACAACATTATTTTTCAAAATTACTACGCCAATGTCCAATGAATTTACCAAATGAGTCGCTTTTTAAGCTATTTATCGTCTGGTGGTTTAAACCGTCAATTGTTAATTATGCAATCATTCTTCTGTTTAGGGATTGCATCTGCGACATCATTTCTGGAGGAATTTGAAAATCGAACTAAAGAGGAAAGTGCTGTTGTGCACGGAATATTTAGCGTGTTGTGTCCCAAGCTTGATGAAGAGAGTAAGAAAATAGTATGTGAAATAACTGATACGATATTCACTCATACCGTCCTGACGTCTTCTACTCAAACTAACGCTGAACGTGTTGCTGAGGCAGTCAGAGAGCAACTCAGTGCGGAATCTTTACAACTCAACATGGACTTGGTCTCAAAGGTAAGGGCATATTTTTGTAAAAATAGATTTAACACTGCAAACTTTTCTTAAAATGAGCAAGTGAAAAGGTGGTAAACTTCTGAAACGTTAGTTTTTCGTTATTTAAAATCTCGGCACTTTACCAACTTTTACTGCCGCCTACGCATGCAGCACGTTTCTTTCTTAAAATGAACTCTTTCATTTGAAAATAGTCTTACTTTACAATTATAAGGATTGGCGTATATATCTTCCATATTTTATGTCGTTCTTGTGATATTGAAACATTGTATATGTTTAGTGTTTTAAGTGATTTCTTTTGACAATTGCAAAGATATACAACCTTTTCAATGAGTCGTTATGCACGTGTGACGTCGAGGGGTTAAAATTTCCATGTCAAACATTACTTAATACCTCAAGAACGGAGTGAGATATGAAAGAACTGTAAAATCAGATATTTCATATTCTTATAAAAGTTATTTCATGTTAAACAAACTTAATTTTTGCTTGCTATGAATTTTAAGCTAGTCTTGCAATATAATTTTTACATACTTCAAGGCTTTGCAAAGACATGTTTTACTACCAAAGGTATATAAATAGTTTTATAATCATAGGCGTACCTGACCAGTTCCGTTTGGGGGGGGCAAAACATTTTTGCCCGAAAAATTAAGAGTCGACTGTCGATTGTCTTTTGCTTTGAGGGGTTTTCTTCTGGTTCTCCGGTCCTCCCCTCCCCCCCAGATCAACATCATAGTTTCTTTAACAAGACGCCTGCATGATCAGGCGTTAACTCAGGCTACTGAGTTTTCCGGCGTATGACATTAGAATTCAAGAAGACTAGCGCCTAGGGGGAGCACGGTTGGTGTGTGCTGTTAGGGCACTGCCTCTCGCCATTGCAGTAAGTTAACCTGAGTTGGACGGGGTTAGTACTTGGATGGGTGACCGTCTGGGAATAACCCCGTTCTCGAGCTTGAGACTCATTAGAATAGAGTTTAGTTGGTCTCTCCTGTGCTTCAAGAGTTTTTCGCCGGGTCCTCCGGTTTTCCTTCCTCCACAAAACCAACACCTAGGTCTTAGCTGTAATCCGTAGTCCGATATGTGTCGTATGGCGGCTGCCTGAAGCGCCTTTAATACGCCTTCGACTCGGCCATGTCAAATTTCAATATATAAATTGCTCTTGAAAAGCCCCTTGTATGAGAAGAAGTAATTAAAATATGTATGTACGTTGAGGTAGTCATAACTACTGATTCTTCCACAAGAGGAAGACTTGCTCCCAAAATTGTGAATGTAATGTTGAAGCTATATATGATTGGAATTAATATGTATTTAAAACCCAACCAGAACCAGTTGCAAAGTGCCTGCGGCTACGTCAGATAAACACTGACGCATGGTTTTATATGATACGTATATCTCCGCCATAAAGATATTATTCTGTAATTTTTCTCGGTGAATATCGCTGTATCGTGTTCATTCATTAGTCAATAATTTTGCAGACTAAATTATCCCAAAGCGAAAGGACTCGCAACAGTACAACATCGAGCAAGTAACATATTGACTTTCACTGGAAGCATGAATATTACCCATATTACCGGTAAATACCGGAAGTAAATTGTGCAAAATATGCAGTTTCGCGAGGTAGAAAAAAAGAAGAAACAGAAACGGAGCCGAAACCTAGACTCGGCGTACCACAGGTAGCCCGAGAAATTACATCCATGAACTAGATTAATTTGTGTGAGGGCCGTTAATTATTATTATCCAAAATACTGTCTTATGTTATAATGTTACTCTCAAATAAAACGGGACCCCGTTATTGGAGCTTGCCTCTGTGGGTAGTCCCTGCCATTTTTTTGGCGAAACTTGTAAACAAATAGATAAATAAATAATAAATAAAATGGAGTTGCTTTATGTAATTTGACTGGCTTTAGTAGTACTTTTCGAACTTTACACGGTACAACATAAGTAATCATTTTTATTATGCTTACATTTTAGGTGATCCAGTTGTACCAGATTTTGCAAACGAATCACGCTGCCATTATAATGGGTTCATCTGGGACCGGAAAAACCACAATCTATCAGACATTGTGCAGAGCAATCAACAGTCTCAACACGCAGGTTGCTCACGATTCAACAGTCGGCGAAGAACGTCGTGGAAGTTTGACCCCCGCTGCCGAACAAATATATCCAAAGATTAATCTCTCAGTCTTGTTTCCAAGGGCAATGAATGAAAACGAGGTATGTATGATGGTAAAAATGTGTGTCATTTCTCCAGAGTGATATTACGAGTGTACGAGCTATTGAAGCCGTTATTTCCTTTAATGTATGCCACGCTATTTTTAGCAACTAATTCTTAAAAAAGAAAATTGAGTGAGATTGAAATGGATTGCAAATGTGACATCTTGAGCATAAATCAGAAAACTGTTTTGTCAGCCACGGTTTGGGGCACATACTTGCTATCGTTGTTTATAATTGAATGAAAAGAAGTTTGAGCACACCGATTGAGTTGCTGTTAGTGTGTCTTTTTTATAAACGGCGACCTGTATTAAATTAGCCACATATACAAGTTATATATGATAATTAATGCCGAGCTTAAAGATAATAGCTAATTGTGTTTATGTTTGCAAAAGTTTGCTAACAAAACGTCAATTACGAATGTGGAATAGTGAGATGCAATTGTGATGGGCACATGCGCTTTGATTCATTATAAATCCGACATTGGCATTTTTGGGCATTCTTACTCTGATGAAGGGCTCAGTATTTTGTTGCTAAAATGCTCGGTATTTCACCACCTTTTTGCTTTGTTATATAATGTTTAATAACCGAGCAGGAATCAACCTCGTACCCAGGGCATTTTGCCTCCATGTTGGGAGGTCGGCGAAAATGGCCCTGGCATCGGCTGGTCCATTCTATAATCTGATTGGCCAAATTTTTATAAATAAATTAATATTAATCGATATTAGTTTATTTATAAAAATTTGAAGTGCAATTGGTTAAAGTCAAGAACAACATTAGATATATGTTTCTTCATTACATTTACATGTATCCTGGATAATCGTGGGAGTATCATGATGAATAATGCTAGCCAGTTGCTTTTATGATAAAGGTTCACATGAGTGATTTGACAGAGCGTTAAATATTTCTCATTTATTATTCATGTATACGTATTATACAAAAACAAAACACAAAGACCGCATTAATTTTCTTGTCAAAACACCCCAAAATTCTGGGTGTCACGTGACCAGCCGATGCCAGGGCCACCCAACGTGGAGGCAAAATGTCCTGGGTACGAGCAGTGGCGTCGCCACGGGGTGGACTGGGGTGGACAAGTCCACCCCAGTTCTTTTCCAGATCGATTTCTTAATTTTTCCAAATCCGTGGAGAAAACATTGGGGGCGGGGGGCGAAGTAGTATTGAGACTTTTTTTGTCAGTGGCGTTCACGGCTGTTGCTGCATTTCATGAAGGGTTACATAAAGTACGCCCGGTCGGCGGTCGCATCCCCTCCGCTGATACGAAGTAATTAGGGCTCGGGCGAAATTTCGTAATCGCCTCATCGAGATAATATGGAATTATGATAAGATCGAGATAATATGGAATGATTTTGAGCGCATTTTATAATTATGAAAAATTCTATGAAAAATAATAAAATATATATTCAAAGTCCTAAACCTAACCTTCAGAATTCTGTAAAATCACCCCTAACCGTTTTTCGTTTTTTTTTTAAATCCCCTGCCACAGTCCCCCGCGCGTCTTTCGAGTCCGCCACAGCGTGCCCACGCGCTGCCAAGATGGGCTCCCTGTGCTCAAAGTGCAGGAAATGGCGTTTCAGGGACTCTAGATTCGGATAGACTCGGACCCCCTTAGAGGTTTGTCCACCCCAGTTGTATCACCCTGGCGACGCCACTGGGTACGAGGTTGAGCAGGAATATTTTTTCGATGTATAAAGACACGAGACGATAGGCGCGAATGTTTTATTCCTGATAAAACACGAACTGCGAGTTTGTTTAACGACATCGAGAACGAACCATTTTGTATGTTTCCTGACGTAAAAATTTTGAGGATTGACCTTGTGTGAGCCGTAAATTTCAGTCAGTGATTTATCGAAAACAGCAAGCGTGTTAAACATGGAACTTTTTTTTCCCCTTTTATGAATTATTGTGAGTTTTTTAATAATTATTGTGCGTTTTTGAAGTAGGTTGTGCGTATTTTTTCAATCTAGTTGTTTGGATGGATCGATCCCGTAACCAACTTATGGGTGGATGGCGTTCTTGTGAAACGTGCTCGTAATGCGGAAGCGGTGAAAAATGCCTCGGAAAGCTTATCTTCTAGGTCGAAATGTGAAAAAGCTGGTTTCTATTCACACGACACTGGTAACTCTACCGCTAGGAGTGGTTTTCATCAGTGGATTGTTCTTGACGGCCCTTTAGATAGCGGCTGTGTCGATCAAATGAATTCACTCTTTGACGGCAGCCGTTCGTTAAGTCTTGGTAATGGAGAAATGGTCTCCTTGTCTGGTAAGTTGAGCCGCGTTAAACAGTTATGTATAGTCTTCTTCGTAGCCTTATTTCATGAGGGTAAATAACATTATTACTCAAGAGAGTATTCTTCCTAATGGCCCTCTAACTAAGGCTACGTCCACACGTATACGTTTTCGTAGCGTTTTCATATTGTTTCAGGTAAGTAGACCATTGTTTTCTATTCCCTTGAGAACAATATCAAAACGCTACGAAAACGTATACGTGTGGACATAGCCTAAATACAAAGGAAAGACGGTAAATAAATAAATATTTTGACAAGTAATAAAAATATTCAATAACATGGCATGCATTACAACTGACTAAATACAATAAAATACCCTAAGAGTAACAGGTACATTCAACAAGATGTTTGCAACTAGAACATGAAAATTGTTCTAAATGGTCAACTTTATAATTCAATTGGAGGAAAAATTGTTTCAATTATAGATTTGTAGGATATTACAGGGAAATCATTAATATTTTTCAACTCAGTATAGGCAATGAATTAAAAAGTATTGCTCCACTGTATGGGAGTTTTGATTTGACTAATTCAGACTTTACTTTCGGTAGCTTTAAATCACTGGAAGATGGTCTCGTATCAACTTTATGTGCATCTCGGGAAAATCCGAAAATGTGAACAGATTACGAACTTCAACAGGCATTGAAGTTCGCAAACAGTTGAACACGAGTAGTAACTTTCTCATTTTAGTAAGATTTTGGATAGGAATCCATTTTAATTTACGGAACAAGGCGACAGAGGGAGTCTCAATGCCTACATTCAGAATCAAACGAGCTGCTCGTTTTTGTAGTTTTAAAAGATCATTGATTAACTTCATCCGCGCATTGCCCCATATCGTACAACAATATAAAAAATGTGCATGTATCAAAGCATAATAGAATTTAGTTCTTGAAATTGTAGATAGGCAATCGCGATAGTGTGGGTTTCGACATTGAACCGCGGATTTGTGGAAAGTCTTGCAGCTACTGCCAGATGGTATAACAGTATACATCCTGATGAAGGTTCTAATTTAAGTCGATAAAGCAATTTGTGAATGAGGTAATCTGAGTGTCTGCTAGGAGCCTAGGACCTTCTGAATTTCCGTTTGCGGCTGCGTTTTGCTCTACTACGTGGTTTAAACGTGTGATCTCAAACAAGTCTCCCGTACTGCATATAAGCCTCTTCACTCCGGGTGCACGATCTAGGGCAGCCTCAAAATCGTCGACACATAATGCAGATTGAACGCATGCAGGTCGGACGCAACATGCGCGATTGCAGAATTTCCCATAAAATCGGGCCTCTGCATGGAGATCGGCCTATAGAGTGCCTCTAGTATTATATCACTAGAATGTATAGAGCTGTGAGGTACTCTATGAGTTTGCTGACAGCTTACTTAAGACGAGATTTTCTCAATTTTCTCAAACTTTATTTTTCTGTGTACTGAGTTTGAAAGAGCTATATATAGAGTATATCGGTAGCACTTAAAAATTTGGTGATGTGCACACGCTCTTGGTCACTATGTATTAGCGGTTTTCCTTGCAGGCTTTTAAGGCTGAACCCATGCAGTTTATTACACACATATATATATATATATATATATATATATATATATATATATATATATATATATATATATATATATATATATATATATCTGATATATATTTAAGAACGCTCCCTTGGGTTTTTATGGTACACTTACAAAAAAAACACACCCAAATTTCAGCAATTTTGCTTAAAAGTTTGCACAGTTTATTGAGTTCAATTTTTCTATGGATTATTTTATCAAAAAAAATTTTAATGTTAAAGAAACCATTTAAAATCTGAGTGCGGGGAGATGGGATGGGGATGAGATGGGATGCCGGGATGGAGTGACATTATTAGGCTGTTTGTTAAATTAAGCAAAAAATATCGAGACCAAACTAAATAGGGCCATTTACTGAAACCTCCGCCTCGGTACTAGTTTATTTCATGTTCTTATTTCAACTAGGCTTTAGATTATTATTATTATACACTTATTTACTGGCGCCGAGGGAAACAGTGTGTTTTGTGGACCCGACATCGTGTGCCACAAAACACACTGTTTTCCCGAGGTACCAGTAAATAAGTGTTTTGTTATATATCAAGTATCAAATGACAACAAAAATGTTGAGTAAAACCCTCAGACATTGTTTTTAATGAAAGAAAACTGGAGAAAATAAAGACAAACTGAACCTGACCATCTACTTCCAGTTTTGATATTTTCCCCTCCATGGGTTACGCGGGAAACATCACGATATTCGGACCGCCACGCGAGGACCGCTCGCCCAATCAGAGAGCTAGAAAAACAGATTTTTACACTTGATATCTAACAAATATAGTTGTTTTCATAACATATCAGCTTTTGTATTTATTGAATTGTTATGGGTTTTTTTAATTTATCAACAGAGAAAATGAGTTTTCTTCTCGAACTTGATGACCTTCAGAACGCAGCACCTTCAATAGTGTCGCGATGCGGCGTTGTTTACTGTCCTGATGATACTGTTGGCTGGAAGAGCATATTTAAGTCGTGGTTCAAAGGAGCCCATGGAAAGTGGAATATATCAATACGGGGGTAAGGAATATTTAAACTGAAGTGTTTATAGAGACCTGTATGGTGGAGTTTACATATACTTAGAATATTTAGACTCTAATATTATTTTGTCTTTATTATATAAAATAGAGTGTTTTATTGATTTTTCCGCCACTAATAAAAGTGATAATCTCACCTGTACGATTATTTATGATAATCGCACATGTGACGATTATCGCGGAATCAGCATTATAGTTTAATGCAATTTTTGCAAGGCAATAGGACAATTTTTTTATATAATAAACAGAACAATACATGGATGCTTGGAAATATGAAATTTATTTCTCGTGTTGAACAGGATATGTCACTCGTTCGCTTCGCTCACTCGTGAGATATCCTGGTCAACACTCTAAATAAATTTCATATTTCCGCACATCCATGTATTATTCTCTATATAATAGTGTTATATATTGTAATAATATAATATTATGTCTTCAAGGGATCCAAATATAATTTCCCTTACTGCAAAATACATCGATTCTTGCTTTGCGGAAAGAGATAACTGCCTTGAGACCAGGTGTACCAATACTTAATAAGTTATTAGTTAGTTAATGTACCAAGTAGCCTGCATGCAGGCATTACTTTCTGCCTTTTTAGAAAGGGATGTCTGCAAGCAGGTGATTAAACTCACTGTTGAATTATTTACTATACGTAACTAATTAATTAATTTATTATTTTTATATATCATATAGTCTGCGGGCGGGCATTCCTTTCTACCTTTAGGGAAGAACGTTTGCTTGCAGGCTATATACCCACCAACTTAGTGTTGATCTATTAATTTAACTTATTATATTTGTATTGTATATTACTCTTATCTGTAAACATAAATCTAACAATGTATGTAGTTTAATTTAAGTAGATTTGTTATTATCTCTGTCTCTTTAAATTGTAAGCTTTAGCAATACCAAATGTACTATATACGTCATGCTAAAAAAGCTATTATTTACCTTACCTTACCCCATCAAAATTGTACTATATCTTAGGTTGACCCGGAGAAAAATAACTGGGTCTAGTTACTGGAAGTGACGACAGATCGGGAACGATTGATTTGAATCGAGAGACAAAGTACCCTGCACCAGTTTCGCATTGTTTTTAAATTTGGGTAATATAAGTTAACTTTGGTATAAAACCAGAGAAGAAGAAACCTATAGTGCGTGTTTTCACTATATAAATACTGTTGTGCTCTGAGATCGGGTTCCCGATCTGTCGTCACTTCTTGTAACTCAAGTTTAGAAAATCCTCACAATTGCCAACTAGTTACGCGCAAAAAAGTCCATGACGATGAAACAAAAACTGCAAAAGATGTTACTCTCGCATTTTAAATGTTCTTTCATACAAGACTGATCTAATTTTTGCTAATATGCACTTTAAGAAGTGCTATGACTAACTGCGCAATTATTTTTATAGACTTGGAATTGTGTCCTCCTTAATGGACCACTGTGTTGAAAAAACCCTTACGTTCGTCAACAACCAGTGTTCGTCGATCCTTTACGCAAACTATTACGATAAGCGGCGATGGCGAATGGGTGCCCGCGGTATTCACGAGATCCAGCGGATGCTCGCGATTCTTTCGTCACTGTTTGATAAACACATACTGCGGGATAACGACGAAACATTCGACATTCTGGACCATCTTAAAGACGAACGTTATTCTGCATCTCGTGCAAGCAGTGAGACTGGGAGTGGCAGGAGTAGCTGTATACCAGCCAGTGATACTGGCACGGTCATCAGTAGTTTTGCCTACGCATTCATTTGGGCGTTTGGCGGAGATCTACACGAAAGGTTAAGAACATTTTACACGATTATTACAGTATCTATGTATTGTTTCAGTGACAAATATATTGACCCGTAAATTATATTTCTTGGAAATTTTGAATCAATACAATGCTGCTGTTGTTGTTGGTGGTGGTGGTGTTGTTGGTGGTGGTGATGGTGATGCTGCTGCTGGAGATGTTTTTGGTGCTGCTGATGTTGTTGTTGGTGGTGGTGTTGGTGGTGGTGTTGGTGTTCAGTTGGTGGTGCAGTTGATATCGCTGTCGTTGTCGATTATGATGCTGACGCCCGCGCCGTAGTCGTGGTAAAGTTGGCGTAGTTAGTGTTTCTGTTAACCATGGTTGTACTGGCGTTCTTTTGACTCAATTGTACCAAATCAGCCTGGGATAGGTTCTTATATTCTTATATAAATAAATTCTTAATTTCGGCCTGAGGTTCTTAATAGTGGTAGGTTCTTGTTAGCGGGTTTTTACTGTAGTTGTGAACTACAATCCTGGTCAAAATTAACTCGGACAGTCGCGTATAATTAAAACGAAGTTTATAAACGCATCAATTCCACTCCCCCCGTTCAATGTTTCCCCAGGGCAAATTTTTATCAACATTGGATGGGGGGAGCGGGGGGAATGATTTTCAGAAGGAAATTTGATTTCAGATGTAATTTAAGGCAAGGTGTCCGAGTAATTTTGGCCAGGATTGTAGTTAAGATTTTGGTGTCGTGGTTTCGTGTACGTTAAGTTCTTATTTATATTTTATAGTTGCATTGAAGCGTTTGATGAATTCGTCAAAGGCCTTCTTTCAAGCGGACCTCATCCTCACAACAGTTTGCCTCCCGTCACCGTCTTTGATTATCACCTGGATTTTCCGACAGGATCTCTTCTATCTTCGACCGAGAAACTCGGGAGTGCAACTCGTACTATAACTTCTTCTTATGTCGTTGTGCCCAGGGTAGGTGTTTCAGATTGCTTGCGCAGTATAATAGTGAATCGAGGTGTGGTCTGGGAGCGCGACGAATGTCTTTGTTTTATCTCTTTGTTGCGTTCACGGCTAAACTTGTGCACGGCTAGGACAGTGTATATTTAGTATAATCAAGCAATCAGCGTCTGGATTCAGCCGTTCAGCTGTTTAACTGCACTGTAAAAACTGATTAGTTGAAATAACCAATTCAATTGGTTGTCTCAGATTTATTTTCTATTTAACCAATATTTATTGATCAAAACAACTGAAATATTGGTTAAAACAACCCAGTTTTTGGTTGTTTCTACCCATAAAATATCAGTAAAATAAGTGGATCTGAGACAACCAACTAAATTGGTTGTTAATAGAATAAGGATCGAGCAACTCATTGTTCATCAGGGTCAGAAAATGAAGCTCGCAAAATGTCGATTTGGTCTTTTGCTAATGGCGTCGGTTAATTAATTGCGTATGTACGTCAATATATATATATATATATATATAACAATATATATATATATATAACAATATATATATATATATATAACATTCGGAACACAATGCTGTGTTTTTGGTTGGGTTTTTTTTGGGGTTTTTTTTTGGGGGGGGATTGACTATGATTTCGACGATGGATTATCGACGACACGCATGACTATCATATTTCCTGTTCTGAAATGTGTTTTGATTCCAAGCCACGTAACACAGGAAAATATCGTTTGAAATTTAGGATATTTTGCGGCGAAATAACGTTTGAACCTTATGCGCATGTTCAGACTATTATTTGTAAGCACTTAATTGTATAATGATCTGTGATATTTCGATAATACGTTCACATATGGTGTCACTTCCCCAATCTTGGTTAATGTTTCGGTTGGCAAACACATTTGACAAACCACGACTTTAAAGTGCCTATGAAACGAAAATTAAGTTTGTCTTACTTGAAAGAACACTTAAAATGACAATATAACATATTTTGTAGATTTTCGTTTCCTTGCTTCGTTCTTGAGATATTTCAGTTTGTTTGATATGCAAATTTGACTTATAACGTTACGTCACAGTTTGCATAATGAGTTATCGCAAAGTGTTCTATATCTTTGTTATTATCGAACAAAAGCACTTGGCGAATTAGGAACCATGTGCGAGTGTTTCTCCTACAACAGAGTCTGTAAATTGTAAATTGTAAGTGTTTTTGTTTGACAATAACAAAGATATAGAATGTTTTGCGATAAGTCTATCATTATGCAAAGTGTGACGTAAAGTTATCTTATAAGTTAAATTTACATATCAAACAAAACTGAAATACCTCAAAAACGAAGCAAGGAAACCAAAAACTGCAAAATATGTTACTCTATCATTTTAAGTGTTCTTTTAAATAAGACAAACTTAATTTTCGTTTCATAGGAGTTTTTCGTCATGGAGTTGGACTTTATGACGTATAGAGATGATGCCATGCTTCAAAATGGCGGCGTTTGTTGTCGAATATTTTAGCTTGTTTGAAGACGAATATCATTTAAAAGGGATGTACTTCTGAAATTTAAAAAACTGCCAGTATCTCAACTATATGTTTACTTTCTATTCATGATATGGAAAGCAATATATATTCTGCAGCGGACTTCTTTTTTTAACTACCATTTTGCCGTTGTCTGTTCAGTTTTATAAAATAGGTTGCGTCTTACGCACGCTGTGATTGGTCAGTTACCGTGTTTATATCAGGTTATGCAAACACGGTTGTGACGTCACGGCACATTTCTTAGCCTTATTTCATAAAAGAAATAGAAAATAGATGCCCTGTGTTTATATAACCTGATGCAAACATTCGAATGAGTTGGGAGAATTCGAAAGTACTTATGTAAACCTTCGCATATACGGCTCGGGTTCACACAACTTTCGAATTCTGCCGACTCACTCTCGTGTTTGCATCAGGCTATATAAACACGGGCGGCCATTTCCTATTTCTTATGGATGTACAGATGGCGTCACAACGTGGTAAGAACAAACAAGTGGCCCACGAGACGCAGTCGAGTCTATAACTGAACAGACAACAAAGAATGGAATCTATTTGTTTTATACAATACAAAAATTGAAAAGGTTTTTATCGAAACTCTTGCCGGATTTTGGAGCATGAAGGAAAAATGCAAGTCAGCTGACGTGATCTGACGTGTCCATGTGTCTGTCCTCTAATAGATCATGGCCAACAACCAATGAAAACACGCATAGCAACCAGGGTATTGTATAAATATATATATATATATATATATATTAATTCTATTTCAGACGGAAGTTTACTTTTCTTTGCTGGATCTCTTGGTTGCTGCTAACAAACCTGTTCTTCTAGTCGGTCCTCCAGGCTCAGGAAAGACGTCATTCCTGCAGGTTAGACATATTATTTTTGCTCTAGTTAAAGGAAATTGGCTACAAAAAATTTTTGTACCGGTAATGGCATGGCCGCATGGGGCCGAGTAAAATTAAGGTATAATTTCACGAGCTTCATAAAGTTGCCCAAGTCCTGAACCAATAAGGCGGCCGTGAAAATACAAGAAAACGCAAAAACCTTCATTTAATTAAAGAGAACTCTTGTGGTTAATTGTTAATAATATATAAGGCAAAATCATTCAATAGCTATGTCACGTCAGGAAAATGTTAAAGTATATGTAATTTATCACAGAGACGACAACACTCCGATTTCTCTCGTTTTATCTATGGTTTGCCGGGCTCCATAGACCAATTGCATAAATACCACAATGCATCATTATGTAATATATCATACACGAGAAGCCGTTTAGTATCTGATTTGAAAACACCGAGACGTGTGTTGAAAAACGAGGCGATAACCGACTTCTTTAACTCACTTCGAGGTGTTTTTAAACCAGATAATAAACGGCTTTCGAGTGTATGGTATAGCTTCTAAAACAAAATGTATTTAAAGAGAAATTTGAGGTAAAACTTGTCTTAATTTATGGGCGTTTATTACCACATTTCACAACAACGTCTCGGTAACTGATTCCATTTTTTGAATTGTATTGAAAACACGCAAAAGTTTCTGAACAATGAGTAAAACTGAATAGAATTCAAAATAATGGTATGCATGTATAATGCTGCTTTGTGGTATTTATGCAATCGACGGTATACCGAGATGACAGTGGTACATTTGACCACAACGCTTTGCGACCTCAAATAACCACTAAACATTGTTTATCATGCTAAGATGGATTAAGTAAGCTAGAACTTCATTCCTACCATAGTTGATAGAGGGAGATGGTTAGGAAACTTCATAAAATCCATTGTTCTAGGTGTTTGTGTACCTTGTGCACGGTCACGGTTGAAAATTCTATTGTTTTACTATTGTTTTACCTTTGCGAACTAAGATAGCAGTGTAAAAGAGATTGGGCACTACGTGTTTGTTTTGGCTTCTGGTTCGAGGTATTCCAGTACTTATTACAAATAATGACATATTTCGAGCCGTGCTTCCAATAGAAAACGTTTGTGTTCAGTCGTTTGTCCATATCAAATGAGCTTTAAAAAACTTTGTGCACGGTCAAACCCCGTTCAACCTCCAAGTGGGTTCTTTGTTCAATATATTTGAAGTTTGCCGGCTTTCCTAACCATCTTCCTCTATCGACTATGTTCCTACCAAAGTTGATCGTTTTGAAACCATATCTTGCAATAATTCTGCAAGAAACAATATGTACTGCATGCAAAGGATTGTGGTTAAATGTACAAGTTGCCATCTTTTTCGGTACGGTCAATTGGTGTATGGAGTTATGGATGCACATAGGAAGTTGCGAGAGTACTCGAAAAATCTATTATATGCTTTTTTTCATGCATTTTTAACTCCATGGAGCACGCCAAACCACGAACCATTTCTTAATTAGTAAACGAGGTTGACCAAAATATCGTGATTTGTCCGTGGCTATAGCGGACGCTAGGAACAGAGTTAAAATAATTAATTTTAACATTGCTTTACTTTTTCTACGGTTCGAATCTATCAGTTTAATTCAATGAATTGCTTTCTGTGTAGAACCTCATCAATCCACGTTATAAATATACTCGAGTTTCTTTGGCTCATGGCATGACTACCCAGCTTTTACAAAAAACCATCGAAACTAAAGTACGAAACACGAAACGGCGGCAGGCCTCTCGTAATATGTTCTTTTTGGATGACTTTAATTTGGCAGCCACTGACGGAACTACTTCGAACAATCAACCTTCTTCTGAGCTTATACGAAGTTTACTATCATTGGGTAAGTTTTTGACGTATTTACGCACCGTTTCTGTTTTTCATTGGCAAAATATCGTAATAGTCTGGTTTCCATCGTGTGTTTTAGTTAGGATATAATGCGTTTGTATGGTCTGATGCGGCATTCTGTACGCATCCGCTAGTATTATATATATATATATATATAGTTCAATCTACAGACACGGTGTTTCGCTGTATGAATTTCATCAATTACTTATAACATGCGATTGTCGGTGACAACCGCATGTGGGACAGCATCGGTGAAGTACATTCAGATAGCGTGAAGTGCGCATGGGCCCAGAGTGCTCAAACTTCCACAAGGGTAGTGAGCGTTGCATTATCGCTAATAGGCACCCACGGCAACTTCACAGAGTGCTCAACAACACCGAAGTGAAGGAGCGTACATAGTTCAATCTACAGACACGGTGTTTCGCTGTACAACAGCTCATCAGTGTAGCTTGGAACAATCTGAATGAATTTCATCAATTACTTATACACGTGCGATTGTCGGTGACAACCGCATGTGGGACAGCATCGGCGAAGTACATTCAGATAGCGTGAAGTGCGCATGGGCCCAGAGTGCTCAAACTTCCACAAGGGTAGTGAGCGTTGCATGTATATGGCGAGGATTGTAGGTGAGCATCAGTGAGCTTTCGATTGAAGCCCAACCACTAAACGGGCTTTTATGGGGCATCGGGGTCAACTGCAGAACAATATTTATATCTATATATTTATCTGTTGCAAGTTTGTAAAATTCTAAAAATTAGGGAGAATAAAAATTACTGTCTTACTTCCTTCCAGTAGAAATGTCCTGTGTACGGCCATATGCATCAATGTCATGTCTAGCTATAATTAGGGTTAGGATTATGAGGATTCAAGTTAAAATTACTTTAACGAGACATGATGTCATGAATCAACAACTTATACATGTTTACTGACTGCTGACGAAAAAACGTTTTGGTGCTCACTCTCAATACTTGTTTGAGATATGGCAAACCCTCTTTGCCAGCGGACTTACTTTTTTTGTTGGCGTTATAGGTGGACTGTACGACAGACAACGACTGTGTTTTAAACCGCTGTCCAATACTTCTATCGTTGGCGCTGCTGTTCCTTCTGGCTGTCCTGGCGTTGGTGGGGGAGTGACCAGTTTCCCAATATCTCCTCGTCTTGCGAGGATTATGGTTGTGTTGTCCTTTTTCCCAGTTTCTGGTGCAACGCTGCAATCTATTTACCGCACGTTGTTCCAGACATGGTTGGAAGACTTCCCAGCCTATTCACTCACTCATCATCACCAATTGGCTAAGGTATACTAAGGCTTTTGGAAAGTTAAGAAATGGTTCATGGTTTGGCGTGCTCCATCGAGTTATGGATGCACGCGGGAAGTTCGGAGAGCACGAAAAAAGCGCAAGAGTTGGTCGAGGCGTAGCCGAGAGTTGAGTGCTCTCCAACTTCCCAAGTGCATTCATAACTCGATGGAGCACGCCAAACCATGAACCACTTCTTTTATAACAGAGAATCAAACACAAAACAACGGAAAACAATATTTATTTCGCTGATTAAAAACGAGTTTCTCATTACGTTTGAAATTCAGTAGCCAATCAAAAACGGCGCTATATTACATCTATGTTATAAAGACCGTTTTAATATACTGTACATAGCGGAGCACAGAACTTTCCGCGCACTAAAGGAGGCATATTATATTTTCACCAGTGAAAAAATATTGTATGGACGTTTTAATTTACGCCAACGGAAAACAGGGCGGCTGTACATTTAATCACAATGCTTTACGTTGGCACATGCGTAAATAGCAATCTTGTCCAGTCGAGTTGATATTCTGTCAATTACGATATTATTCTGATATTACGTCAGCAGCCGTCCGAGCGATACAAATGCCCAAATATCACACATCTGCTTCGATAAAATTCTTTAAAATTTTGTGCATAAAGAAATAGGAAAAACTTAAACAACATGCTTAGTTTTTAAAAAGACAGAACTTTTTTTAATCCATTAAGTTTATAGGGAAAAACCTGTCTTGACGACTTTCTATAATATTTTGCTGTAGTGTTCTATGTGGAAAAAACTGACCAGATGACAATTTTTAGAAATTTTGACCGAAGAAAACTGGAGAAATGCGCCTAAAAAGACAAAAAGCGTGAAAATTTGGCAAAGTTCAAACGCCATTATTACCATGGTAACAGCAGATATTAGCACTATTCAACAAATACTTCATAAGTGTGGTTCTCCTTCTGCAGTTCAGTACACAGAATAATTATGTAATAGTTATTTTACAGACAGCAATAACCATAGACTATGACTGAACGTAACAAGCAAGCCATGAAAAAATAAAACTCTAGGGAGCTACCTTAAGTGCTGGCGACTCACGCTGATATGTACGTGTGTATGTAGGTGTGTGCTCGTGTATTTTTCATGTACGTGTCGGTGTGCGCGCGTGTGTGTACGTTTTCTAGTGCGTGTCTGTGTTTGCGTGCGTGTATTATGTGCATATGTAAATAATTGTATAAATCAGCGTGTTGTCAACATTATAAGAATATTATTGATTGTACTCTCAGGTGATATCAAGTTCAACAATAAACCTGTTTGAAACGATTTCCAAAGATCTTCGTCCTACTCCTGTGCATCCACACTACATCTTCACTCATCACGACGTTGCGCGCGTCTTGCGAGGCATGATGCTCTTCTCGTCACGAACTAAGCGTCGACCAGGTCCAAAAGTGCGCCACAGAAGACGAGTGGTAGCCGAACAAGTGCAGAACACCAAGGATACGACTGTCCCTGATAATTCCCAAAGCCTTAGCTTCCATGACGTTGGAGCTAAGAGTGGACAAGAACAGAACGACCTTCATCAGGACAAAAGGTACGCTTGCAGTTCCATTTGAGTTTTTTTTGCGTTGCATTGCGAATTATTAATAATTAATTAATTAATTAATTAATTAATTAATTAATTAATTAATGCAAGTAAGGATGATTAGCCCCCAGTCCTTTTAATTTTCATTTAATTTTCTTTTTAATGGAGCTTTTACGGTATTTCCCAGTTTTGTTAGTCATGTTTCAACTCTCACATATTTTTAGCAACACTTATTATTTTCATTGTTCTTAGCTGGCCGATGGTTTCGCAGAAGGATACGTTGGTTTCGATGAACTATAAGACGCCAACTGTACTTTCGCCAATGATTCGTGTACTTCTTCGTTTGTGGTGCCACGAGTGTACGCGAGTATTCTCCGACAGATTAATCGGTGAAGATAAATTGTGGTTTTCATCGATGTTACATAAAACAGCGTTACAACAGTTCTGTGAAAGATCGTTGGGTTCTGATGAACAAGGTAAAAATTGTCATTATCGACCGTAATTATTATTAAATATTATTATTATATGGCACGGATTACTTCCGGTAAAATCACGCGCTGTGATTGGTTGATGGCGTGGCGAGATTTCTCCGTAATGCCCGCGGGCATTATGAAAATTGTTAATCCCTACGAATGGAAGCAAACCAAACAATCCTAATAAGAAACTTTTATTGCCGAAAAACGACGAAAATAAATTAAATGAACGACGATGAACATTATAAAAGTAAATTGTAGTATCCAGACGAGAAAGAAACAGCAGAAAATAACGCTAGTTCGGTGTTTTGACGAAGTTAAAGGAAGCGAAGACCAAGAAATACAAGAGTGATTTTGTAATGAAAAGTGTCATATAATAAACTACTTAATAACCTCGACCGTTCGGTCTTTACGGTAAAATATTAAACCTCGGTCTTGAGCGTATCAATCTCGCTATCGCTCGGTCAATACAGCAAGACCTCGGTTTAAGATTCTACCGTAAAGACCTCACTCTCAGTTATTAAGTAAGTTAATATTAAATGCTAATATTATTTATTATTAATATTATTATTTAACAATTATTCGCCGAAGGCGAGGTGAATATCGGTGAATCATTCGACCACCAGCTCCCAACTTGACCTATATATAGCTCAGTTAGTAGAGCAGTTAGTCGATTGGTTGGTCCATTGGTTGGTCTATTGGTTGGTCTATTAGTTGGTCTATTAGTTAGTCCATTGGTTGGTTCATTGAGTTGGTTCATTAAGTTGGTCTATCGGTTGGTCTATTGGGTTGTTCTATCGGTTGGTCTATTGGTTGGTCTATTAGTTGGTCTATTGGTTGGTCTATTGGTTGGTCTATTGGTTGGTCTATTGGTTGGTCTATTGGTTGGTCTATTGGTTGGTCTATATATTGGTTGGTCTATATATTGGTTGGTCTATTAGTTAGTCCATTGGTTGGTTCATTGAGTTGGTCTATTGGTTGGTCTATTGGTTGGTCTATTGGTTGGTCTATTGGTTGGTCTATTGGTTGGTCTATTGGTTGGTCTATTAGTTAGTCCATTGGTTAGTCCATTGGTTGGTTCATTGAGTTGGTCTATTGGTTGGTCTATTGGGTTGTTCCATCGGTTGGTCTATTGGTTGTTCTAGGGATTTTTGGTGAAGGAAAATTCGGGTGTAGAATATACACATTTTAAGACCAAACCGGGACCAGTTGCGAAAAATGCAACTACACAGGCCTTCTGGCAGGAATTGAACCCACGACCTTGCGATTCTAGTACAATGCCCTGACCACTGAGCCACGGAGGGCGTTGTAATTGCCGAGAGCTTGATCGCGAGTTCTGTATATATTAAGGTGGTAATGCCAGGAGAGAATTGGGTTTATTAGAAGTAATATTGGGCATTTCACTCAATTACATAGCATGTTCTAGGGATTTTAGGTGAAGGAAAATTCGGGTGTAGAATATATACATTTTAAGACCAAACCGGGACCAGTTGCGAAAAATGCAACTACACAGGCCTATTGGTTGGTCCATTAGTTAGTCCATTGGTTGGTTCATTGAGTTGGTTCATTGAGTTGGTTCATTGAGTTGGTTCATTGAGTTGGTCTATTGGTTGGTCTATTAGTTAATCCATTAGTTAGTCCATTGGTTGGTTCATTGAGTTGGTTTATTAGTTAGTCCATTAGTTGGTCGATTGGCAGGTCTGTTGGGTTGGTTTATTTTTTAGTAAATTTACTAGTCCGTTGTCCAGTCGATCTGCTGTTCCAGTGGCTGAATAGCTGGACATTCGTTTCAAAATTATTTAATAAAACAGCTTATACAAACTTTTTCTACTTTTTACCAGACGAAATTGTTAGCGTTAGAGACAAAGTACCTCCTGGAGAAACCAAGAGTCTTTTGGAAAGTTCACTGGAAGAAGATGTATGCGATGACGAGGACATAGATTTGAAAGACGAAAAAGAATGTGGTCAAGATGAAAACACTTTACACGATGATGTATCAGCATCAGAAGTAGGACAGAAATCTAAGCTAGACAACTTAAGCAACGTGAAGACCGGGGAACTAATGGTCGGGGAAGGAGACAAAGAAACGGATAAGCACGACAGTGTTGATCCCATCTCTTTCAACGATATCTCACAGAGCTTTGACCAGAAACGTCACGTTGATTCCCGGATGTCGGATGATTCATCTGTCGATGAGCTAAAGTTTAATTCACAAGAAACTTCTATGCCCAGAACTGCACCTAGTAAACAAAGAGTAGTGACGTTTGAGGACATGAGTAGAGAGCATGTTTACCGAGGTCCAATGATTTTGCCCAATCAATTAATGGAACCAGGCGAAGATCTGACTAAGATCGTATTCTGTCGCCATTTTGTGTACACGCCTCAGGAAAGTGGACCCGAGCAAGATAAAGGTTACAACGAGTATTCTGTCGCAGCGTTGGCAGAAGGACTCAAACGATATCAAGTGTCGTATAATTTACAAGATATTGATGTTCAACCGTTGGATTTAGTTTTCTTTGAACAAGCCATTCGTCATGCAGCTCGGCTTAGCCGTTGTCTGGTAAGAGAAGTATAACAGTCTTACAAACTTTAAAAAGCCGTCAGAAAATGGGGGCGGGGGCGGGGGTGAACTTTACCTTACTTTAATAATTTTACAGCAGATAAAATAGAATGCTGAAAGAAAACCAAAAACAGGAGGGAACTTCCTTAACAAATGATTACCCACGTTTACTAGTTTGTTGTGGGTGTTCTATATTTACCCAAGGTTTTTTCTCACTCAACTCATTTTCTTTCCACTCTTATTGGGGTTTTTTTTTGTGCTGTTTTAATTTCCCATTCTTTTCAAAAGCGTTAATGTTTTCTGTATATAGTCATATAGTCAGCGTAACAATATTCTATTATTTTTTGTCAGTGTTTAGCAAGCGGGCACACACTGTTGCTATCAAAATCTGGTCATGGACGAAAGAGCCTTGTTTGTCTGGCATCCTTTGCAGCCAACTGTAAGGTATGGTTTGGGAACTTTTCAGGTTTTGATACAAGAAATATTGTGAACTGAAAAAGTTTTAAATGTTAGTAACTTAGGACCTACATTTTTTTCGTTTGTTTTTGCTGTACAAGCTGTCGTATAAAGTTAAACACAGAGAAAAATTATGAGCTTCAGACGGGACTCGAAACCACAACCTTCCGAATGTCAGCCGGACGCTATCACCATTGAGCCACTGAAACTCAGATGGTAGACCGAGGTTGTTTTCGATATTTATACCTGCGAATTTGTACAGCAAAAACAAACGAAAACACTTTGCCAAGCTGAAAATACTAATGCGATACAACTTAGGACCTCTTATGTGATCCCAGTACACGTTCTGCCTACCGCATGTGTCCCGATTGAAGCATTGTTAAGCCCTAATCAAACGAGAACGCAAGTCATCGCAAGTTGGCAGTCAGAATTTCTGTGGCGGTCGTCGAACTCCCCAAATTAACAAAATAAAGGTTTCACGAGTGTTTTAAACAAGTTTTAACTTTGTCACGGTACATGATATTTTCGGGAAACTATTCAAAGCGGCTGGCTGAGATAGCGTGATGCCAACTTGCGATGACTTGCGTTCTCGTTTGATTAGGGCTTTATTGTTGTCGTTATCGTTATTTATTGTCGTCGTTGTTGGTGGTGGTGCATGTTGTTGTTGTTGTTGTTGTTGTGGTGGTGTTGTTGTTGGTGTTGGTGGTGGTCGTGGTGTTGTTATTGCTGTTGTTGTTGGTGGTTGTGGTGGTGTTGTTGTTACTTCTGTTGTGGTTGTTGTTACTTCTGCTGTGGTTATTGTTGTTGTTGGTGGTGGTGGTGGTGATGGTGGTGATGTTGGTACTGCTGCTGCTGCTGTGGTTGTTGTTGGTGGTGGTGGTGTTGGTGTTATTGCTGTTGTTGTTTGTGGTGTTGGTGTTATTGCTGTTGTTGTTGTTGTTGTTGTTGTGGTGGTGGTGGTGGTGGTGGTGATGATGACGATGGTTGTAGTTGTGGTCGTTCTCGTCGTCATTATTTTAGTTGTTATTATTCTTCAGCTCAAAACTACCTGGTTATACTGTTTATGATACTCAAATGCAACTGATTCACAATTTGTACTAGGTAATTTTGGTGAAGGAAAATTTCGAGTGTAGGATACATACATTAAGACCAAACCGGGACCAGTTGCGAAAAATGCAACATCAAGGCCTTCCGGCAGGAATTGAACCCACGACCCTGGATGCTAGTCCCTGCGATGCTAGTGTAGTGCTTTGACCACTGAGCTACGGAAGCCGTTGCCAAGAGGTTGACCACGAGTTCTGGATATGGGTCGCGGGTTCAATTCCTAGCCGGAAGGCCTTGATGTTGCATTTTTCGGAACTGGTCCCGGTTTTCGTCTTATAATGTATATATTCCACACTCGAAATTTTCCTTCACCAAAATTACCTTGATTCACAATTTGCCTGCCAGGAGTTTGCTGACATTTCATTTAAATTTTGCAGTTGATACAGTTTAGAAAGAACCGTCGTGAAGACTCGCGCCAACGAATGAAAGGTGCAATCTACTTAGCTGGCTTACAGGGCAAACCTGTTGTTCTCTACATCCCGGAGAACATTGATCACGATACTATGCAGGATGTGTGTTCGTTAATGACTGAAGGTATAGTGATGTTGTCCTGATTGGGATTATTCTAGATTTGACAGTTAGTTGTATAAATGACGTCACAGCATGAATATCTAATTATCGACGTAGCCGTATACGCTTAGTCCAGATACGCAGCTCGACGGTTTGTGCGTCGACCGGTCATAATTTAGGATCGGGGCGATTGATTTTCCAGGCGGAAAGCGGAATAACACAAGAATAAACAATATAAATCGATTTTATTGACGTTTCGTTACTTAACCGGTAACATCTTTAGAGCGAATGAAAGAATTACAATTTATATTGTTTAGTCTTAAGATATTACAAATGCATATATTAATAATGTCCTCGTATTGTCAGGGATATTTCCAGCATTTTAGACTTTGCATATACGGAACGTAGTGAAGGATGTATAAATGATTGGGACAGCAGAACAAAGGTGGCCCAACATTAAACAAAGCACATCAAATCGCCTCGGTCTCTTACCAATCAATCCCTCTTCCCTTTTTCATCAGTGTAGCTATAATTCTTTGGAATATTTGACAACGCGTACGGCGAAAAATGGCAATAATTAAAGTAACAACATTAAATGGTTTGAACTGGAAAGCGTGGTGATTTTTACGTGCTGCTCCAACGAATTTTGTCATGATTCTAAGTGGTCTCAGCATGCGCGTAAGCTTTTCTAGGAGGATTTAGGGGCAGAGCCTTTGCAGAACATTTTTGTAATAAAGACTTATTAACCGAGTGCGAGGTCTATACGGGAAAGTATTTGCCTGAGGTTTTATATAATTATTAATGAGTTTTAAGTACAGACCGAGCGACGAAGGAGCGAGGTTTGTGCGATAAAACCGAAGGCAAATACTTTCCAGTACAGACCGAGCAAACGAGGTTAATAAGGAATTTATTATATGTGGCTATTGGTTTATTTCATTTTTAAGCTTTGAGCGTTGTTTTTGTCTTCGGAGTATGCTGTTTACCTTACCTGTTAACTTTTTCGTGTCGCTTCTTGTTTACACCAGTTCGACTTTTATTTAAACAGCTTTAAAGAAAACCAGCAGTAATGTTCCAACACATTTTATTGTTCAGAATATTTGAATAAAGATACCCAGTTCTCTTTTATTTGTACTCAAATCACCTCATAAATTTTCCCGCCAAAACTTACAGGGCCAAGAAAAAAGCGTATTGACCGACCGGTCAATACCGTAAAATCCCGACCTCTCAGGAACCAATCAGCGTGCGTCGTTTTGCGTACGGACCGGAAATCAAACCCAGGGCAAACCCCAAATCGAACGAAAATTCTTTTAAATTCGTCAAACTGCGTGTATCTTTTGATTGTCTTTTTAAATTATAGAGGAAGAATGAGTTTTTACTACCGTACACGGTACACCTGTGGTAGAAACGTGCTTGAAAATATTCCTGATTACATGCTTTTTTATTCGCTCTCTCTCTCTCGATATATAGGTAATTGTCAGGGATTGTACACTTCAGACGAGTTAACCACGATATGTAATGAATTAATACCTGGAGGTCAAAGAGGAAGGCAGAACGAGAACATGATTATTGCGCAGGAGCGGTTTTTCCGGCGTGTTCGTTCAAACCTACATATTGTGTTGTGCTTAGATCATCCTTCTGAGAAACCCGATGTATTAGCTCACTCCACGTTTTCACGTTACCCGTTTTTACTGACAAGAGCGTGCGGTATCGATGTTTATCAACCTTGGCACCACAGTTCTCTGACTAAGGTCTCTTTGCTGAGGTTAGCTGACCTTGCTTTTGATCTGGATGTACAAGACACCGTGCAGTCTCACCGAAATTCTGTAGCTGCAGTTATGTCATATATACACACCTCTTCTCTCCACATGTTTGCTCAATTGTTTGGTTTTAATCGCTACAAGTGTTACTCGCCAGCAACGTTTGTTGAGCTCGTTGATATGTTTGGGAAATGCTGCAATCGGATATGGAAAGAGGAACAGGTATGTGTAGGCCATTTAAGAATTAAGGGTTCACTGTTCTCTATATAACTGGATTTCTCACCCCCTTATGGTCAGCAGTAAACATTTTGAAGCCACTGGCGGCCATATTGGTACTTCAGGTCCAGTGTACTTTGCGGGGCTTAAGAGTAGTAAGAGTTTACCGGGGGGGTCGGAAAAGCCATAAAAGAATTGTCAGATGCCAACTTATCATTACCACTGGAAACAGAAGGGAAATACAAGCAAATACAGTTTGAAATTGTCAACTACATACTTCAAGGCTTTGTAAAGACATTTTTTACTACCAAAGGTATATAAATAGTTCTATAATGAAGTTATTGACTGATTTCCTTTATTTTTTCGAGTTTTGTGATATAGGAAAGTTTATCGATTACCGGGAAGAGTGAAAAACTACGAAATAAGACGTTTTAATGCTTAATAATACTTACAAATGCAAAAACTAAGCTTCTAAACATTGTACAATGTTCCTTGTTTGATACCAATAGCAAAAAAAGTCTTAATGTGGCTCTTTTCGTGCTGCGAAAACATACAAAGTTTCCGTGGCGGACATCTTAATTGCTACTCCAAATTCGTCATCTCCGATGGCTTCATTTTTGGAGCCGGATGAGCAATCCAGTTATATAGAGATCAGTGTTTGGCGTGCTCTGCAGAGTTATGCACGGATATACGGGAAGAGTTCATCTGAAATCAACGTATGTCTTAGGGGCTGTTTACATGGGAGACGGGACGTTTGCCGGGACGGGACGTTAAACGGGATCTCGCCATGCATGTATATCTCTCATATTTATCCCGTTCCGTTTATATGGAAAGATGTATGCCGGGACGTTTTTCGTCCCGTCCCGGCAAAGCGGGATCCCAGTTTCCTCAACCGGGATCCCGGCTTGTGTGGGGACAATTTTCGCCATATAAATGCTCTGTCCCGCCTAACCGGGACGATATGACGGATACCGTTTCGAGTATTTATTTTGATTCTTAAAGGGCAACTATACGTTCCCATGTTATTCTATTTTCCGTTAAAGTCGGAAAACTTCAATCTAAAACCGAAGAAATAATTGAAACCAGTCACTCGGTTCTACTTTTATGAACTGTCTAAGTTTGAGTTTTTGCTCCTTTTGCTGAACACGTGTGGACGAAGACCGCGTCGAAATAAAGACTGGTACTAGTACCTTGTGATGTCATACTGGTAACAAACAACAAGATGATTGGTGGGTTTTACCGGTATGACGTCAAAGACAATGGAGTACCCATTCTCCTAGAAACGCGGTCATGCTTCAAGAGGACCTAAGAAGGCTTCGCTGATAAATTCATTTCTTTACCTCGAAATTCATATTTTTCTTTTCTTTTGCTAAGTTAGATGATAACCCTTTCAGAAGAAAATATAACTTCAAAAGGTTTAGTTGATCTTTAAGCTGTTTATTCGATACAAATGAGTGATAACGACTAGTAGGAGGACAGCAGCTCTTTATAATACGTCAAATTCTATTTATTTCTCTGTTATTCTGTGGTTTTTACATCTTTCTAGCTGTGTTGCGAAACGTCCCGGTCGCAATTGCCCCGCCTGAAAACATTCTCATATAAACCCGGGATGAAAAACGTCCGGTCTAACGTCCCGTCCCGTCAAACGTCCCGTCCCGTCAAACGTCCCGTCCCGCCTTCCATATAAACAGCCGTTTAGGAAGTGTTTCGGTTGTAATCATCGAGAAATGGAGCACGCACGACAACCAATCAGAAACGTTGTTGTATTGTTTATTATTGCTTATTAATGTTTTCTAAAGGCATCTCCACTAGGCGAGAAAAGTCGTATACGAACGCTTTTTTTATTATATGAGTTTTTCGGTGGAACTAATAAAAATCTGTATAATTTTCAAAAATGAAAATCCGTTCGTGCGACGTTTTTTGCATAGAAAAATTCCGGTCTTGGTTGGGAGGTGTCCGCTGCCTAGACATTTTGATTTTGACGATTTGACTAAGAACCAGGTTCCTCAGTACAACAGAGTTCGGGTCTTGTTGCGTAGAGGACCGGAGATATCAGTTAGTAGAGATGCTATACTGCGTGAAGTTGGTTGTGGGTGTTGCGTTATAGTATTGTAAGGAACAGCTTACGCCAGCATCCATACACAACCAGGATATTTGAAAGGTGGGTCGTTTTACAACAGGGGTGACCCCCCCCCCCCTCGAAAATTATTGAACTTCGGCGTTTCCTGCATTCTGAGGAAACTTTTGAGCAAAATATAAAGATTTTAAATCACATGTTTTAACCATGAATCTCACTATTTCTAAGAAATATCTCGGTGATTTCGGTCCAAATGAGATTAGACTTTCATTTTGCATTTCATTTTAATATTTTTTGAGAAAATTTTTGATAATTTGTAAGTGTCAATTAGCCAAAATAACGTATTGATCGTGGGCACAGTTTTCTTTCAGGTTTTAATTGTGCTCATGTTAGAGTAATAGAGTGTTGACTTGGTGTTGTATTGATTCGAAGTATTATACAATCTCAATATTCAATGGCGACCACTATACTCTACCCAATTAAACATAACACAGTAACACACCAGACCTCAAAATGGCGATTAGTATCCCCAGGAGTCACGACATTTGCATAAAAGGTAAAGAGAAAACAAGATCATGACAAATTGCAAATTTTATAAATTTGGAACTTCATATCTTGAAAGTTCAGTATAAAAACGGCAAAACTCAAAGGCCCCAAAAAGAGTATAAAAGTAACTTTTGACCTCCAAAATTTCAATTGCATGCCAAAAAAGGGGGGTCGATCGCCCCCTCCGACCCGACCCTCGTTGCGCGCCTGCCATTTAAAGTGCCTATGAAACGAAATTTCACTTCATATTTTTGTTTCGTTCCCCGCAGGAACGAAACTGTTACTGTGTTAGTCCAATCGCAGTGCAGTGTTGTTGGCAGCATAAGCCAAAACTTCGATCTTATCCAATGAAATCAAAATTCCGCATAAAAAATTTAGTTGTAGGCGTGGTTAAACGCCAAAACGAAGTGAAATAATATTGCTGATCTAGCACAATTAGCTGAACGACGTAAACAATCCCGTGTGAAGTGATTCAAGTGAATCATACAATACTACGAATAAGCGGATGCCGAGTACTGTAGGAACTTTCCTCTCTTTGAATTCTCCGAAATTGCATTCTAACTGCTCGTTGGCGCTTTAGATTTAACAAGACGCGTGGTCAGGCGTTCACTCGGGCCACTGCAAAATCACAGTGCTATATATAGTACGTGAAGGTCAGTGTTTTGGGTGGCATAAATGACCGCTAATGTAGCCGGCTTTCCTAAACAGCGACATTTTATGTATCTACATATAAATAACTGCAAAAGTTCCGTCGTACTGACGCCACATGTACATTTCTCCTATTCACCTCTGACCGTGTATAGGAGGCAAATAAAACGTTGCCAAAATAATTGCGTTGTCAGGAAAATTGCTAGACGCTAGCAGGTAAGGCCTGGTTTTATAGATCGCAGACAAATTTATAATTCATATTAACTTCGTCGATTGTCAATGCGACTTCGTTTACGACGAAATTAATTCAGACAAATGTAATGTTTTGCACATTAAAACACAACAAATTAAATTAAGAGCAGGAAATTTATACATTTAATTCGTTGCGCCGTGACGTCGCATTTCAGTCTGATCACGATGTATGTCACGGATACAACGTCTTAGACGAATTTACTCCCCATTTAATTGATTAAATTACTGTAAATTCGTCTGAAATGCGACGATTGTCCGACGTATAAACTAGGCGTAAAAGAAACAGGAAGTGTGACTGTCCCGCTGTATGTTTTGTTGATGATTACTATTCAAGTAATTTTTCCCTGTATATATAAAACTAACTGAAACAAATCTCAATCGCTGGCATTGTGCACCAAGTTTTACACCAGAAAGAAAACGAGTATCAAGAAAATGACTCCATTGAATGACATGAAGTTCAAATTCAATCTGTTCAAATTCATTTCCCCCGCAGGCCAACAGCCAATTGTACTTATACGCAGAACGTCAAAAAATCCATCAAAAAATTTTGCTTCCAAAATTGTAGGCCTTGTCGCGTCAGACCACTGGCGGGAATTGGCCGAGCTAAATTTCGTCATGATTGCCCCCAATCGGCATATTGCAACACCCTCTTGTAAGAGGCTGACGGGAACGAAACAGCTATTTCTTTTTAGAAATAGTTTCTTGTTAAGATTGTATTTGGAAGAACACCTAAGATAATGACTTTTACATGCCTTTCAAATCCTATCCCATTCTGGAGTTATTGTATATGCAATTTGAGCAATGACGTCACACGTTGGATATGAGAGAAAATGGAAAGTCAGTCATATCTTCGGATTGGTTTAACTGCACGAAACCACGCATTGCAGATGTAATCAGACGACTCCCCATTGAAAATTGCCAACGTTTGATCCAGTTTAGTTAAACCAATCCTAATATGTGACAGATTGTGACGTCATTGCTCAAATTCAGTGATTAGCCAATAACTCAAGAATGGGACAAGATTTGAAAGGCATGTAAAAGCCATTTTTCATTATCTTAGTTGTTCTTCCGAATACAATCTTAAAAATCTGAAGCGCATGAATTTCGTATAATAGACACTTTAAAGTCGGGTTGGACGAATCTGTCGGAAATCCCCATTGTTTTTTTGTTTTTCATCGTGATTTGCGTTACATATTGTTTCAGGGGAAAATTGGAAGGTGCCAGAAAGCTTTAGCTAAAGTAGAAGAGGCGAACGATCAAATCAACGAAATGGAAAAAGACTTGGACAGTTTTACTCCAATTTTGCGAAACGCAGAACAAGAAGTAAAAAATTGCTTGCGACTTGTGGAATCCTTGCAAGGTGAATACGCTAAAGGAAGGGGAAAATGTAAGCAGCAAGAAGGCGAGATTGAAAATATGATGGCCCCTATTGAAGAGCTAGAAAGACTGGCCAAAATTGAGTTGGATAGGGTAGGTGAAGTCGTTCCTCTAGGACAATACTATTATGGCTAAGTAATATTATTTAGCATATACCTCGCAGGTAAATGGTGCTTTTCACGCAATCTGATTGGTTCCTCTAGCTCGGGATATCCTGCACTATTCACCTGCGGACAAAACAAAATGGCGGACAGTTTTGCTTTACGTGTAGCTAAATGGAGGAATTGCTCCGACCTGTGATTGGACGATAAAAATAGTAAAGCGGTATAGAGTTAAATTAATACTCCAACGCTCTTATTAGATATCTATCAAAATGCTAATGGAGACTGACAAATACACGGTATTAAAACTATGTGGTTTTACTCGTAATATTAAAGAAATATTGCTTTTCTGTTTATGTATTGCTACGATCACTATAAGAATATTGGAAACTTATTTAATAAAACATGAAAGATATTTATACACGAGACTGGTCTGTCTTGACTTTCAACGTATGGTTTAAATTCAAAGAATTCCACTATCATGATGGTGGACTATTTAACTGCACTTTACTCTACGTGTAGAACCCATCGTTGACTAAACACAGCTGGCTTCATCTTCAAATATAAATAAAACTTTCGTATATTTAATACCAGAACACACTTGGTTTAGCACTTACTACCAGAATTTCAGATGTTGAAGCGTATACCTTGGGGAGCGAGAGTAATTCCACGGTAACTCTACACCACTGTTACTATTTTTATCGTCCAATCACAAGTCGGTGCAATTCCTCCATTTAGCCACACGTGCACTTTGTTTAATACCGAAGCAGGATATTTTGTTGATAAACAAGGCTGCTGTAGTAGAATAATGAGAAAAGTCAACAACATTAAGAAAAAGAGTGTCCACAGGTATATTTCTTTACAATTTTCTAGCCATTAGTTTTTTCAAAAGTTGTAAAAAACTGTTTTGTCGACAAATGTCGAGTACGCCATGTTGCTAGCGCCGTGTCTCGTATGAAAATACCGAAAAATATAAGAATGTTAAACTGGTTATTTCATTTATGAGGTATACGCTAGAACAATTATTCACCTCATGCAGTGTCGGTGAGTAGTGTAGATTTTCACCTCCACTTCGGTGAATAATTGTTAAATATTGCTCATATTAATATAATTTTATTGGGAAACCAATCAGCACTATTCGCAAAAAGCACTATTCATCTGCAAGGTAAATGCGAATTATGATTTGACAGTATAAATCAATTAGTGGACTATTACAGATGCTGCATTGTGATTGGCTTAGCTACTCACTGTCTATTGGTGATAGACCACTAGTAGCGGAAGAGTCAAGTTTTTAATGCAAAATAATGACAGAAAACTCGAATTTTGCCGAGGTTTCAATTTGTTGTAGTTGGTTTATACAAAGACAATTAGGCAACTCGTTCTTGTTGTCTTTGAACGATATAGACATATAGTTAACTTGGCTCGACATAGTAATTTCATCAAATTCCGTGTATGTGCGCGTCGAGAAAAACCTCACGAGAAATTAAAAACTCACGTGACAATTTGTGTGCGTAAAGAATGTTTACCAATCAGGACCATCAAAATGACATGACGTGGCAAGCTGCTGACGTCATCTTGCGTCATTACGTGCGTCATTACGTGCGATGCGCGTGAAATGCTGACGCCACCAAAAACTACAAACCTCTAAAAGAAACCCAGTGTATTTCTGTATTTTATCCGGTGACCTATATGCTGAAGTTTTGTACGATGTTTTATATCACTAAAAGCTTCCTTTATACCAAAAATAAAAAAAATTCTGTAATGCCAAAAAAAAAGGTTATTAAAGAAAACGTTATTTTTTGCTTTTATAATCTTTCTATTGCTTGTTTATGCTTGAAGAAAAAGTTTGCAAGAAAAAAAAATTGGGGGTCACCGTGCTTATTTTTCAAATACACGAGGTCATTTTGAAGGGAATTTGTTACGTCTGTGTCGCCATGGCAACTGACTCAATGTTACTGAAAATAACGGAATTCAAAATTAGAAATATTAATTGATCTATATGAAACAGTATCTGTCGAATAAAGCTTAAACATGCAAAATCTGAGCGTGTCAAACTGATATACATCTAAATTTTAAAAAACTGTATCGAGCCACCTTAACTCCTAGACAACTCGGGTTCGTTGTCTAATTGCTAAATATTAGTATAATAGATACAATCCGAGTGACCAATTGTTTTTGAGCATTTACACTGCTGAGTTAACATACTTACAGTCAAACCGGATGTTCGTTACCGCGCAACATTGCAATGTTGATTGCAATCGGTACACGGCTAAGTTGCTAAAAATTCGCATTTTAAATATCGATCTTCACATAATATGAAGTTCTATTGAAAGTCAGAATAACTAACTCTAAGTAAACTTCATATTATGTGAAGTTCGATATTTAAAATGCGAATTTTTAGCAACTTGCGAAGAAGTCGCCGTGTACCGATTGCAATCAACATTGCAATGTTGCTGTCCATATTGCAAGGTAGCGTGGTAAAGAACATCAGGTTTGACTGTAAAGTGGTTCTCTGATGAAAATATTGTGGGCAATGTTTTTGCATAATCTTCAAGAGGATATGGTATTTAGTAAAATTGCAAAGTTTCATTTCAAAATTCGTTGAAAAAAAGGTGATATTTTACGTGCGAAGTTTGTATTTTGGAACGCCGCCATTAAAGTGGCCGAATTTGAGAAGAATGTGTCGAGAAGCTTATGACATCATAAACTCAACAAAAACAAAAGATCATTGTTGTTGTCAACAAAAGGGTTATTGTTGTTATTGAGTCTATGACGTCATAAGCTTCCTCGACTCATTCCTCTCAAGCTCGGCCACTTTAATGACGGCGCTCTAAAATACAAATTTCACACGTAAATTATCACCTTTTCTTGAAATGAAACTTTGCAATTTTACTAACTACCATATCCTCTTGAAGATTATGCAAAAACATTGCCCACAATATTTTCATCAGAGAACCACTTTAATTTTAGCTATGCATAAAGATCGAATACAAATTATATTGAGTTCAGCACGTAAAATCTATACCTATACCTGTCGAAAGAATAAGAGGCTCACATTTTTTAAAAGTTAAAAACGAAACTTTAGCGACACAATAGCGATACTATAGTGTATTGCTGGGTTGCACGTAACGTCATAGCGGCCATGTTGGTTGGTAGGTGCAAATGAATATCATATTAGATGCTATTATAACCTACAAACCAACATGGCCGCTGTGTCTTTGTCCTCGAAATCTGCGGGGATTGATTGCAACCCACCAACACACGTATCCGACTTAAAACATCATCGTTTACTAAAGATCGTATTTTCTTATATAGGTGAGTCCTGTATTCAGGTCTGCGTACGATGCACTACAAGCCCTTAACGTTTACGACGTGGAAGAAATAAGAAGTTACAGAACGCCTCCCGATCAAGTTGTTCTTGTAGTCAACGCTGTTTGTTTGCTATTTAGAAAGGAGGAAAGGTAAATTGTCTTGCCCAACGATGATCAACAGCTGAGAGCTCCTTCTTTCGTTTGTTTTAATTTTGTCAATTGTATCTACTAGTACACAGTACAATGTCATATGAGCAGCCGAATTGTAAATTACACACAATTTGGACGAGAATATATTCTCTTGCGATTGTTGCTATTTGTTACGATTTGTTGCAATTTGTTGCAAATTTGTTGATATTTGTTGCTATTTGTTGCGATTTGTTGCTATTTGTTGCTATTAGTTGCAATTTGTTGTGAATGTTGCTATTTGTTGCGTTTGTTGCTATTTGTTGCGATTTGTTGCGATTTGTTACTATTTGTTACGATTGTTGTGATTTGTTGGGATTTGTTGCTATATTTGCTGCTATTAGTTGCTATTAGTTGCGATTTGTTGTGAATGTTGCTATTTGTTGCGAATGTTGCTATTTGTTGCTATTTGTTGCGATTTGTTGCGATTTGTTGTGATTGTTGCGATTTGTTGCGATTTGTTGCGATCTGTTGCGATTTGTTGCAATTGTTGCTATTTGTTGTGATCTGTTGTGATCTGTTCCTATTTGTTGCTATTAGTTGCGATTTGTTACGATTGTTGTGATTTGTTGGGATTTGTTGCTATATTTGCTGCTATTAGTTGCGATTTGTTGTAAATGTTGCTATTTGTTGCGAATGTTGCTATTTGTTGCTATTTGTTGCGATTTGTTGCGATTTGTTGTGATTGTTGCGATTTGTTGCGATTTGTTGCGATTTGTTGCGATTTGTTGCGATTTGTTGCAATTTGTTGCTATATGTGTTGCTATTAGTTGCGATTTGTTGCGATTTGTTGCTATTTGTTGCGATTTGTTACTATTTGTTACGATTGTTGTGATTTGTTGCGATTTGTTGCTATATTTGTTGCTATTAGTTGCTATTAGTTGCGATTTGTTGCGAATGTTGCGATTTGTTGCGATTTGTTGTGATTGTTGCGATTTGTTGCGATCTGTTACGATTTTGTTGCGATTTGTTGCGATTGTTGCTATTTGTTGTGATCTGTTGCGATCTGTTGCTATTTGTTGCTATTAGTTGCGATTTGTTGCTATTTGTTGTGATTTGTTGCGATTTGTTGCTATATGTGTTGCGATTTGTTGCTATTTGTTGCTATTTGTTGCGAATGTTGCGATTTGTTGCTATTTGTTGCGATTTGTTGCTATTTGTTTCGATTTGTTACTATTTGTTACGACTGTTGTGATTTGTTGCGATTTGTTGCTATATTTGTTGCTATTAGTTGCTATTAGTTGCGATTTGTTGCTATTTGTTGCGATTTGTTGTGAATGTTGCTATTTGTTGCGAATGTTGCGATTTGTTGCGATTTGTTACTATTTGTTGTGATTTGTTGCGATTTGTTGTGATTTGTTGCGATCTGTTGCGATCTGTTCCTATTTGTTGCGATTTGTTGCGATTTGTTGCGATTGTTGCTATTTGTTGTGATCTGTTGCAATCTGTTCCTATTTGTTGCTATTAGTTGCGATTTGTTGCGATTGTTGCTATTTGTTGTGATTTGTTGCTATATTTGTTGCTATTAGTTGCGATTTGTTGCTATTTGTTGCGAATGTTGCGATTTGTTGCTATTTGTTGCTATTAGTTGCAATTTGTTGTGAATGTTGCTATTTGTTGCGAATGTTGCTATTTGTTGCAATTTGTTGTGAATGTTGCTATTTGTTGCGAATGTTGCTATTTGTTGCGATTTGTTGTGAATGTTGCTATTTGTTGCGATTTGTTGCGATTTCTTGTGATTTGTTGCGATTTGTTGCGATTTGTTGTGAATGTTGCTATTTGTTGCGAATGTTGCTATTTGTTGCGATTTGTTGCGATTTGTTACGATTATTGTGATTTGTTGCGATTTGTTGCTATATTTGTTGCTATTAGTTGCTATTAGTGGCGATTTGTTGTGAATGTTGCTATTTGTTGCGATTTGTTGCGATTGTTGCGATTTGTTGCGATTTGTTGCGAATGTTGCTATTTGTTGCGAATGTTGCTATTTGTTGCGATTTGTTGCGATGTGTTGCGATTTATTGCGATTTGTTGTGAATGTTGCTATTTGTTGCGAATGTTGCTATTTGTTGCGATTTGTTGTGAATGTTGCTATTTGTTGCGAATGTTGCTATTTGTTGCGATTTGTTGCGATTTGTTGTGATTTGTTGCGATTTGTTGTGAATGTTGCTATTTGCTGCGAATGTTGCTATTTGTTGCTATTTGTTGCGATTTGTTGTGATTGTTGCGATTTGTTGCGATTTGTTGCGATCTGTTGCGATTTGTTGCAATTGTTGCTATTTGTTGTGATCTGTTGCGATTTGTTGCGATTTGTTGCGATTTGTTGCGATTTGTTGCGATCTGTTGCGATTTGTTGCAATTGTTGCTATTTGTTGTGATCTGTTGCGATCTGTTCCTATTTGTTGCTATTAGTTGCGATTTGTTGCAATTTGTTGCTATATGTGTTGCTATTAGTTGCGATTTGTTGCGATTTGTTGCTATTTGTTGCGATTTGTTACTATTTGTTACGATTGTTGTGATTTGTTGCGATTTGTTGCTATATTTGTTGCTATTAGTTGCGATTTGTTGCGAATGTTGCGATTTGTTGCGATTTGTTGTGATTGTTGCGATTTGTTGCGATCTGTTGCGATCTGTTACGATTTTGTTGCGATTTGTTGCGATTGTTGCTATTTGTTGTGATCTGTTGCGATCTGTTGCGATTTGTTGCGATTTCTTGTGATTTGTTGCGATTTGTTGTGAATGTTGCTATTTGCTGCGAATGTTGCTATTTGTTGCGATTTGTTGCTATTTGTTGCGATTTGTTGCGATTTGTTGTGAATGTTGCTATTTGTTGCGAATGTTGCTATTTGTTGCGATTTGTTGCGATTTGTTGCTATTTGTTGCGATTTGTTGCGATTTCTTACTATTTGTTACGATTATTGTGATTTGTTGCGATTTGTTGCTATATTTGTTGCTATTAGTTGCTATTAGTTGCGATTTGTTGTGAATGTTGCTATTTGTTGCGAATGTTGCTATTTGTTGCGATTTGTTGTGAATGTTGCTATTTGTTGCGAATGTTGCTATTTGTTGCGATTTGTTGTGATTGTTGCGATTTGTTGCGATTTGTTGCGATCTGTTGCGATCTGTTCCTATTTGTTGCGATTTGTTGCGATTGTTGCTATTTGTTGTGATTTGTTGCTATATTTGTTGCTATTAGTTGCGATTTGTTGCGATTTGTTGCGATTTGTTGTGAATGTTGCTATTTGTTGCGAATGTTGCTATTTGTTGCGATTTGTTGCTATTTGTTGCGATTTGTTGCGATTTCTTACTATTTGTTACGATTATTGTGATTTGTTGCGATTTGTTGCTATATTTGTTGCTATTAGTTGCTATTAGTTGCGATTTGTTGTGAATGTTGCTATTTGTTGCGAATGTTGCTATTTGTTGCGATTTGTTGTGAATGTTGCTATTTGTTGCGAATGTTGCTATTTGTTGCGATTTGTAGTGATTGTTGCGATTTGTTGCGATTTGTTGCGATTTGTTGCGATTTGTTGCGATCTGTTGCGATCTGTTCCTATTTGTTGCGATTTGTTGCGATTTGTTGCGATTGTTGCTATTTGTTGTGATTTGTTGCTATATTTGTTGCTATTAGTTGCGATTTGTTGCTATTTGTTGCTATTTGTTGCGATTTGTTGCTATTTGTTGCTATTAGTTGCAATTTGTTGTGAATGTTGCTATTTGTTGCGAATGTTGCTATTTGTTGCAATTTGTTGCGATTTGTTGCGATTTGTTGTGAATGTTGCTATTTGTTGCGAATGTTGCTATTTGTTGCGATTTGTTGCTATTTGTTGCGATTTGTTACTATTTGTTACGATTATTGTGATTTGTTGCGATTTGTTGCTATTAGTTGCTATTAGTTGCGATTTGTTGTGAATGTTGCTATTTGTTGCGAATGTTGCTGTTTGTTGCGATTTGTTGCGATTGTTGCGATTTGTTGCGATTTGTTGTGAATGTTGCTATTTGTTGCGAATGTTGCTATTTGTTGCGATTTGTTGCGATGTGTTGCGATTTGTTGTGAATGTTGCTATTTGTTGCGAATGTTGCTATTTGTTGCGATTTGTTGCGATTTCTTACTATTTGTTACGATTATTGTGATTTGTTGCGATTTGTTGCGATTTGTTGCGATTTGTTGCGATTTGTTGTGAATGTTGCTATTTGTTGCGAATGTTGCTATTTGTTGCGATTTGTTGCGATTTGTTGCGATTTGTTGTGATTTGTTGCGATTTGTTGTGAATGTTGCTATTTGTTGCGAATGTTGCTATTTGTTGCGATGTGTTGCTATTTGTTGCGATTTGTTGCGATTTCTTACTATTTGTTACGATTATTGTGATTTGTTGCGATTTGTTGCTATTAGTTGCTATTAGTGGCGATTTGTTGGGAATGTTGCTATTTGTTGCGATTTGTTGCTATTTGTTGCGATTTGTTGCGATTTGTTACGATTTGTTGCGATTGTTGCTATTGTTGCAGCAGGCGTATCTGCATGAGAACAAACACGTTCTGTGGCTCATGCGTCCAGTCGTTTCTTCGGGGGGGGGGGGGGGGGGAGATAAGTATACCGAGGCCTGGGAGACGGCTGGAAATCGAGCCAATATGAAAACTCGTTCATATTTGGTTCGACTTTACCGCAAAAAGCGCTCAGAACTTAGTAACCTCTCAAATTCGGTTTACGCTGACGTCAGATAAAAAGACGCGCAGAAGACAGCAAGTACAGGGGGTGGACAAAAAAAGTGGCCATCATTAAAAATATGGTTAATGTGGAATAACTATTATTCGAGAAAAGAAAAATATGTAAAGTGATATATTTTAGAATGCATGCGTCAATATCTGCTCAAATATGATATCCAATTCTAATTTTGTTATTGCTTTAAAAAATACATTACTTTGAAAGCATGCCACGCTGTGAAGCTGTAGTGAAATCAAGTGAAATGGCAACAAAATATCTAACTATTTTGCAGTTATAACACTTTCATAGTATACAAACTCCATTAATCATTTTGAAGACCAATTGGAATAAGTCGAACTAAGATTCACTTCATTTGTTACAAGATTGAAAATCATGAAAAATTAATATATTTTTTAAATCAATGGGTAAAATTAGAATTTGATATCATATTTGAGCCGATCTTGACGCATGCATTCTAAAAATATATAACTTTACATATTTTTCTGTACTCCAATAAAAGTTATGCAATGCACATTAATCATACTTTCAATTATGGTCACTTTTTTTTGTCCACCCCCTGTATATTTTTTATTTATTTTTATTTATTGGTTTTGCCACTAGGCTTTACATTTATAATACACAGCTATATAAACAAATTAAATGAATTGAGTGTCCAAAAGGACAAAGAACACAAGAAATTACAAACAAGTGTCAGGGTATATAACCGCAACAACGTACGCCAAATACATATACTTCAAAAACTCATTAATAATTCATGAGGAAAACACAAAGGAAATCCGTACCATGTCCGTGGTTTTATACGTGATAAAACTTCTTGACGTCAGAATGAATACTAATGAACATACAATTTTATATAAAGAATACTAATGAACATACAATTTTATATAAAGAATACTAATGAACATACCATCCAATAACGAATCGTTTTTGAAGCCATTCAAAACACTCGCATCACGTGTTTTATCAGATCTAAAACACTCGGGCTGCGCCCTCGTGGTTTTAAATCTGATAAAACACTCCTGCTCGTGTTGTAAATATTACATAATATACATATAATACAAAATAGTCAAAACACGTAAACTTTACACTTTAAACTTTACACTTTACTTTTGGTTATCTATTTCATTTATACATTACGGTCATTTCACTTGCAAACTCCTCTTCAACTATTTTAATTCTTGGGGGCGAGGGAGGGGGTGGGGGGTGGGGGGGGGAGACTGAATTATTTTCGTGAACATTTTGAAACTTCTGTTTCACTTTCTTGTGCTAACACCAGAGTAACAAGACTGATTTGTGCAACTTGTAATGTTTTGCAACAATTACGTCAATGCTTTCTAGAGCCTCTAATTTTCTATTTGTCTTATGGAATGAGAGTAAGAAGTGTAAAGACAAATTTTGTGTTTACATAAACTCATCTAAACATGACAATCGGCAAAGTCTTGTAAAAAACAAACAATAATTTATAAACAATAACAATTCGATTCTCAACCTTATTTTCTTTTGTAGTTGGGAAGAAGGAAAAGTACTGTTTAGCCGTGAGGACTTTATCAAAGACTTGGAATTCTTTAACATGAAAGCGATTTCTGAAAAGACTTTTCGTCGACTGAAGGATTACGTGGATAATCCCTTATTTGATCCCGAGGCTGTCAAAGAAGGGAGTCTTGCTGCAAAGTCTATTTGTATTTGGATCAGAGCTGTTTACCATTTTTGTGTTGTATATCGCGAGTACTTCCCAAAGCAGCAGCGAGTTGTTGAAGCAAAGAAAATACTAGAAGAGGTGTGTTGATGTCGTTGACGTTGATACTGGTGTCGGTGCTGATACTGGTGTTGGTGTTGGCGCTGGTGTTGATGTCGTCTTTGTTGTTTTTTTTATGGTGGTGGTGGTGGTGATGCTGCTGGTGCATGGTAGTGGTGCTGGTACTCATACAAGACTGGTATTGGTGCTGGACTGCTGGTGTTGATACTGTTGGTGTTGGTAGTGGTGATAATGTTGTTGTTGTTACTTCGGCTGTTGCTGTTGGTGGTGGTGGTGGTGGTGATAGTGGTGGTGATTGTTCCTGTTGTTGTTATTATTGTTGTTTTGGTTGTTTCTATTATTGTTGTTGCTATTATTGTTGTTGTTTTGCTGTTGTTGCTGCTGTTGCTGTTGTTGTTGTAAAATACGTTGCAAAAATTAAAGTAAATTATATATATTTTTCTTTGCTTGCAGGCTGTTGCTTTCCTTGGCGATTTACGCGTTCGTTGCAATGAAATCAAAACAGAAGTTGAGGCTAAAATTGAAGAGTATAAAGAAAAGGTTCACCATGCAAGATCAATCGAGAAACAAATTCAGGTACAGTACTTTTGCAAGTTCAATATTTTAGAATCGATGTAAAACATGGCCTGGCGAGAAGAGAAAACCCTAACTTAAACGCTAACGTGACCTAATTGTTTACTACTGTGATATAATTCTGCTGTCTGCTCACTAGTGGATCAGATCAGCTTATCATTCGCTAGGCGGTAAACCAGGCAGTGGACGACCCCACAAGAAGCGGCAACGCTTTAACTCTATCGTATTTAAATATAGATTATCGCGTTGCGTTGCATTGTGTTGTGTTGTGTTGTGTTGTGTTGTGTTGCGTTGCGTTGCGTTGCGTTGCGTTGTATTGTATTGTATTGTATTGTATTGTATTGTATTGTATTGTATTGTATTGTATTGTATTGTATTGTATTGTATTGTATTGTAGAAGCTAGACGGTAAACCCGGTTTGTGACTAGGCCACCTACAAAATTAAGCTTTACGGTAACGCCGCTAGTAGGTCCAATGGTTAAAATCGACTAGAATTAGGGTTTGGTGTATTTTTTTTTTGGTGAGGCAAAATTTGCATGTAATGAAAAAGTGACCTACAAAGCCCAGAAACAAACACAAAAGAGTCTTTTTGCCACTCTGTCGCCCATGCATGCTATATATTTTACACCCATGCACCTAATTGACTTTTGTGACTATAATTGTTGAATAATGGATTCGTCACATCACCATCAATACAAAGTTATCACCATTGACCAACGCCACTATATATCACCAATCTTTTGACCTTGATTTTTAGATTACGGAACAAAGAAAATCTCGCGCTGTATCATTAGTTCAAAGTATGTCCATGTATGTAAAATCGTGGAAGGAAATGCTTCGGGTTTGTCAATATCACATTAAAACTTTGACTGGTGACGCACTGTTGACAGCCGCTTGCCTGTGTTATCTTGGACCAATGGACCAAGAAACGAGAGAAAAGCTCCTTACGGATTGGAAAATCGCCAGTTGCGGGAGCACAAGAGAAGACAAAACTGACAACGATGATTGCGACAACGAGGAGGATGTTGACGATTTTCCAGGTGGAAAGCCTTCCCTGAGTTGTTCACTACCAGTTGGCATAAACCGTATTCCTGTAAGAAATGATTTTAATTTAAGAGGAATTCTTACTACCGAGGAGGAGTTATACAACTGGCGTCATTCTGGTCTACCGGCTAATCCGACTGCGGTAGAGAATGCGCTGTTGATGCGTTCTGTTTGCGAATTATCGTCAAGACATTGGCCACTGTTGATGGATACTGATCTGCAGAGTTACATGTGGGTTAAATGTTTACACCAGACGATGCACTCAAAAGGTAAGAACTGTTTTTCTATAATATTACAAATAAGATATTATGTAACCCCACTTTCATGCAGTTAGACATCGTAATTGACTTTATTGAATAGATTAGAACAGAGGGCTAAAAGTTTTGGCAGGCCGCACATGGAGTGGTAGGCTCGACTTCCAACCGTCTCCCGGTATACATACCCGAAAGAGACGGCTGACCTTGTTTCACATGATAAAACGCAACTACCGAGTTGTCCCTAGCCCCCGAGATAACCCTAGCTTTCAATTAACCGCACGCAAATGGAACGTGAACAAGAATATAGTGCGTATAAATTAGATCCCCCGAGATAACTCGCCTCCTGTGAACAGGCCTTATGCCACCCAAAACGTGCACCAACATCCCAAACATAATCATACATGATCTGACGTGATCCACGCGTCTGTCCTCTAATGGAGCACGAGCACTAACCTCTATATAACTAGACTGCGGGTCCCCGATAGTTTTGTATTACATGAAGTGTCCCCAATTGAACGGCGCCATCTTGTTAGGTCTTCCGACGGCGTAAAGTAGCCCGAAGTGTTGACGACTCACGCCGATAACTCTTTTGAAGCAAAAAAAGGCTTTGAGAAAAACGTTTACACAGAAATTTAATTTTTTTTAAAGTAAAACGTTCAAAGACATTGAAATACATGTAAATTATGGCGTGAAACAAAGGTTCCGGGAAAATTCCAAGCATTTTTCTTTGCCGTGTTTGTTGTCGAATGAAGCAAGCTCAAAACGGACAGTTAAAAACATCTTCCCGAACGCGAAGAAACTCAAGAAACATACAAATACAACAAAAAAAACATTCAGAATTATCCTTTAAAAAGAAACCTGTAAATATGTTTGGTTTAGTTACACTTCTTGCTTACCGACAAGGGTTTTTGGCTTTCAAAATGTTTGTCAACTCTCAGCTCGTTTTTTTTTTGTAAATTTGGTCACATGCCCTTTTTACTCTCATAAGACACGGTTAGCCAAAAGCCGCCCTGTGATTGGTCAATTTCGCGGCTAAGACCTAACAAGATGGCGCCTGATGGTGTGTATTTGGGCCATTTTTTCGTGGGGCACCTGCAGTCCAGTTATATAGAGGTCAGTGAGCACGGGCAACAAACAATGAAAACACACATATGGACTAGGTTAACTCTTATTAGAGTACCATGGCCAGAAATCGAGGACAACATGGCGGCAAAGCATGCGCACTGAATCCCTTTTTAATTAATTCAATATGGCGTCCTTCAATAGATTTCTTAAGGAGATATAAAGAACAATCATTTTCGGTTATTTATTATTGTAAATTCCGACATGCGAACGTCCAAAACTTCACCAAATTGAACAATCGTTCAGCACTACAATTTCTATTAAGTTTGGAGCGTCCTAAATAGGTTCCCGAGCCCCTCACAAGAATACCTCTTATTCGCTGTTTAAAGTCTATTAATCTGCTATATCACTTATTTTGGAGCTCCAATTTTGGCTGCTTCTGTGTTGTTTGTCCACGATGCGAACGTCTGAATTTGCTCGGGATGAACGTTACTTTGTTTTGCGGAGTTGTTCGTTCCACTTTTTCGTTGTTTAATAGGTTCCCAAAGACCTTAAAATGTACGATTTATTGCAGCCGAGTCGTTGTAATTTAATCCATCAAGCGCCGAGATAAATACTGAACTCGGCGTGAAGAAGCAATGCATTCCTCGATAATTTCGGGTTCTTGTCCGCCATTTCTTATGGAGATGTTGCTAGGTTGCCAGGGTCTTAACCGCTGTTATTATTATTAAATATGACTGTGGATTAGGAAATAATAACCGAAATTTATGCGGCAATTTTTGTGAGTATGAGGGTACAGGCCTGTCTAGACGATTAAACCTTTTGCAATTTGATATTTGGGTAAGAAATGGGTCAACAAGACATTTTAGCGAATAACTCTACTTTAATTTATTGCTATAGACTTCTGTTTATAGCCGAAATGATCGATATTTAGCCATCAGAATTTTCAAATTAATATGCCATCTAAATATGAGCCCACAGGCGACTGCCGCTGAGTGTCCTGGATTTCTAGCCATGCAGGGGTTTCCCTATTGACGAGTAAAGTCGTCTGGCGTTAGCCAGCGTAAAATACTAAAGTACGTGTTTCGCACTGAAAGGGTTAATGTATAAATATTGGATATATTTGATATTTATCCAATTTTTATTTTAAACACCGTGACATTTTAATATCTCAATATTATTGTACCTTAGATCCGCAGGAAGATTTTGATTTTCGCGAAGCGAACGTTCCTCTGGAAAATGCCATGAATGAAGATGTCTCTTCATCATTGCCTGTTTCTCCATGTCTCACCAACATTGATCACGACAGTGAAGATGATCACTCCACAAACTTTGAAGGTAAAAAGGAGACCACTTTCTTTTTGGTCGTCACTAAAAGAGATGACTCAAAGGGACCTTTCTTTCCACGTCTTTCCACGGCTTTTCCAAAATATCTCGTCCAATTTGTTTTCCCAAATTTGTCGTCAAGCTTCAGCGAGTGTAAATAGTGAAATAAAAGTATATAGCGTGCTGTGTAGGCATGCAGTGCTGAAACAACAATCGAAATATAGTAAGGTTAGATATACTGCCGAAACGGAGAACGTATAGGAGTCTTACATTTCGAGCGAAGGCCCTTCGAGAGAAACGTAAAAAAAACCCCGTCTCTCTCTGATGAAGGGCCTTTGCTCGAAACGTAAGACTCCTACGTTCTCTGTTTCGGCAGTATATCTAACGTTACTATATTTCAGTGAGTCTATACCAGAGGTTCTATGCCGCCCACTCCCCTCGTGTGCTGAAAGTGCTGAAAGAACCTCTGGTCGAAGACACCACCAATCTCGCTTACCCCCCTTACAGATTTCTGAACCAATCAGAAAATGGGGTTAAGATCTGATCCTAGCAACTTCATTGGCTCGCTGCGATTAAAGAAACGACGTCTTCGACCAGAGGTTCGTCATTTCATGGGGAGGCGAGCGGTATAGAACGTTTGGGACAAGGTTACAGTGACTCTCAAGATTTTGGCAATCTTTTGGATAACCTAACCACAATAAAAACCCTAACCCTAGTCAGAAATCTGGTTTACCACCTAGCTTTTTGGAAAAAAACATATTTGACGACATATTTTGGAAAAGCCATGGAAAAATTGTGAGAGTCCTTTTGAGTCATTATTTTTAGTGATGACCTTTTATTTGGTCTTAGACTTTACGTATTCTTTGTCGGACTGGACGATAGTGAAAATTTTACCGTTTCACGTATACGCATCTAAATTATGTCCATAACAACACAGCAACCGACCTAATGACGTTGGGTGGGTTTTTTTTAGTATTTTTAACATATTTGGGTACTGATGCTTTTTGTTTTTGCGTATTTTTTAATTTTATTTTAGAACTAGAACAAACTTGACTCAATTTTTTTTGCACGGAGAGCGTAATCTTAAAATGAATATAAGAGCCCAGCTCCATATCAATCTGTCGGTATTATCAACGTCAATAGTACAGACTTCCACCTTGATAATTCTTGATATCAAAAAAAGCCTTCATTCAACAATTGCTTAATATTTGCATCAATGGCTGTTATTTTAAGTAATAGTTAAAATATGAGCGGCCGATCTTTATGGGCATTTACAATGGCGAGCCGAATCAATTTTGAAAATTGAAGTTGTCTGAGCCGCAAAATCGAAGAAAAAGTTCATCGAAAATAGCGAGCGTGTCTCTATCACATATAGAGACACGTCACGGTCATGATTTTCCTTTGTGTTTTCCTCTCAGGATGATCCAACTGTCTGTCTTTGTTAGTTTGTGTATCTGTGTGTTCGAGTGTCTGCGTGTCTGTTTTTGTTTGTGTGTGGAGGATTAGGGATTCATTTATCTTTATAGAGTAACCTGGCTCACACGTTAGGCTGTTCTATACTGGTCGTCAGTACTTCCCTGATTTGTTGGGTTTTTTTAATTTAGAAAGTGACTCTACGCCGCTAAATCCCAATCAAGACAGTAGACGTACATCGACAGGAGCATGTTCTGCGTTATTAGTTCGAGAAGACTTAGCAAAGGAGTTAAATATTCTGGTGAGGGCAAAGTTGTAAAGACTTAAGTCAATAATAGGGAGCTTAAGCAAGCTAGGACGACGACGGCAATCCAAAGTTCAGTATATCTAGCAGAGACTACGAATCATTAACGTAGTATTGAATACTTAAGTATGTTTTTCGACATCCTAAAGCTTCAGAGAGCTAAAAGGAATTTGTCGCATAGTCTGTGGTCAAACTCAACTAACAGGTTTCGCCGTTTCACGAGTTAACGTCGTCCTGAAGACGTGAACATGATCTGAATAACGTTGTATGCAGAACGGGGACAGCGTTAGGATTACTCTTGGGACTAAAAATTATTCATTTTCTTTGTTGTGTGAAGAAAATTCTATTGTATTAAAGACGTTGTCCTTGACGTTCGCGTTGTATTTGCTTAAGCTCCCTTATATAATAACTCGGCGAGTTGACTTGATACGAGTCACTTGCCTTAAGAGACTCGACTGGAGCCTTAGTCGTAAATGACTCGAGTCTATGCTAGAAATCTCTAAGTGATTCGAATCATCAAAAAGCAAAACAAACCATGTTATTTTTTAATGGGATAGGGTTTACGTTATGAATGGCGGCATTGCAAACGCACATGCAAAGCCTCTTTTCCAGTTATCGCAGAAACTGACTCGCATGGAGTACTTGCATCTTTTCTTAACGCGTTCGCGCGATGTCAAATGGGATTGATCGCCATTTTGTTTACAAGATCTGGCAGGCCTTTTCGAAACTGCATGCATGCCCTTCCCATGATAGTACGCGGGTTTACGGAGAATGCGAAGTTCTCAACTTCGCCTTGAACTTGAACGAATTTTACGTACTTGAAAACACGGTCAAATTCTTATTGTTAAAAATCCTGGAAAAGTCTTGAAGTTTATGTTTTTTTGAAACGTGGAAACAGTCTTGGACTTGTTCTCTTTTATATTATTTAGACGTCACCGTTAGACTACACCTCGGCAGAAAGTGTATCTACGGACGTTGAATTTGACGATGAAGCGATAATGATAATTTCCGCTACAGACAAACAAAGAGGTATGTGAAACATTGACAAAGATATGCACGAGTGAGTTTATCAAAGACTTCAAACGCTATTCGAGGTCTTTAAAGGGGATTGGCATTAAAAATTGAGTTTGTCTAATTTGAAAGAACTCATAAAATTGTAATAGAAGATCCTTTACAACTTTTTCGTATCTTTCTGCGTTTTCAAGATATTTCAATTTGTTTGATATGTAAATGAGATGGTCTCTGACGTCAGGAGTGGGGTAAAATATTTTCATGCAGAGCAAAATCACTTACATATCTAACATGAAATGTTCAGCGTCGCAAGGAGTTTTTATGTGCACAGTTTCAAATGATTTCGCTGAACAAACTTAGAGATATAACTGGTTTTGCTACATGTGAAAATATCTTACCCCACACCTGACGTCAGAGACCATTCATTTACATATCAAACAAATTGAAATATCTTGAAAACGAAGAGAGATACGAAAACGTTGTAAAGGATGTTCTATTACAATTAGACAAACTTAATTTTTAGTGTTATTGCCCTTTAAAGTGGTTCCCTGATGAAAATATTGTTGGTAATGTTTCTGCATAATCTTAAGATATTATGGTATAATTGGTAATTGAGCAAAGTTTCATTTCGAAATTCTCAAAAACAATTTTACGTCTGAAGTTTGTATTTTGGAGCACGCCGCCATTAAATTGGCCGTGCTTGAGAAGAATGAGTTGAGGAGAACTTATGACGCCATAGACTCAACAAAAATAAAAGATTATTGTTGTTGTCAACAAAAGGGTCATTGTTGTTATTGAGTCTAACCAACAAACTTAACACGTAAAATATCACTTTTTCCTCAACGAATTTTGAAATGAAACTTTTGCACGATTACTAACTACCATAACATCTTTTGGATTATGCAAAAAACATTGCCAATATTATTTTCATCAGAGAACCACTTTAAAAACCTCACGCGATTATTGTTTGTTTTAAAATAGCACAAGAAATCTTGCTGTTGCTTATTATTATTGAACTCGTATAAAACGAGCCCTCTGATTGGCTAAGACCTATATATTACTACAGTATAGATGCACACTTGACGTCACGAAGTCGCAATAAAAAACCAATGAAAACAGTCGTCTTTCTGTTGTCACCCAATCAGATTGCTCTATTTCTGTTTGTATAGATTATTCACGACGGGGAATATTTTATTTCACAATTTTCCTCTTTTTAAAAGCCTTCCCTATTTGAGCATTTAAAGCCCTAATCAAACGAGAACGCAAGTCATCGTAAGTTTTAGCTTGTGCTTGCTTGTGTCCCGTTTGTCCACCAGCTTGCGATGACTTGCAGTGACTTGCGTTAGTTTGCGACTAATTTGATCTTGTTCAAATTTCATCGCAAGTTTTCTTCAACTTGCGGGAGCTTGCGAAACGTTTGAACACAAAACATAAGTCGATGCAAGTCTTTCGTGCTCCGTCGCCATATAAACTATCATGAGAACTAGCGAAAAGGCGTGGGAACTAGCGGAAGTTGCAGAACTTGCGACGACTTGTGCCGACGTTTGACTAGTGGCATCGCAAGTCATCGTAAGCTAACTTGCGATGACTTGCGTTCTCGTTTGATTAGGGCTTATAAGACTTCCAAATTTTAAAAAGTCCAAGATTCGTTGTAGAAAACAAATTATTCATAGATAACATTTTTCCATGCGTCTGTGCTGTATTGGATACACAGAATACGTAACATCGTGTAAAAAGAACCACACAGGGGGGGATCAAGCATAAGCAGGGCCCCTGGCACTTTCCCAAAGTACCACCCCCTTGATCCATCACTGAACCACAGTCATGTTACTAGATTTTTGTCCCGTAGCGTACTTTTTGTTCTTTAAGTTGCTGTTACACGATGCGATTTTTCTTGCAACTTGCAACAAATCACTGAATGTTGTAAGTTGCATGAAAAATCGCACCGTGTAACACCCCGTAGCAACTTGCGATTTTGTCATTTTCGCCGTGTTGCAAGTTGCAAGAAAAGTTGGATGGGAAAATCGCAAGTTGCTGAACGTGTAACACCCTTCCTGCAACTTGCGATTTTTTTTCCATATGTAAATTTGTTGCAAGTTGCAAGAAAAATCGCATCGTGTAACAGCACCTTAACACGCTGTGGCGTCATCTGTACATCTGTTACAGTACAGATGTACGGAAAATTGAAAATTAAGTTTGTCTTATTTGAAAGAACATTTAAAAAGACAAAGTAACATCTTTTGCAATTTTTGTTTTCCTTGCTTTGCCTTTGAGATAGTTTAGTTTGTTTGATATGTAAATGTCACATGCCGTGCGTACACGCGCATAAAGATTGCCATTTCATGTATCGATCGCCAAATTATTAGGATGAGTGGTAGGGGTGTGGTTAGCGTTAGGGGTGACCGATACATGAAATAACCTGCATAATGACTTATCGGAGAAGATTAATATAAATCGTTACTATTATCAAACGAAATCGATTTAAATTTTGTTTTGTTTTGTGAGAGGAACACACGAATCCAAAGCCAGTCCAAATCCAGTTTGAGTCCGCTATGTGTAAACGCATTTTTAGACTTGGTATTGGGACACTTGAGATTTTTCATCTTCAACCCCCATGGCCCTCTTCGGAGAATGTTGAAAAATTTCGCGCGTTTATCAACTGAAATATCAAAAATATCAAAACACACACTAACAAACACTATAGTGAACAACATTGAATAGGGGGAGAGGAGGGAAAGCCTTATAAGTGTCCCAATATTATTGTCTGAGATTGTAGCTTATTCTGCAGGCATCTCATTCTCATATCAGGAACAGATTTGCTTTTGGAGGCGGCTATTACAATACTATATACATGAATTACTATTGCTCACGAAACAACGCTTATAGCTTCTATGCCTCTACATTACTCACTATATGCTACGTCTTGCATGGCGATTTTTCAGATGTTAAGATTTCTGGCGCTGTTACTGTTGGAGCTACTGTTCTATTGGTCGATGTGGAGCGACGGAAACTTGGAACAAGGTTAGACAACCTGCTCGCTCGGAACACGTTTCTTGAGAAGAATGGAAAGCGAAAGATAAGGATTGGCAGTCGGTGCGTTGATTATCATCCATCGTTTCGACTTTATCTGTACAGCAACATACCGTTAGAGTTAGGAACAGAGATCATCTCGCGACCTTTAAAGAAATGTTTGGCAATAAACATGGCGCTCAGTTCCGAAGGACTGCAGGAACAGCTTCTTACGGACGTATTGGCATTGGAACGTCCGGAATACGAAACTCAGTTGCGTTCTCTCGAGGCAGATATTTATCACCATGAACAACAAATAAAAATTGCCGAGGTTGGTTGACAATGATTTGTACACGCGTAAAAATCTCGCAAGTTGTTACAGCATTGTTGCCTGAACAATGCTGTAACAACTTGTTGACATATGTGAACAACATTGATAAATGAACAACATCGTTCATCATTGTTTCAACAAGTTGTTACAGCTTGATGAAACAACAACCATTGTTCACGTATGTTGTAACAACCGAAGAACGTGTTGATACATCAACCATGTTCACCATTGTTGTAACGTTGTTGTTCATCGTTGTTATTTCGTCATGCTGTTACAACATGTTGTATCATGTGCGAACAACGTTGTTGGCTATAAAAAATGTGCTGTTGGAACAACTTGTTCATGACTGTTGATTTATCCGTGAACAAGTTGTTCGAACCATAAGTGAACAACTTGTTGACAACTTGTTCACGGCGAGCAGCACAACATTGTTCACGCCTGTTGACAACCGCGTGAACAAGTTGTGCGTTTTTACGCGTGTAGTCAGTGATGTTATACATATATAATATGTATATATATAATGGGTTGAAAAACGAGGCGATATAGCTAAGATTTTTATAGTGTTTATAAAGTGAAAAATTCGTTGGCATTGTTTTGTTTTACTGCATGAACAACAGGGCATGGCAGAAGCATTCATCAAGACTGATTTTGGGAAAATCCGTCGCGGAATAGTTTTCGAACTATGAACTCTCAAAGTTAATTGCCGTGGGTATTTCATTTCTGGAGAAATTTGACGTACGAAAATGGACAACCATGCATAAGAACAATGGATGTTGGCATGAATGATTCATCTGCGTACGTTATGAGGCATTGTTACCGAGAAGCCAAAATTTCTCCAAAAACGAACTAGCCATGTCAAACAGGGTTCATAGTAGAGACCTTAAGATGCTAGGACGACGACGGCGGTTAAAAAGCAATTCAAATTTTAGCATTAAAAAGAAGTCACGGTTAACTGACTACTGTATTCAATACTTGAAGCTTGTTTTATAATTTTCAAAGTGCTAAAACGGTTGCAGTGTCTGTGAAGGCAATCTCAGCCAACAGTTCTCATCACCCCACGAGTCAACGTCGTCCTGAAGACGTTAAAATGCTCTGAGTGGCGTTGTATACAGACCGAGGACGGCGTTCAGATTTCACTTGGGACTAGAAATTATTCATTATCTTTGTTTTGCACGAAGAATGCTTTTGTTTGAAGGATGTCGTTCTCGAAGTTGCCGTCGTAGATCTTAAGGTCCCTAGTATTTTAAATAGAACCTTAAATTACCAAAACATTATAAAATACGGTTTTTCCGTAGTAAAACATATATACATGACGTGAAACTATTGCTTATAACGGTTTTTGTGAAAATATACATTGAGAGATCTTAGGCAATGTTTAAAAACTTATTTAAAACTGGAAAGGCTTTCAACGTACACATCCGTTTTAAAAATTGCGACTGTAATACTATAGTTTCGTCTTACACTCAGACTTCTTCGTCGTCATATCGTTTCATAAGTTAAAAACTTTATTTAATCCTTGTCTCGTTGCTAAAAAGAGGAATCACGACTCACACACCTAAACAACAACTAAAGTAAAACATGGCTACATGTATGTACGTTTCTTAGTTAAAACTATATTTTTACTTTCTAATTTTACTTAGGGGCCGTTCATATGAGGCGGGCTAGCCCAGTTACCAGGCTGATTTTTGTCACGAAAATCTTATTACGACTATTTGAGAAATGCAAAATCACATAACGAAGCAAAATTGGGTTTGTTTTTCTGTAGGTACATGTACAGCGCACGGAGTATTATGGTTCCTTTTTGTAGTCAAAGAAAGATTTTCGTGACATAAAACCAGCTCGGTAACCGGGCCAGCCCGCATGGACAGCCTTTTAGTACCTCTACGTTTCTACTGCGTTATGTTAGGCAGTTTGATTATACCATATTATTGTTTTCTAGAATGCTTTGTTTGAGCAGGTGATCAACTTGTCTGAACGACTTCAGGAGAACAGCGCTATTCCTGAAGCTTTAAGAGGGTGTGATGAACTATGTGACACAGCTGGACAACAACTTGAAGAATCTAAGGTAACGTTGATGGTTTTTGTAGCTGGCTTAATTGATTGATTGATTGATTGACTGGTTGATTGATTGATTGATTGATTGATTGATTGATTGATTGAATGATTGATTGACTGGTTGGTTGATTGATTGATTGATTGATTGATTGATTGATTGATTGATTGATTGATTGACTATAAAATAAATTGTGAAAGTTTTATTTTGAAAGCACAGTAACTTTTTGCAATTACCAACATATTTTTTTAACGGGAACCACTTTAACATGATTGATTGATTGATTGAGTGACTGACTGACTGGTTGGTTGCCCGACTGACTGGTTGGTTGATTGATTGACTGATTGATTGATTGATTGATTGATTGATTGATTGACTGACTATAAAATAAATTGTGAAAGTTTTATTTTGAAAGCACAGTAACTTTTTGCAATTACCAACATATTTTTTTAACGGGAACCACTTTAACATGATTGATTGATTGATTGACTGACTGACTGGTTGGTTGCCTGACTGACTGGTTGGTTGATTGATTGATTGATTGATTGATTGATTGATTGATTGATTGACTATAAAATAAATTATATATTTTTAAAACTATAATTTTTAAATTTCTAAGGCTTTGTACGAGCTGGCCAAAGAGAAACAAGAAGATTACGCTCACGTCTCCGAACATGGAGCAGCTTTACTTACCATCGTATCGAAACTATCCAAACAACATTCTTACTACCAAACTCCACTCCATACCTCTCTGAAGTTGTTCTACCAAGTAATAACTCAAAGACGCCGAGGAAAACGTTCTTCAGGTTCTTCTCTTGCTCGATCTGCTGAACTTATAACATACATCACGAGATCCATGTGTTCCAAAATAACACGATCTGTATTTTCAGGTATTTGGGAATTTTTTGTTTTTGTTTTTTTTCCCCTTGTGAAACGATATATAGTTTTGGGTGTTAAGAAACAAGCTATATTGATAAAACAATTTTAGAGATAAAAGTAGTGTGCTGCGTAGGCAGTGTTGAAATACAAATCGGAATATAGGAGGGTTTGAGTACGTTCAATATTTTCGGCAGTATCCTCAAACAGTAGTGTAGCAATGGGGGGTACCAGCGCACCCGCCAAAATCCGAAAAATTTATTTCTTAACAAAACAACCTCCAAATGGTCACATTACTCAGGAAGCCGCGACATACTGCCTTTCTGAATCAATTGAAAAAACGACCGTTTTTCCGTTTCTGCATTTGGCCCCCTTTCATTTTTTTTTTTTTTCTTTCTTTATTTTTTTTTAAACATGTCGGGGCGATCAACCGCTGGAGAGGTTGGGGGGTAGTTTGTCCTTTAGGACGGCCATGGGACGCGGCTTCCTGAGTAATGTGACCATTTGGAGGTTATTTTGTTAAGAAATACATTTTTCGGATTTTGGCGCACTCGCCCGGCACCCCCCATTGCTACACTACTACCCTAGGGGTTTCCCAATATACCCTGTTAATGATCGAGTGCCGAACGTGCCACAAATCCTTTGCTAGAAAGTCCAGTCTGAATAGACATATTAAGAACGTACACCTCAAGGTTGTTGGTGACCACGAATGTGAGATCTGTCATAAGCTCTATGCTTCAAAGTCAGGTCTGAGCTGCCATATTACAACCATACATTTGAAGGTTAAGACTTACAGGTGTAGACCGTGTGGATTGGAGTACAGTTTGAAGACTGAACTGGACTTTCATAAAGACCTTGTTCACGCCTTTGACTTTGGATATGTGACCAGTGTGGCTACAAAAGCCGACGAAAACTCCAGCTCAAACAACACATTGAGTCGGAGCACCTTGGGGTGAGACATAGGTGTGAGATGTGTGGAGTGAAGTTCAGAAGTAAGAAAGGCCTAACCCAACACAGAGAGGAGGGCCATAGAGTTTAGTCAGTTTCCGGTTTTTCCTCCTACTTTTCGAGAGCAGGTGACCTGCCCCAACCGTATGTGAATTACACCCGCTCATTTATTATTAACCGTGTGAAGCAGGTGGTTAGCATGTTGGTTTACACAGAACCGTCTCACACCTGCGTTCTCAAAACGCAAACGTCGGACGCGTTTGCGTGGGGTTTTTGTGGTAGGTGTTCGGGCGGTTTTTTCGCCAAACTCCGGAGTGAGAAATTGGGTGTACAGTCTGAGACGAAACGGAGGCAGCAGAGTGTTGGTTTAGTAAGCATTTAATTTACAACGTTTGATTTTTACAGCAGGTTTTCAGCTGGTGGTGTTTAGTTCCGTCATTTGTTCGTTCTGAGTAGGTGCTAATCTTGCGTAGGGTCCGCTTGACAGCCTTCCGGCTCTCCTTCTTTGTGAGTGGTCGAGACGTCTCTTGATCTTCATTTCTTCATCCCTCGTCTTGTCATCAATAGCCTTCTTGTAGGCTCGTCTGGACGCCTCATTTCTGATGGCTTTACGACACTGCTGGGACACTTCATCCATCATCTGAAACATCTGCTCCAAGTTCTTTAGGTCGGCGGTTGGCAGTGACCTACGAAAATCCTCAGCGTTGAAGGTAAAGTTGTTTTGTAGTTGCGTTGTGATGTAGTCCAGGCAGTCTTCTATGTTGGCACACGCTTGGCTGTGGCGCTGCTCCAACTGATTCAGTGAGGTTGGCATGTTTACGACGAATGACCTTTACCCACACCCCAAACTGTATTTAAGCTGTGTGTTTAACGGGTGGATATTTTGTCTGTTAAATATTTATGTGTCCGTAAGCGTAGGACTTAATCCCATCTTCCAACAGGTATCTCTTATCGTCGAATCATGAGAGCGATACCTTATTAATTTCACAGCTATAGAGCTGATGTTTATCACTACGAATGGTTTTCATTTTGTTAAACATCAACCCCTGACCAAATAGTGTGTCTTTGTAGTTCTCGTGTTTGATTTGTTTCTTAGTGACACTCTTTTTGATTCCCTTCGCGGTTTTGCCACCAGTGTTGTTTTCTTTCACGTAAGAATACATTTTACTCCTCAAACCGACGAATTCTACTATGGGAACGCCAGCCGCTTCATCCTTCATCTTCCCAATAACCTTTTTGTTTGACTTGTCGAAGTACGGCGAGCTTTACGGCGAATAATATACAATTATTGGATGAGGTTGAGCATGATATCAAGAATTATCAAGGCCGAGGTTTGTGTTATCTGCCGAAGCCGAAGGCTGAGGCGGATAACACAAACAGAGGCCTTGATAATTCTTGATGTCCATGCGATAACCGAATTCAATAATTGTTTTATTATACAATTACAAATGTAGAAGCCTTTAGAAAGATTTTTACAAAGTTAGGTAAAATAGTAAATATTCATACCGTCTTCAGTTCGAGGTTCGCTAACTTTTTTCGCTTTCAAATACAATTTTCTCTTTCAAACACTGATTTAAACTCTAACAGCTGTATGTGTAGCTCGCTTGTTTTTTCTTGGTGGTTTTAGCGTCAACAAAACCTGCCAAATCTGCCGGATTAATCGGCTTCTGATCTTCACTCCTAAGGACGGCCGCCATGTTTGTTTTGTTCAAACCGCTGGCCAGCGCGTCATAGCTACAGATATCAAGAATTATCTGTAGGTTTTTAGCCAATCACAGTCGAGATTGTATCAGTATTGTATAATAATCTGAGTTGTCAAACATGTCATTGTCAGCCCAGAAGTCTTTGTAAACGTCTTCCGCCTCAATTGTGCCTCATATGTCAGACTGTCCGTATCCGTGAACAACAACTTAGCCTTACTTCCGTACTTGTCCAACACATAGCCATAATGGAAATCGTACATTAACGTCTTCGACAGATCCAGAATACACATACCCACGTAAGCTGGTCGGTTTAATGTTAACACCTCCTTGATTTTGTGAACGGCAACCAGGTTTTCGTTGAATATTTTGGCGGACACGAAGGTTGGTTTGGAGGCCAGCTTTAACAACTTCTCTTCACTGGTGACCAATCTGACATCCACACGCTTTCTCAAGTTTTCCATCGTCTTACCAAATACGCTATTGTTCATCAGCTTGAAGAAGTCCTTCTCGAAGGCATTTTTGGCGGCGGTTCTCTTTACCGTGTTGAAGTCGATGTACTGTTTCAACCAGGGGGACTGATCGAACAGTAAAGTCCGATGGACCCTCTTTACCCCCATCCCGAGTTTGACGTACAGCTGTAGGTTTTTGTAGTGAATGACATATTTCTCCTTATCCATCATGTTGGTTACTAACTTACTTACACCACCAACACTGACGTTAAATTTCTTTTTAATTTTCTGACAGTAGTTAGACAACATATTCTCTTTTATTTCCATCTTTTCGGGGGCTAATGGGTAATCATTATGTTCATCGTGGAGTTCTTCTGGATATTCCAGATCAACCTCGAGTATCGCCACAGTTCTGCTATCCTCAGAAAGGTTCTCCCAATTAAACGTGCTACCAGCCCACCTGAACCCACCGGTTGTGAGGCACCGACTCATAGCCCAACCATACAAATTATTAGCGTCGAGGTACATTATATACTTTACAGCCTCGTTTTCGTTATACCCCTTCATATATGGGTTGTTCGCCTTCCCATGCATATCTATTAGCTATGTAGCTAACTCCACCTCTCATTCCTTTCTCAATGAACTGAAACATATCAATATCAGTCATTAGCACCAACTTAATTTCTGTCATCTTTAACATAGCGTCCCAAGCCAATCCCGGAGAGGTGAAGTAGTGACATGGATCTAATTTGTAATATTGAGTGCAAGTCTTCCTAAAGTTCTCAAAGACGTCAGCCAACAATAAGACATCCGACTTCAGGTACACGTCATGGTAGTCCCCCATAGTCCTCATTCCGAACGCCCTCCAGACCTCCTGAGCGTGTTGGTAATCACTGTGTGATATTCCCTCATCATTCAGTATGCTGAAGAACTCACTCTTCGGTGGGAGTCTCATTTCCCCGAACCGGTCGAAGCTGTCCATGTGGTCATAGGGGTAAACACCCTTCGTCTTCATCAGATCCAACCTTTCACCAAACTCCTCAGCCGTGTACCTGAAGGCGTCCTCTGGGAGATACCCAACCAGTTTATCCAGGGAACTACTCATGAACTGAAGACTGTCCAGAAACACGAGATCCCTACCTAACATGAAGGCCATGTACTTCTCCATATTGTTTGGGATGACGTTAATTTCCTGGCCGAACTTCCCAATTTCCCCCATGATGACATAGCTGTCGTAACCCCTCGGGTTGTGGAAGATCACAGGGATTTTGTCGGTTAGTCTGTGATTCCTATTACAAAGCTGGTGAGCTGATCCCCGATACCATCCTGTTACATGACAATGGTCTCGAACCCTAACGTCATCCACCGTATACTCCCGACCACAGATGTGACACTTTTTAGCGTCCCTAAAATCCACCACATCATCAATCAGCACCATGTCCTGGTTGAAGTGCTCCTTCTTTGTCTCCCTACAATACTCCGCTTCTTCCAACATCTTTCCGATGAACCTGTTAACAGCACCTGGACCTCTGTAAACCTGGACGGATTTACTGAACCTATCATCATAACAACAGACAACCTTATACCCATAGCCACAATCAGTGTGCTTTTGGTACTTCTCCATGTACGCTTTGTTTGGACTTGGGATCCAAGTCCGGTCGACCTACTCAGTGATCGCCTCGGAGTCAGCGTAAATGACAAACGGGACACTCAGCTGTTTGTGGAAATTACAATACCTCAACACGTTCATACCCTCCTCAGGCATCCTAACAGCCTGTTTACCATTTATGCTGATACACACGGCCCTCCGATGAGCTGAAACATTGGAGGCAGTACATGCAGTGGTGTTTTCTCTCATTATGTTTTGTTTTGTTGTACATGAATCTATCGAAGTCCTTGATGAGGACGTAGTGTTGTTTGTTGTAACTGACGACACCAACAAGAAGAGGAGCGACCTGATAAAGCTATCGGAGGATGGCGAGGTGACAGTCAGTCAGCTACATCAAAAAAGCGTCGGCGAAAGTCGTGGATAAGCTGTACGCTGAGTATGAGGTCAGAAGGATGGAAAGAGCTAATGACTTTTTGACTGATGTGCTGATTAGTAGGTTCGCTAATGTTCTCGGGGGTTTGGACGCTGTAGGAAGCTCTGAAGCGCTAGACACCGAGCTACAAAAAGATAAACTGTTAAAAAGTGACGTTGGGAAAGTTGTGGCGATGGTCACACCGTACTTACCATGCTTCGGACTGTTATCTGGAGGTATTACTGTGGGAAAACATGTCTACCAACATAAAACAAAAATAGTGGAGGAGTCCGGGAATTCAGCGGGATGAATGATCAGTGATCCGTCTCTGCTGCCTCCGTTTCGTCTCAGACTGTACACCCAATTTCTCACTCCGGAGTTTGGCGAAAAAACCGCCCGAACACCTGCCACAAAAACCCCACGCAAACTTCGGACGCGTTTGCGTTTTGAGAACGCAGGTGTGAGACGGTTCTGTGTAAACCAATATACTAACCACCTGCTTCACACGGTTAATAATAAATGAGCGGGCGTAATTCACATACGGTTGGGGCAGGTCACCTACTCTCGAAAAGTAGTGGAGGAAAAACCCGGAAACTAACTAAACTCTATGGCCCTCCTTTCTGTGTTGGGTTAGGCCTCTCTTACTTCTGAACTTCACTCCACACATCTCACACCTATGTCTCACCCCGAGGTGCTCCGACTCAATGTGTTGTTTGAGCTGGAGTTTTCGTCGGCTTTTATAGCCACACTTGTCACATCCAAAGTCAAAGGCGTGAACAAGGTCTTTATGAAAGTCCAGTTCAGTCTTCAAACTGTAGTCTACACCTGTAAGTCTTAACCTTCAAATGTATGGTTGTGATATGGCAGCTCAGACCTGACTTTGAAGCATAGAGCTTATGACAGCTCTCACATTCGTGGTCACCAACAACCTTGAGGTGTACGTTCTTAATATGTCTATTCAGACTGGACGTTCGGGCACGTTCGGCACTCGATCATTAACAGGTATATTGGGAAATATATTTGGTATATTTGTGGCACGTTCGACACTCGATCATTATAACAGGTATATTGGGAAACCCCTAGGGTAGTAGTGTAGCAATGGGGTGTGCCGGGCGAGTGCGCCAAAATCTGAAAAATGTATTTCTTAACAAAACAACCTCCAAATGGTCACATTTCTCAGGAAGCCGCGTCCCATGGCCGTCCTAAAGGATAAACTACCCCCCAACCTCTCCAGCGGCTGATCGCCCCGACATGTTTAAAAAAAAATTTTTAAATAAAGAAAAAAAATAAAAGGGGGCCAAATGCAGAAACGGAAAAACGGTCGTTTTTTCAATTGATTCAGAAAGGCAGTATGTCGCGGCTTCCTGAGTAATGTGACCATTTGGAGGTTGTTTTGTTAAGAAATAAATTTTTCGGATTTTGGCGGGTGCGCTGGTACCCCCCCATTGCTACACTACTTCAAACCCTACTATATTTCATTTTTAAAGACAGATTCGTTATTATTTTTCATGTTAACACGACTTTAGGTTCTCGGTTGTCATGCTTTCACCTTAAGAACAGAAAATATTAATGGTTAAGTCTGTGGGGCTTATTATGGGAAGTCTACAGTATACTGTAAACTTCCCATAATATTAAAGCCCCCAGAAAATAAAACCTCCTTAATCTAAGCCCCCTGATCTTAAAAAAATCCTTTCAATGATAAGCCCCCCCCCCCCTCCCCCAATAAAAAGGGGGGAAGCGCCCGCGATCCCCTCCCTCTGGGGGTCGGAAGAAATATTAATAGATATTTAAATAGCATATTCCATATTTTATTAATTTTTTTCATTAACATTTTCGAGGAGGACATTTTTTAGGACAAGGGAGAAAGGAACAAAATGCCTACTTTGACATCATCCCCCATTACAATTTTGGAAATACATACCTAAATATCATAATATAAAAAATTCAAATCAAATAATATTTTGGCATTCAACTATTCACTTATATAAATAAAATCAATATTAGTAGTATCGTATTTCGGTAATTGGGGTGATTTTGGCACTTTAAGCGTTACGGCACTTAATCGAACATTTTTCAAAAGCTTTCTTAGAAAACTTGTTTATCTCTAATACACATGCATAATTGTTAAATAACCGCGTACTATCAGCGAGCGAACAATTGAATGGATTTAATGCTCGTTTATGTCTCAGGTCCGACTGAACAAAGGTGTTATAAAAGAGTATTATTCTATGATTATAGAGCATTACGATGTCTTCACAATCCTGGTTGCCGCAGAAAAGTTGCGACTCGCTGGCCAAATATCAGCAATCGAGTGGGAGCTTTTTTGCCGACCACCGCCACAACTACTGACTAAAAACCATACCTCAGATGAAAGCATACCTGTATGGATAGCGCCAGAGATATGGAAGCAAGTTGTTGAACTAGATACGATATCTAGTTACCAAGGTTTGAAGGAATCCATTCTTAGCAACAGTGGGCTATGGAAGGAATACTTTGAGGTTTGCTAAATTATTTTCTGATTTGCTAATTTTAAATGTTTTCGAACCCTATAGTCAAAGAAGGTTTTTATGTCAGTGTAATTGTTTGTTCACATTTTGAGTTTCCCCATTTGATTTAGAGTTTGTTTGTCTCTCCCCTCCATCGTTCGTTCGTTCGTTCGTTCGTTCGTTCGTTCGTTCGTTCGTTCGTTCGTTCGTTCGTTCGTTCGTTCGTTCGTTCGTTCGTTCGTTCGTTCGTTCGTTCGTTCGTTCGTTCGTTCGTTCGTTCATTCATTTTAAGTTTTAGACATGAGTTAGAAATGTGTTTTTTTCATGTTGTTTTAGCTTCCTCCCATATTATTGGCACCTACTCCTAGCAATTTTCACCAGCTTTCAGTGTTTCAATGTGCTTTGCTTTGGAAAATTTTCAAGAAGGATCAGGTAAACAATAGCCTGCGCCGCAGACGTCCAAATCCCGGGTCAAACCCCGGTTTAACAAATTCCCAATTCATTATGTTTTTGAAATTTGAAAAAACCCTTGATTTATGACCTTCTTGATTTAACATCTTCGTTCACCTTACTTACCCGGTTGGTTGGTTAGGTGCAAGCTATTGGCCGAGGGGGCCTTGGCCTGGAGCGAGAATTGGACTTGGAATCAGGTTAAGATCCAACCAGGTGCTATCTTGAGCCGACCACCCCCTCGGGACGGCTAACACCTTCACACCAATAAATTGGTGGAGGAAAACTTACTATTCTTTTTTACTTGAAGGGAGGGATGGTGGGTTTTTGAAATTTGCGGAGCTCCCGAACTTGTGTGTGACGGCAAGTCGAGCAATAGCGCAGTGAGCAATGCGCGGTAGCTCAGTCCAGTCTCCAAGCACACCCCTCATGCTGTTTGCTAATTGCGTCCGTCTTGTGTGACGCGCGGTTACCTAGCTGTTAACCAATCTAAAATAAGAAAATGTAACTTACCTCCAATCTCGCGATTGTGAGACAAGTGGCGACGAGATAAGAGAACGTTTTGGAAAAGGATGAATTTTGGCTATCCGCTTTCTTTTCTCGCGCCTAATGCCGTAAATAATGTTTTCTTTCATGCCGTAGTTGCACAATGTTTGTAAAGACCTTGTTCTTTATCAACTTGGTACCAATGCTACGGCTGTATCGTCGTTTTCAATACACGAAGCTTACCAAGACTCATCTTGTATCACGCCCATCATATTCTTCATGCCACCAGCATACTACAAAGAAGACTGGAGGATGCAAAATTTGAAAGGTAATTACTGCGCTTTCCAGTTGAGTTTTCAACAGCTATATGATTTTCTCGTGAAGTTTTTTTGAACGAGAAGTTGTTTGGTGACGCCAAGCATGTTATCAAGTGATTGACATTTTCATTTTATTTTATTTTATTTCATTTCCATTTTTATTTTTATTTTCAATTTCATTTTTATTTTTATTCTTATTTTCATTTCTAGTTTTATTTTTATTTCCATCTCTGTTTTCTTTTTTATTTCTATTTTCATATATATTTCCATTTCATTTCCATTTTTATTTATATTTCAATTCTCATTCTGTTTTCATTTCAATTTTCATTTCCATTTCTGTAGTAGGCCGAGTCTTGGTTTGGGTTGTTTTTCCTTTTTTTTTTGGGTGTCACGATTTTGCATTTTTGCACTTTTTACTTCCGCTACTATTCATGCTTCTGGTGAGTTGTTAGCCGTGTGACGGAGTGAGACTGTGAGGCATGCTGTATTAGTTATTTGCTCCTATCGCTTTTGGAATTGGACAAAAAGTTGAGCAGCTTTGCCTTTTCATCAAGGTGTTCTTGCACGTTGTTGGTAGATTTAGAAATAGACTGAGTGACTTTGTAGTTCAACAGTGATCAGATGTGGCTGACAACTGTCTTGATCGTAAATATGTTCACCAGTGTGAAGTATACACCACATTCAGCCTTCGATCTGATCATTCTCGGCCCACTCCCACCTTAGCCTGCGTCGCAGCCGGACGTGTTTTGAAATTGAAACGCGATATAGTCCGTCTGCGGGCCAGCGACCAAATTCGTGTTCTGGACGCCTGCACGTTTGGATTAGCAATGCTCTTCGTTTTCTTCAGCTTTTGAATACAATTACGACAGATGAAACAACTCGTACGCCTTAAATTAAACGCGAGACTTTTCAGCTTCAAATGACATCAAATTGTCCACGTCCAGCTCCCATTAAAAATCTCTCGTGAATCTTTTTTAATCCTTGTAAAATATACATTACATGTCGCTTGACCAATCACGTAGCGCCGTATAACAACAACTGACGACAAGCGCCAATTACAAGCGATTATAAAAAACCTTGCAAACTCGCAGGGAGTCAGAACACGAATTTGGTCGCTGGTCCGCAGACGGACTATATCGGGTTTAATTTCAAAACACGTCCGGCTGCGACGCAGGCTACTCCCACCTTTGCTAGCGCGGTATAGACCCTCTCGGAGGAGAGAGGCCTTCGATTCAGGCTTCGCTTTTGTGATTGCTGCAATAACACTACAATCAGTATCTTTTACCCAAGCACCTCCGCACTTTGCCAGTAGTCCGAGTGAACGCCTGACCCAGGCGTCTTGTTTCATTTTTATTTCCAATTTCTTTTCATTTTCATTTCCATTCCATTTTTATTTAATTTCATAATTTCTCGGTACTCTGTTACGTTTAGATAATTTAATTTATAATTAGAATTTTATGTTGAATAGATCCTGTAGATGAGATTGTGGCTCTTGCAAAACGTCGTAAAATGAACGATAAACTACGTTTTATCACGCTTGGTGGAGATCTTCAGATTACTAAGGTTCGGAATGTACTTCGCATGGCGTGTGAACATGGACTATGGGTGGTCATCCAAAACTGTCATCTAGCGACGGAATGGTCGCCGGAACTGCTGGACATTTTTCACGTAAGAAGTTACTGGTACTGTATTTTCCGAACTATAAACCGCAACTTTTTTCCAAAATCTAACGTCATTCGGTTTATAGATCGGTACGGTTTATATGTGAATGAATTAAGCACTTTTTAGATACGGTACAATATTTTTTTCTTTTATATTCTAAAAGAATCTCACGGTGCGCTACGCTGTAAGACGTTTTACTACATTATAAGTTGTTACACTATACGTTATAAAACCTTAAACTACGTTGTAAGACGTTTCGCTACGTTATAAGTTGTCACGCTATGTTCTAAGACGTTACGCTACGATATAAGACGTATGTCTTACTACCCAAGTTAATTAGGGAAGAATAACTTGATCTCGTGTTCAAAAACATTAAATTGCCCGAACGAAGTGAAAACTAACGAGGGCTATTTATCCCAAATTTCAGGGGGGAAACATTTCAGTCATTTTGAAATTATAAGCAGAAAAACTGGACACGAAGTTTCCCGCCAAAAAGTGGTCTGGGATGAGGGCAATATGTGGCGACGGTGGATTTAAGGATAATGCTTTTTGACCTCAAATCAGCTCAAGTAACAACTAAACATTGTTTATCATACTAATAGGAATTAAGAAGCAAGAACTTCATTCCTACCACAGAAACAATATTTAGTGTACGCAAAGGATTGTGGTTTTGGCTTCTTGGCAATTTTTAGCTTTTCTTGTTATTTCAAGAAGCAATTATCCTTTAAAATTTTTATGTGTCTAACATGTGTATGTTTATAGGGTAAATAAGAGCTGTTGTTGTTGTTGTTGTTGTTGTTGTTGTTGTTGTTGTTGTTGTTAAATATACAGGTCGTCATCTTTTTCGGTACGGTCAATTTCAATGTAGCATGTAATTATAGGTGGTTTTCACTGTGACGTCACAAAATTCTAAAATGTTTATTATTAAACCTACAAAACTGGTTGTTTTATATATTTTGTAGACTGTTAAACGACCATTCCTTCTTATCCAAAGTATGCAATCATTCCTTCTTGAGTTACAGAGTTTTGAATTATATTATTGCTGACGTCAGCATAATTTTCAAATGTCGTTAAAAGCCACTTTGTACACACAGTTGAGCATACAATGCTTGGTTGAGCTTTAGAAGAGATGTCTAATTATATCTGATGTACAATCTATAGAATCTAAAGATTCTTGTTGAAACTACACTTTATATGAGCATTCGTTTTTTGGCCGCCATATTTGTGTACCTCGCAGACGCCAATTAGGCCGGGTACACAAACATGGCGGACGAAAAACAATTGCTCGTATAAAGTGTAGTTTTAGCCAGAGTTTTCAGATTGTACATCAGATGTAATTAGACATCACTTCTAAAGCTTAACAAAGCTTTATATGTTGAATTGTGTACACAATGCGGCTTTTAACGACATTTTAAAATTATGCTGACGTCAGCAATAATATAATTCAAAACCCTCTAACTCAAGAAGGAAAACTTGTATCGACTTAAAATTTTCCAGGAAGACTCGTAATACTGATCTACAAAATATATAAAACAACCAACCTTTTAGGTTTAATAATAATAATAAACATTTTAGAATTTTGTGACGTCACCGTGAAAACCACCTATAGGCACTATGTAATATATCATACACGAGGAGGAGTGTTTCATCAGGATATCCAAACACCGAGACGTTTGTTGAAAACCGAGGCGAAACCGAGGTTTTTGAACAAACTTCGAGGTGTTTGGATATCCTGATGAAACACTCCTCCGAGTGTATGATATAGCATCTCAAACAAATCAGTATTTTAAGAGAAAATCAAGATGAAAGTTTGCTTTATATAAAGTTTTATGTAATTTCTTCCTCCGATATCCAAACCACAGACACGGTACTGATTTCCTTTGTGTTTTCTTCATGAATTATTAATGAGTTTGAGATGATCTAGATAATGTATAAATGAACAACACTGAGCGCGTGGTCGGCTTAAAAATTTGAACTATACGCCTGACTAAATGTGAGGTAATACGGGCAACATTTTTCTTCAACTTTCAATGCAACTTTGTAGCGTTGCAAGTTGAAAAGCGTTGTTGCACGTATTACCACCCACCTTAAACATTGTTACGCAACAATGATTTTGTTGCAAGTTGAAAAAATTTGTTGAAAGAAAGTAGAATCCAGTCCTACTTGCTGCAACATGCTGACAATGTTTAAGGTGGGTGGTAATACATGCAACAACGCTATTCAACTTGCAACGCAACAATGTTGCAGCAATTTGTTGCTTGTATTACTGTACTTCACCTTAAAATGTGTTTTAACGTAAACATAATTAAAACTTTGAAGTGTTCTTTGTTTTATTTCTCAGCAAATTACCTTGGCTGGAAGCAAGGAGCAGATAATGAGCAAACATGGCATGTTTGAACCCGATACTAATCCTTACACGGTTACGTCATGTGCGTTTGTCCAATCACTGATCATGCATCCGCGTTTCCGACTCTGGTTGATTACATTGCCTAAAACTGGCTCGCCTCTGCCCGCAGTTCTTATTCGTTACGGTATAAAACTAGCCTGGGATGACAAGTTTGATTTTGAGACTTCAGTTCGGCAATCGTTTCTTACCGTATGGAACCAGCATAAACGTTCCGACAAACTTTTCAAAGAACTAGAGATAAACGATGTTCAAGTAAGTGAAGAATATACACTGTGTTGTGGCATTCCCTGTAATAAAACATATGATATATTTACTCGCTTTTTTGTTGTGTTTTTTTCTTCCAGGCTGAGCCCTTGTTACCTTATCTGCACTCTCTAGCGTTATTTCACTCTGTATTACATCGTCGTTGTCAGTATGGATTACGTGCGTTCAACATACCTTATCACTGGTACGTCGTAACTTGTTCTGCTCGTTCCCATTCATTTAGTGATCCTTTTTTTAAGCTGAATACCGTATTTCTTTTATTGTTTAGGGTTTCAGGATTGCGGGGGGGGGGGGGGGGGGGGGGTCATTGTCGAAATACTTACAGTCAAACCGGATGTTCTTTCCCGCGCGACCTTGCAATGTTGATAGCAGTGCTGTAAAAGTTACATGATTTTTGTAACTAGTTTCAGTTACAGTTACATCATTAGAAAAGTAACTAGTTACCGATAAAAGTTACAATGAAAAGAAAGTAACTAGTTACAGTTACATTTTGTAACTAGTTACAAAGTTACATTCCTTTGTCCATGTTACTAGAATCAACAAAGAAATTACTGGCTTTTAGATGCCAGTACCATAATTATCTTTTTACAGCTAAATATAGTTGTCACTAAGCAGAAATAGTCAAATTGTATATAATGTATCTTTATTATTATACCAAAACCATTTTTTTCAAGAAAGAATGACCTCCTCAACTGAAAATCAGTAACTATAGGCACATTTTTAAACCAAATATTGTAACTAATTACAGTTCTTTAAAAAAGTAACTATAGTTATAGTTACTTCTTCAAAAAGTAACTAGTTGTAGTTACAGTTACTTCTTCAGAAAAAGTAACTAGTTTCAGTCACAGTTACTTAAAAATGTAACTAGTTACTTGTAACGAAGTTACTCACAGCACTGATTGATAGCAACATTGCAATGTTGACTTGCAAACGGTACACGGCGACTTCTTGGTAAGATGCTAAAAATCCGCATTTTAAATATCGAACTTCACATAATATGAAGTTCTATTTGTTAGAACAACTAACGTGAAGTTCGATATTTAAAATGCGAATTTTTAGCAACTTGCCAAGGAGACGCCGTGTACCGTTTGCAAGTCAACATTGCAATGTTGCTGTCAATATTGCAATGTTGCTGTCAATATTACAAGGTCGCGCGGTAAAGAACATCCGGTTTGACTGTTTGACTTTAACTACCCAAAAACAAAAACCAGCCTACAACTTGAAAAAATATAGAATAGAACTTATTCTGAAAAATAATGCTATCCTGAAAACTCATGCAGATATGACTTAAAGCAAGTGGAAGTACTGTGAAATAGTCATTTGTGTGAAGATGACTTTGAAATAGAGTCGAAATCAGATATCATGAGTTTTCAGGATGGCATTATTTTCTGGAATTTATGTTTTATTCTTAAAAACGTATTGACCGAACAGGAGGTCTTTACGGCAAAATTATCATACCCATGGTGTTTCAGTACGGACCCAGCGACGAAGGAGCGAGGTCTGCATGAAAAGACCAAGGGCAGGATAATTTTGCCGTAAAGACCGACCAAGCGAGGTTAATAAGGTTTTTAATTATATGGCTAAGTTTTTTAGTTTCAATTTGAACATAGTCAATAGAGAGATATGGTCTGGAAACTCGGCAAACTTCAAAGCGCCTATAATGAGCTGTGATTTTATGTTGAACCGTACCTTACACCGTGCACATCCTTTGTTTTAGCTTTATTAATATTTAAATAGCACGGTTGAGTGATTGAACTGAAACGTTGCTATTGGATAATTCGTTTATTACACAATTCAGTGACCGTGCACAAAATTGCATAAAGGCGAACAAAAAGATAGAACCTTGTTGATAGAATATAGTTGAATGACTATGATTTGAATGTCAAGAGTACAAGTAGCAAAGACCGAAAGCAAGTAAACAACAAAAACACTTTCAGTCACCCTAAACACTGTCGTTTTTACAATTTTTTTAGCGGTAAATTCATTTTCACAATATTTTAACACTATCTTACCTTGACGTTTGATTTTGTTTTTCAACGCTCAGGAACCAGTCAGATTGCAGAAAAGTCGCGTTAAGACCGCTCGCGTGACGCAGCCATATAATAAATTTGCTTAAAACCCGAGCAACCTGACTTTAATAGATTAGAAAATGTTCTTCTTTTAATAATTTTCAGATATGCCAATGAACTAGGATACCATTAGTCTTACTATTAAAATACTTAATCCGCGTTACCTTTCAAAACATTTTCAGGCCTTCTGCTGATCTCTCTTGGGGTCTTGAAGCTGTTCGTTTGTTAAAATCCAATGTTTTCTGTTCGTGTTCGGCTACCACACGCCAGAGATTGGCCTTGCATCAAGTCATGAGTATTTTATACGGAGGCCAAGTACTACATCTTCTGGACTGGAATAGTATTGTAGCTTTGTCAGAAAAATATTTTAATGCACCAAATCTCACAATTCAGGTATGGTCTGTTTCGGTTTTGTTTATAGCCCCCAGCTTTCTATTGCAATACTTTATTTTGATTTTGGTGTTGTTGTGTTTTAGACAGCAAAAGAGATTGCCGTACAGAGCACTGATATGTTATTTAGTAGATTACCACTTGCACTTCAACTGAACGACGTCGGACTGAGTGAAAGTCTATCAAGAGAACATGACATTGATATCAGCAGGTAAGTACTAGAAAGTAAGTAGCTGTTCTGTATTGGGTATACACAAGAAATTAAGGTTTAACTGATTAAACCTTAATTTCTTTTCAAGTTTTCCTCATGAATTATATAAATTTCCGGGGGAGCATGACCCCGGACCCCCCTAGAAGAGTCCATTTTTGGGAACGGCCCTTAAAAAAGGCCCTGCTTGGGAAGTTGGAGAGCACTCAACTCTTACGCTTTTTTCGTGCCCTCCAAACTTCCCGCGTGTATCCATAACTCGAGCACAACTGCATACCATGAACCATTTCTTCTTATATGTATATATATATTGAGAGTATGTGCACTCAAAGTATAAATACTTAATTTAGTACATATTAGTCAATACATATTTACCTTACTGTATCATCAACGTTGGCCACATCATTAGTTTCCTCCGCAGGTACCACCAAAGTTTGGCCTATATAGATCATATATAAAATTTAATTTATTTTCTGAGTACTATAGTAGACATATGAAACCTTCGTTCTCCAATTTGTTACTGCTGAGCTTTGTGGTTATATATAGAGCATCTAACCAGCGGTCAGAAAATTACGGCTTTGGTCTCCAGTTTGACTCAAAACGGTTTTCTATGTGTGCAGTTTGGGAAAATGTTAGTTAGTTATGAAAATAGTTATAGTGGTTGTGGTAGTAGTGGTAGTTATAATGGTGGTTGTAGTTGTAGTGGCATAGTTGACTATAGTTGTAGTGGTAGTCGTGGTCGTGGTCATGGTTGTATTGCTGATAGTGGTGGTAGTAGTAGTCGTGATAGTGGTGGTAGTAGTCGTGATAGTGGTGGTAGTAATGGTAGTAATAGTCGTGGTAGTGTAGTGGAACTAAGTAGTCGTGTTAGCAGTGGTGGTGGTGATATTAAGAGTGGCAGTGGTAGAGGAATCGTCCAACTCGGAAACATTATTAATTACCGTTATTCCTCTCTTCCTAATTTTAGTCAAATTGCAACAAACCTTGCTTTAGCATTTGGGATCTTGTCAAAGCCAACGTCCAACTTTAAACCTCTATCTTACTTCAAGGAAATTTTGAATGCTTTTAACGACATTGAATCTGTCGTACACCTTGACCTAAATATCAACAAAGTGGAAATAGAGGAGTCATCATTGGATGCGTATTTGAAGTTAGAAAAACTTGGCTATGTGACATTACTCGACGCCATTACATCGCAGCTTGAGGGTATTGTCAAAGGACTTACAGGCGATGTTAGCTGGACCTCAACAATGCAAGAACTTGCAGTACTTTTAAGTGACAGCAAGGTCCCGAGACGTTGGCATCGTGGGTCTAAGACGTGTCCATCCCTAGCCGTGTGGATCGACTCTTTGAAAAGACAAGCGCAAGCTATCAACGAATATAGTCAACGTCTACCATCTATGCCATTTACCTTTAATCTTGCCGCATTTTTAAACAAGCAGTCTTTGTTCAATGTTTTGCTGGCTGAGTGGTCAAAAACCAGTGGAAGACCAGTTCATGCAATGGACATATCATTCGAGGTTAGTATCAAGTATTTCAACACGCACACCACACCTACTCTTACACCTACATCAACACACTACTACACATACACACACCTATACACATACACACACACCAACACTCACACCTACACCTGCACCTGCACGTACACTAACACACACACACTCACATGGACACCAACATTCACACCGACATCAACACTCGCGCTCACAGCGACACCCACACTCACAGCAACACCAATATTCACACTGACACCAACACCGATGATAATGCCAACGCCAACACACTCACACTTGCACATCCACCTACACTTGCAGATACACTAACACCCACGTTCATATGGACACCAACATTCACACCGACATCAACACTTTCGCTCACACACTCACAGCAACATTCACACCAACACCAACACCGATAATACCAACACCAACACAGCAGACACTGACACCAACACTTGCACTTACACAGACACTAAACTTAATTTTAATATAATTATTATTACTAATTAGCTAATTTTAATTTTTTTCATTTTCTGTTCAAACAGTTCTCACCAAGCTCTGCCACTGCAGTGGATGGTGTCTATCTCACAGGTTTTGTTCTTTATAATGCTTCCTGGAACGAAAATGAGAGTTGTATTGAAGAACGTAAGAAAAGCGAGCACCACACTTCAATGCCGCGTGTACTTTTGAGACCATGCGAGAAAAACGAAATTCGGCGTATGTGCAAGCCGGAAGGTGGACTGTTTTACCAGTATAATTGCCCAGTATTTTTCAACGATGATCTACCATGTAAATCTGAATCCACCGCCTCACTTTCCTATATCCCACTTTCCTCTCGTTTACCAAGTCACATTTGGCAACAACAGCAAGTGTTCTTGACCTGTTCTGGATTGTAAAACTGTAGAGGCCACTGTTTTACCCAGTTTGAAACTTCGGGCTTATTAAACAATTAAGTTAAAAATTAATTTATAAGTTTGTACATATATACAAAGTATTTATATCAGATTATTTCTTGTACATTTAAACGAGTTTCACGTTTTTAAGAAGTGAATAAAACTGGTTTCTGTGTATACGGTTGCTTACTCGGGGTTAGCACGTTCCCAAAACGTTTTCTCTCGACGAGAAATCCATCTTACGTTTGTTAAGTAAAAGAATAGAATTGCAAAGTTTGGAAACATTTACCAACATAGTGTGTAACTCTTTAATTACTCCCCACCCCGCCAAAAAGTTTGCCATCGACAAGGAATTAATTTTACATTATAGACCTTATTCACAAATGGCCGACCAATTAATATTAGTTAGCTGTTTATCTGTACTGAAGATGGCATAAGTTTTGCCGAAACATGTCTACAATTAAAAAAATTGTCGTGTATTTCAAATACACTTCAGTTTTTAAACTTCAGTTTAACATATAAATCAGCCGTTATGAACTCGTTTTCATGTGGGAAATTCAAAACAATTTTTACTTTAAGGTGGCTCCATACAGTTTCTTGAAAAATGGAAAATACAAGTTTGAGAGTCCAAAACACGTGCATAAACAATTCGGGAAAAGAATAAAACTAAATGTTATGCATAGTTAAACATTCTGACAATCAAAAACTGTTACCAAATAAATAGCAACAGTTGTTGCTATGGCAACAATGACGTTTCAAAATGGCTGCCAATTACCCTTTAAACTAATTTAATTCGGAAAAAAACTTTGGTGACCACCAATTTTTTTTTCATTAAAACTTTTCTTGAAGTATGAGTAATCAATAGGCTGATTTAAAAAAAATTCTGTAGAACGAATAATTTTTTTTCCGGAAAAATCATGTTTGTTAATTTTTTAAAAAATTGGATCTGCAGAATATTTTTAAAATCGGCCTATTGATTACTCATATTTCAGGAAAAATTTTAATGAAAAAAAAATTGGGGGTCACCAAAGTTTTTTTCGAATTAAATTAGTTTGAAAGGTAATTGGCAGCCATTTTGAAACGTCATTGTTGCCATAGCAACAACTGTCGCTATTTATTTGGTAACAGTGTTTGATTGTCAGAATGTTTAATTATGCATAACATTTAGTTTTATTCTTTTTCCGAATTGTTTACCGTAATTATTCGAATAAACGCCGCGGCGTTTATTAAATTTTTGGCGCTTCAGGTGCGGCGTTTATTCGAGGGCGGCGTTTAATAATATTTTTGCTTGTCCCTGCGGCGTTTATTCGAGGGCGGCGTTTATTCGAGGGAGGCGTTTATTCGAATAATTACGGTATGCACGTGTTTTGGACTCTCAAACTTGTATTTTCCATTTTTCTAGGAACTGTATGGAGCCACCTTAAAACGAGGTCATAAGGGATAATTTTCTATGTACATAAAAAAAATTATAATTCGGCAGCCATTTATGAATAAGGTCTATATAGTCACAGTAAAGTTATGTTGGTCTAATGCACTGCGGTCGTAGCGAAAAGGGATGACTATAAAACCCGCCCCCCCCCCCAGTGTATCTGCGGCTTCTCAAAAATATGCTGTCAAAAATGACGACCCCTAAGACCTAAAAAGACCACCCCTACCCTACAAAAAGACGACCCCTAGACCTCAAAGGGGACCTCTGGCGACCGAAAGGTCTGAAAAAGACGACCCTAGACCTCAAAGACCGCATCCAGGCATAAAAAAGATGACCCCTTGGCCCAAAAAAAAGACAACCTCAGTGCTGATAAACCCAAACATGATGTGACTATATGGATATAGTTGAATGCCAAAATATTTTTTTATTTGAACTTTTATTTGTTGTTATATTGAGGTTTGGATATTTGGGTCTGGATTGCTCATCCTTTGTGGTCAGCAGTAAACATTTTGAAGCCACTGGCGGCCATATTGGTACTCCAGGTCCAGTGTACCTTGCGGGCTTAAGAGTAGTAAGAGTTTACCAGGGGAGCCGTAAAACAATTCTCAGATGGCGATTTGCTGTTACTACATACTTCAAGGCTTTGTAAAGACTTGTGCTTTAATACCAAAGGTATATAGATAGTTTTATAATGAAGTTATTGACTGATTTCGTTAGTTTTTTACAAGTTTTGTAATATAGGCAAGTTTATCGATTAACGGGCAGAGTAAAAAAACTACGAAATAACACGTTTTACTGCTTTGCTCATCCGGCTCCAAAAATGAAGCTAGCGAGGTGACGAATTTGGAGTACCAACATGGCCGCCACGGAAAATTGTGTGTTTTCGTAGCACGAAAAGAGACGAAAAAAGTCGCATTCAAATATTTCTGCCATTGGTACCAAACAAAGAACACTGTAAAAGGTTTAGAAGCTTAGTTTTTGCATTTGGTATTTTGGTATTATTATCCAGTTATATAGAGATCAGTGGGATGACGTCTATGAAGGCATAATTTGCATACGCAGTTTCCGTTACAGCAGAAATATTACCCAATTCACTACATGTATACTTGAATAGTAGATTCTGTATTTCTTTTTTTGCCATTAAAATCTTCAAGCGATTTATCATAAGAAAAGAAAAAAACACACACAAGTGCCTACATTGACGTCATCATTAACATTTTGGAAATACAAACCTCAATTTAATAAGTCACGCAAATCTTTGTGGATAATTTTTTGGGTGACGGAAAAGTGCGGTTTTCTGGGGATAGGTGCCCCCAGAAAAAGCTGGAGAAGCGAAAGTCAGAGTGCCCTAACCACAACCCCCGGCAACCCTAAACCTAACCCACAACCCCCCAGTGGCCCTAAACCTAACCACAACCCTCCGGGGGGAAAAGTCCCACCTCTCAGACCCCGACCACAACACCCCTACTGGCTTCCCCGTGGTGAAGTGTCTGCTACTAGCAGCCAATCAAATGCCTAGTTCAATACGAACTTCTGAACATTTCCGTCAAAAGTGACCTGAAACCGACTGTAACAGATCTGAAAATTCCTAAAGTCTCAACTGAGTTTGGAAAAACAAAAATTACGTACAGTGGAGCTATGTTGTTTAGCCAGATTAGACTACTAGACACTGAAAACACCATCATATCTACATTTAAAATAATAATTAAAAAAGCATCTTTTAAAACAAAACAATAACGTGCCTCACTTAGAAGAATTTGCATGCACATCTTGTAAATATAAAATTGTATTATACATTAATTAATTGATACTAATTTACACCTACTATATAATTGAAGGCCATCTGGCGGGAATAGATTTTTGTAAAAGATGTTTATACCTTATTATTTTATGCATGACAAAATTACTACATTCTGATTGGTTGAGAGGAGTACAATTATTTTATTAAATTAATAAAAATAGAGAAGGCCCTGGGAACGATGTTGACAATAAAAGCGGCCAATTCTGCAATGGAAGGACTTGTGGAGATCCGTGCTTGTGGTACACTATGAACAAAAAATTCCATGTAAATATTTTGAAATGAGCACAGAGAACACCCAGAGTGAAAATGTTTCTTGTCAAGTAATGAAACAAAATGTTTTTCAAGGCGTGAGTGAGTACGAAGCGTACGTGTCGTAATTTTGTCATGCATATAATAAATGAGTAATCATATGATTTTGCTCACCTAATAGCTCGTGCAATTTTGGCAAAATTTTCAAATATCACTTGTAGTGTAAATCCTTAATTGTACTCGCTATCATATGATTAGCTATACTTATTATTATTATTATTATTATTATTATTATTATTATTATTATTATTATTATTATTATTATATGCATGACAAAATTACTGCATTCTGATTGGTTGAGAGGAGTACAATTATTTTATTAATTGTGCTGCAGTACAATTATTTTATTAATTGTACTGCTCCCAAGGCCCTGGGAACGATGTTGACAAAATTCAAAATGGCGCCCAATTCTGCAATGGAGAGTTTTCACATTTCCAACGACTTGTGGTACACTATGAACTAAAAATTCCATGTAAATATTTTGAAATGAGTACAGAGAACACCCAGAGTGAAAATGTTTCTTGTCAAGTAATGAAACAAGATGTTTTTAAAGGCGTGAGTGAGTACGAAGCGTACGTGTCGTAATTTTGTCATGTATAAATGAGTAATCATATGATTTTGCTCGTACAATTAAGGATTTACACTACTCGTGATATTTGAAATATCACTTGTAGTGTAAATCCTTAATTGTACTCGCTATCAATCATATGATTACTTATACTTATTATTATTATTATTATTATTATTATTATTATTATTATTATTATTATTATTATTATTATTATTATTATTATTATTATTATTATTATTTGTCTTGTAGGTTCGCGACTAGACCCGTTCCGCAAGACGTTGTAAAAAATAGAAGTCACATCTACTCTTCCCAACATTTTTCTGCAACTTGCAACACAGAATTTGTTGTATGATATAGGTTGCAATGATAGTAATATGTGCAACATTCGACTTCGTACCTATAGGCGTTTTTCATGCCTATCGTTGCAATGCACCAATGTATATATAATTGTTGCAAAACAAGTTGTAGCAACTTGTTGCTCGCATTACTACACGTGGGTTGCACACCTCTCACATATTTCATCGTGCGCTTAGCATTCTCGGTAACGACTGGGAACGAGTCTGCGCGGGTTTTAATACGAGCAACAATGTTGCCAACCTGTTGCGAGGTAAGTCGCAGGCATTTATTGTTGTTCTTAATCACATTACTTAATTCTTAATTTGCTATTTAGCCACTTCATGAGTAGCTTATATAATAGATTTTATATACTAGTACATTAAAGTAATTTTCCCTTGTTATTCTCTGATTCCTTCTGTTTAAAACATACAATTAAAATAGGGAAATCGAATTATTTCTGTATATTCTACATGAAGTATGTACGTGGTTCACACACCAGCTGACTGCCCAAGCGCTGACCAGCTTCGCTTACTCTGAACTCTTCTTGGCCCACATGTAGTATTGAAGTACTTGTATATATAATATATCACCAATGCTACCTTGGTACTGTTCCTTAATTAAGAAAGAAATGGAGAAAACAAATTAAGAACCTGTTACACGTAGATACGCGTATGGCTACTGTATTACCTCTATCGATTCATAAACTAATGAAAAAATCTCCATCAAAGCAACGTTACCTGCTGTGTTATTTCTTTTTGTTCTGGTCCGGTGTCTTTGTTGGGATCTTGTTAAACTACTAGGGCCATATATGTGTTCACACCGCTTTTCAAAAGCACCGACCATCTTTTTCACCACTTCGTCGAAAAACAGTGAGGATAGTTGAGAATGTAAAACGGAACGGAATTCAAACGCAACCTATACCAGTTACACAAACAAAAAATAATAATTGTCTGAAAACAGAACATAAGAAACACAACAGGAGCATAGCATAGCATAGCATAGCACAGCATAGCATAGCTTAGCATAGCTTAGCATAGCATAGCATAGCATATCATAGCACAGCACAGCACAGCACAACAAAGCATACATGTAGCATAGAATAGCATAGCATGAGCCCAGCGTAGAACAGAACAAAACAAAACAGAGCAGAACAGAACAATTAAATTATGCATTTTTGTCCACGGTGCACGGTCACTGTACACATTGTATTTTAGTATAATGAACGAATTATCCAATAGCAACGTTTCAGTTCAATCGCTCAACCGTACATTTAAATATTAATAAACCTAAAACAAAGGATGTGCACGGTACGGTTCAACGTAAAATCACAGCTCATTATAGGCGCTTTGAAGTTCGCCGAGTTTCCAGACCATATCTCTATTGACTATGGTGCAAACAAACGTGCACTTGTTCAACATCAAGAGGTGCTAATTATGCATGTAAACCTAAAAAGTAAATTATATTGATTCTAACTTGGTAAAAATAATTCAATTTTTGTTGGTAATAGAGTAAAAAGGTGTATAATCTAACCTAATAAACTAAGAATAACCTATATATATATTTGGTGGAAAGTACATACCTTAAAATCAACTATTGATGTTTTTGGATTCCCTTTCAAGCCTGGACTAAATCTCCATACAGTTTTCATATAATTGAACAGTTCACCTTGTGTACATTCTGACTAAACATAATTATAGGAAAATTAGTCAAAGAATGTTATAAAATAACTTGGGTGTAGAATCATCATTAATTGAACTTTATTTTTTAATTTTATAATCAGATTCGTTACGTATAATAAATTAGTATTAAGTAACATACATGGGTCAGTACGGTGGATATTTTTAAAATCTCATCTCATCTCATCTCATCTCATCTCATCTCTTCTCTTCTCTTCTCTTCTCTTCTCTTCTCTTCTCTTCTCTTCTCTTCTCTTCTCTTCTCTTCTCTTCTCTTCTCTTCTCTTCTCTTCTCTTCTCTTCTCTTCTCTTCTCTTCTCTTCTCTTCTCTTCTCTTCTCTTCTCTTCTCTTCTCTTCTCTTCTCTTCTCTTCTCTTCTCTTCTCTTCTCTTCTCTTCTCTTCTCTTCTCTTCTCCTCTTCTCTCCAGTTCACCCAATTCTCTCCTCTCCCTTACTTCTCTGTCTACTTCCCTCCCGTCCTTTCCCAGCCTCTTCCTTACTCGGACCTCAACTGCATGTATAGGCTTTGAATTTAGATTTTAGTAAACGTTTACGTGAAAACAACTTGACCTAAATTTCAGAGTAAAAACATGCGTCACTGCGCAATTATAAGCTTTATTGCAATATATCCTCCCACCAAAATTTTTGCCAGCACCTTCACCCAAAGCTAATCATAGCGCCAATGCAGCGTTATCGGGACTTGTACTTTAGTTTGCAGTCGTATGCACTGTAGGCGCATTGTATAGCTGACGTGTGTGTTTGTGTAAATAGCGTGAGCACTGTCGTGATATGGAATTGTTGTTGAGTTGTCGTCCAGTAAAAGAACATCTATACAATCTGCTGTTGTGTTTTTCTACCTCGGCTTAGGCGGCAATCAACACACTCAGGTTAAAGGCCTGGCCAAACGCTTTCAACATCGCATTCAACATTATTCAACATTGTTGAAGGATGTTGAATAATGTTCAAAGCACGAGTGGCCAAATGAATTCAACATCGTTCAACATTCATGAATGACAATTAATTGAACGCGGGCTACCACAAAAGCTGCAATCGACAATATCCCGCATGGCGCATGTCTCTGTTCAACAAAGTTGAATGAAATGTGGCCAAATGCGTTCAACACCTTTCAACATTTTGAGAACAATAGAAATGTTGAACGCGTGTTGAACGAAAATTTGAACATGTTCAAATTTCGTTCAACATCATTCAACACCATTCAACAACGTTCAACATCATTCAACAGGGGTGGCCAAACGCGTTCAACATGTTGAATTCAACAATGTTGAACGATGTTGAATGAAATGTTGAAAGCGTTTGGCCATCGGCAAAACGTCACACTAATATAAAGATTCCAAAACTCACCACAACTAAATTTGGTGGAACAAGTGTGAGGACAGAAATATATCGTTGAACAACAGGAGGAAATCCAATTTCTAATTTGCATTTCGCATGACCAGTTTTCTGGTCAAAAACTACAGAATCTCGACACCAAGGTACAAAATGTTTATAATCTTCCACATGTGACACAACATGATACAAATTTTCCATAGAAAACCTAAAAAGAGTAAATAAATTCGTTTTATGAAATACGGTCTCTACAAAACACGCTCTGATTAGTTGAGCCTCGTAAGACTCTAAAGCCTGGTTTCCATATAGCCGTTAGAGCCGGCGGCATGGCTGCGGCAAGGGGCGATGGTCCAATCAAAGACAGTGTTGAATTAGCCAGCAATAAAAAGCTGTATGCGATTGGACCATCGCCCCTTGCCGCAGCCATGCCGCCGGCTCTTACGGCTATATGGAAACCAGGCTTAACGATAACTGACATGCTAAGCCGTAGGACGTTACGCTGCCAGGCATTGCATTAAATTTGAAAGTACTGTAGCAGGCTCACTTGAAAAAGTACTGTAGACGGCTAAACTCATCAAGTGAACACAAACTTTATAATATTACGAAATTCCAAAGATTTGGAAAGTAGCCGCCGGAGTAAGTGGCTTACCAATTGCCGGCTGCTAATGAAATCCCTGCGCTGCGAAAACAGTTCCATATATACACTGCATGACGATACACTTTACATTAGAAAACGTTATTTTTGTCGTGAAACATTAGTTTACATTGTGAGACCTTATGTACGTTGTGAGAACTTACTTCACGTTTGCAGAGATCTTTCCTTACCTTGTGAGACTTTACCTTACGTTGCGAGACGTTACACTATGAGCCCTTAAGGTGAAGTAATACGGGAAACAATTTTCTTCAATTTTGTAACTTTGTTGCTTTGCAAGTTGAAAAGCGCTGTTGCACGTATTACCACCCACCTTAAATATTGTCACGCAACAAGGATTTTGTTGTAAGTTGAAAAAATTGTTGAAAAAAGTAGACTCCAGTTCTACTTGCTGCAACATGCTGATTCAACTTGCAACAAAATCATTGTTGGGTGACAATGTTTAAGGTGGGTGGTAATACGCTATTCAACTTGCAACGCAACAATGTTGCTGCAATAGTTGTTGCTCGTATTACTACACCTTTACGTTACGTTTCGAAACCTTAATATATACATTGCGTTGTGAGACCTTACGTTACGTTGCGAAACCTTAATATATACATTGCGTTGTGAGACCTTACGTTACGTACGAAACCTTAATATATACATTGCGTTGTGAGACCTTACGTTACGTTGCGAAACCTTAATATCTACATTGCGTTGTGAGACCTTACGTTACGTTGCAATTAAGACCTTAGCTTACATGTACGTTGTATAAGACCTATACGAAGTAGCGTTTCTGAGCCTTAGAAAATTAACAATTTACCAAAGGCACATCCTGAACCCTTCTAGACATTTCTCACACCTTCAGCACTCCCCAACCCCATCTGCTCCTAATGTTATGTTGTGAAACCATCTATCTTACTGTACATTGTAAAAAGTGATACTACAGAAGCTTTCACACATCTTCAAAACTGTGGTGTAAGTAAACATGACCCTTTATGTCAAGGAACAGACAAAGTCCAGTTTAACAATAGACAACCTCCACTCCCAGAATGTTTCGTACAAGCATGGTGTTGTAGTGGGAAATGTGTTGTTTAAATTGATCCACTCAGTCTTGTGCTTAATGGGCAAGACTAATGTTGGGTACTAAAAGTTATGGAAAATACAGTAACTGTAATTAAGGTGCTAAGCCCACCATGTATGGCAACAAGTCAATGACTGGATCATATATCTCCAGTTAGGTATATATAGACTTCACTGACTTAACTCAAGAGAGGTGTGAAATAAGAATTATGCAAGATAGTGCAAGACTGCACACCAAGCCTCAAAATAAATCTTGGGAATCTGCTGGTCATTGTGACCAGTAAGAAATGAAATTTGCCGGTCACGGAGGATTTACCGGTCATATTTGTTTTTTTCACTTATTGTCTATTCGTGCACTTGTGTAGCCGGTGTAAGTTCATTTACTTATTGAACAATATGACAATTCTCAAAAAAATATGTTACTTCTTTGGCAAGAAAAAGACGAACGAAGAACAAGAACCAAACACCTTTTATTTATCAGGTATAATGAAAAAAATATTAACTGCATGTTATGATCGAAACTGTGATAATATTGTATAATATATAGATAACAAGTAAATGTATCTTTTGCATAATAGTAAGACATTCATTAAAAGTTCTGATTCTGTCTTGGGAATCTGGGATAGAATAGAACCCAGATATTTTCTCAGAGCACAAGGTCAATCATTTTATTTTTACATTTATTGCACTTTTACAATCATCATATTCGTATATCAGTTAAAACTATAAAGTGTTTTGCCTCTGGGACAGGTGAGATTTGACCAACAAAGACCGAGACAATTGTGTCAATGTGTAAAAAAGTGGAGTTTTTTTACAAGTTAATCTTTTTCTTCGGTGTCAGTTGTTTTGGAGTTGGACTGCTGCTATGTGCAATCAAGTATCGTCTGAGATACAGGTGTTATATTTAAATGAATATGTGCAGTGCTTTCAGGGTTCGACATCCACTTGGCGCTTGCGCCGTTTAAGGTGTATGAATGTCTGCAACAATTATAATTTATAAGATGCTCTATAAATTTAAGATGTTCAGTTTGATATAACTGAATGTCTGTAACATTTTCCAAAACAAAAAAACTCAAATTCAATCGGAATTTTTTTGAGGAAAAAAAAATTTACTGGATAATTTTACCAGTTAATGACCGATGACTGGCACTAATTTCGAGGCTTGGTGTAGATGTAAAAATCTCACAGCTTGTCAACAGGATGTGTTCGCAACAGGCTGGTAGCAAAGTAACAAAGCTGTTCATTCAAAAAGCTGCTACAACCTTGTTAGCATCAACTTGTTAATTAACAACTTATCGAATGCAGAGTTGGTAACAGGTTGTTGGAATAATTTGTCATCAGTCTGTTGAAGTCATCAACCTTGTTAAAAGTTGTTACACTTACAGTCGGTTTCAGGTTACTTTTAATGGAATGTTTAGAAGTTCGTTTGGAGGTTCACAAGTTTGTACTGAACTAGGCTACTAGCAACAAAGTAGCCAATTAAATGCGAAGGTTAAATGAACTTGCAAACTTTGGAATGAACTTCTGAACATTTCCATCAAAAGTAACCTGAAACCAACTATAACAACTTGTTACAGACATGTTAACAGACTGGGAACAACCAGTGCAGACATATCACAGTGACAGCCTGTTGAACAGCCCTGTAACAACTTGCTTGTAGGCATGTAACAGCTTGTGCATGTTTAGGTGTGTCCAGGGTGCATTCCGTGTATGCTATGCCGGATATCTCCGGCGTGGACTTGTACTCGTGCTTGGTGTGCTGCCGTGAGTTACCCAAAATTTGATATCTTGGCGTATTGGTGTACGCACTTGTTCAGTCTTCTTGGCGTGCAAACAAATGTGACCAGCACTTTGCCTCTTTTGGTGTATTATTTTCTTATTATTTTGCGTATTACTTATTATTTTCAAATGTGCATGGCATACCAAGAGGTCCAAGAAAAAATAATTGGTAGCCTTGGCATAAAGTTCTGAGCCTCATCACCAATCTCTGGCGTGAGACTTGCATGGAATGCACCAGGGAGGTGTGTAGACAAGAATTGTACAATCTCTGTGTAGTTTTTGCTCTTCTCAGTCCCACAAAGGATTGTACAATCTTGTCATTACAGTTGAACCCATCAGCATACATTACAGACTTTACGAGAAATATTATACAGTCTAGAATAAAGTGAATATATTCAAACAATATTTATATTATATACCCTATTAATTTCCTGTGAGAATACACCCTTCTCTTATTTGACTTAAGATTTTCAGGTATTTGAAAAAAATGTCTTGAAGGTGTTCTTATGATCCTTTTGCGAGTTGCTAAAAGCAGACGATCGTCAATTCCATACTCATGTTTTCCCTTCATAAATACACGGTTGTCTGACTCATGCCAACATAAACACGTAATAAATATCCTGCAAAAAAATAGAATATACACATTTATAAGATACACAAAATCTAAACAAATCTAAAGAATATAGAATCGTACCTTTTCTTAACTATTGAAGGTAATTTTGAGCAAGAATTTACTAGTCTTTTCCTATTGATAATTTGACCAACATTATAAAAGCCAGCCATGTTGACATTTGATCGGAGCCTTCGTTACTTTTGGTCTTTTCTATGACGTCAAATGACGTCATTATATTCTAGTTACCACTCTCTTTTGTGCTTTGGTGCACGCGGTTTTCAAGATGTCGGCTGATTTGGCTGCACGCGAGATGATTCGAAAACGTACTATTTCTTTCAACGATCAAAGAGGGAATGAATGCGTTCTTGTCGCACGAGCTGTTGGTTTGTATTTGTTTTTTCTTACTTTATATTTTGATAAAATGAATGTAGTCAAAACGTCCTCACTTCTTCTCAAACTGACTGGGGAACATGTCAACATAATACTCTTCATACGATTTTGTATATTTTTGACAATGAAAAATACAGTATTTTACGCCAGTAATCTGTTCTATAAGGCAAGATGCTCAAAGGCAAAGCGTTTGTTGTCAGTCTTTCGCAACATATGAATACAGTATTAAAGTTACAAAGGCTACAACACCTAGTCAAACGATACAATATAATTCTATATATATATGATGTGATGTGATGATTTGAATGATTTGTCCTATATAATTAAGAGTTATAAATTAATACATACATTTAATTATTATATAATGGTTATAAAACGGTGGTTTTAAAAATGCAGTCTCTTTATTTAGCTTCCTCAATTGAAACATTACTTGGGCCAGGTGAAAGGTAAGTTTACAGTACGTCAAGTTTATATATGAGAAAAAATAATTTTGTAGGTGATAAACTGATTCAACCAACATTGTGATGTTTAGATAATAGATATCTGATGAAAGTATCAAACAGTCTTTTTGGTTTTTAAGTGTTTGATATACAGTACAAATTTACAGTACACAGTACAATTTGATATAAGTACTTCCGCACTTTACCTACTGCTCAACTGTGTGGCATGGCTTTGGTGACGATCACATCAATAAATTATATAAGTTACAGAAAAGGGCTGCTCGCGTAATAACAGGATCCAGTTACGACATAAGATCAACTAACATTTTTGAAACCTTAAACTGGAGACCTATAAAGGACAACTTAGATGAGCGCGACCTTGTAATGATTTTTAAGGCCCTTAAAGGTTTAGTGCCCGAATACTTAATGCAGATAATTAACTTGAACGAAAACAACAGCCATCAATTACGTAGCAACAATAGAAATATTCACCTACCTAAGCCAAAGACAAATTTTCTAAAGAATAGCTTTTCCTATCGAGGAGCTATGAGTTGGAATAACCTACCTAATCATATTATTGACCAAGCATTAATAGAAGATGTCTCTGTCAACTCCTTTAAGAATGTCATAAAGCGTATGTCCTAACCATTGGTCCTGACCCATTTATAGTGTAATTAACTGCATCCATGTAAATAGTTTACTTAAATATCCTGTTTTTCTCGCTTTTTAAATTTTCTTTTTTCCCAATAATTATGTAAATATTTAAATGAACTCACGGCCCTTTGAAAAACAGATGTACTTCTGAAAGGCTACCGTGATTAAATAAGATTAAATAAATAAATAAATAAATAAATAAATAAATAAATAAATAAAGTACATTCCAAACAAATCAATATTTTAACTTTTAGCCAGAATTGAGTATATAAAACTTTAGAATCAGATACTGTCTAGAAAGAGTTACAGTCAAACTGGGTGTTCTCTTGCATGCTTCTTTGCAATATCGTGTTGCAACATTGCAATGTTGATTGTCAATTTGGCTTGAGCAATTTGTAAACGTCTCGTGAAGATTACTGAGCAGTAGATCCCTTTAAAGGTTTGTCTTTCTTTTGAGTAAATATACAAATTTATCTTTAAAATATTACTGTTGGTGGATAGATAGTATTTAATGTATTTTCAGCCATGCAAATGGTAGTTTAAGTAAAGGAATGTTGAATTTTGAAAATAAATGGTAGTTTAAGTAAAGGAATGTTGAATTTTGAAAATAAGTGTTCCTGAATTGTTTGCAAATTGCTCATGGCAACTTGTCAATCAACATTGCAATGTTGTGACACCTGGTTTGACTGTAAGATGAAATTGAGGTGATCACTTACTGTAATTGTCAAAACTGTTTGGTTTCTTTTGTAATATATATATTTTAATGTATTTTATAGCCTTGTGTTGCTTTTTTGATCAATCTTATAGTGAACATTATGACACTGAACCTTAATGTAATTTTTTCCTACAATATCCAAACCCCTGTCAAGGTGCTGATTTCTTTTGGTTTAATTTCCAATTCCATGACTGCTCTACTACTATTTAATATAGAAATAACAATTTTTTTCTGCCAGTGCTTGTAGATTTTTCTTAAATTTCCACTAATACTTTTTTGTCAGCTTGAAGTGTTGCGAGTCTTCAGGAACATCACTAATGACCAGCAGCACTCCTAAAATTTTGGAATCTGTTGATATAGAGGTAACTGTATAATTATTATGGAATCAATATTTGGGTTTGTCTTTCACTCCCTTTCCCAAGATTTCTCTATTTTATTACTGCAAACATCTGTTTGGCAAGGGCATCAAGTGTCTATGAAGCGAGATTTAAAGTTTTTTATTTGAAACAAAACAGAAGAATATCAATTTCAGGCCTTCTTGTTTGATGCGTGCAATCGCACGCGCACACACCGCCGCGTGGGCACCACATGCGCAAACCCAACTACAGGTGCTATTTTTCGCATATGCAAAAGGCCATGTTCAATTGTTATTTGTGAAAGCTTCAGTAATGTCACATCTCACAACGTAATGTAAAGTCTCACAACGTAATGTAACATCTCACACTGTAACATAAGATCTCACAACTTAATGTAAGGTCTCACAGCATAGCGTAAGGTCTCATAATGTAATATAAGATCTCACAATGTAACAAGTTCTCTTAATTAAATGTAAGGTCTCACAATGTAAAGTCTTGCAACATGTAAGGTATATTTCATCTTTATAAAGTCTAGGGTAACAGTTTTCACAGTGTAGTAGCCGGTTTACGTTTTACAACTACCTGTACTGTAAACCAACATGTTAAGTCTTACAACGGATATCAAGCAACACAGCCAGGGGTAGATACAGGATTTTTGCAAGGGGGTGTCTATAAGGTGCTCAGTTGTCTCTTTCAGAATATTTAACAAGGGTGCATGGGGGGGGGGGGGGGGGGTTTGACAAAAACAGGCGATACTTACTATGTGGGGGCAGGGGAGCACTGAAGGTGTGACAAACTTCCAGGGGGATCCGGGAGCATGTTTCCCCGGAAAATTTTGAATTTTAGAGTCTCTGAAATAACATTTCCTGCATTTTGAGGGGGATTTGAAAGAGTTTTGCTTGGATATAAATTACTAAACAAAATACCCAAATATATGAATACACCATACCATACAATGCATAGTACATCATGTAGGAGGACATGTTGTCATTGTTGTGGACTCATGGGGATATGTTTTATAAGTTTTATGTTCCAAAATTACTATGTATATAAAGATTTCAGATTGGGATTGTATATTAAATACTAACCACACTATACCAATATATTGTATATAATACGTCTGTATAATCGTAATTCTTACTGTTTTAAAATTGGGGTTTAAAATTTACAAGATATTAGCGTATCATGATGTCCAATCTTATTGCAAAGGAGAGGCCATAGCTATGGCCTGTATCGATAAGCATTGTTATATAATATAATTTATGCACGTTTTACAACAGGAGTGACTGTTGTGATTTGTATAAACAGCTGCTAGTGTAGCGCTGTATAATCCTGTATTGGTTGGGACAGGGAAGGTAGGTGCCCCCTGTATCTGCCCCTGTCAGCTTTCTTTTCAATTAAAAAAAGAAAACACAGATGTGTAGAAAATATAAAAGTTGGGTCTGCTGTTCATATTTCTGTGCCATAACTGATACGTTTTATCGCACATGCGGTTTGCACGTGCAAAGTTATTTACTCGAACGTGTGCAATTTTCCTTACAAAAAGGCCTGTAATTTACAGTTTTTTTATCAACAGATTAATTTTGCTCAATTTTGTAGCACCCTGCTGGATTTATCATCAACAATACTTGTCAAAGTTTCCATAAGCAGTTTGGATGTGGATGTACAACACTGGTTTGCTTAATTGGATATTGGGCAAAGGCCATGCAGGAACTCACTGAGATGGTATTGCATTAGTCTTAGAAATTAAATTCTATTTAGCAGAAAGAGTATAAATAGCTTGAGTCAATGACTCAGATTCTATTCACAGTATTTGTTTCTTTCTTTCTTATATGAATTAACTCAACTCAAATTGAATTACTAGTCTTAAATGACTTGACTTGCTGACTCCGCAATTCTCTTGCCAAACAATTTGAGTCTCAGCTTGACAATGCATGATCAGACCCTCTCAATACCTAACCGTCTATCTAGATTGAGACAGAGAGCAATAGAATATAAAAATCTTAAAAAGTTAGTTGGGGATTGCAAAATGGAAGGTTTATGCACCAGCACCTGTACATGTAAATCATTGTCTGGTACAGCGTGTAAACGGAGTCTAATTCTCAAATTTAAAAAGGTTTGATTCAAACGTTTATAATTTAAAATTCGATTGAAATTAATTTAACTGATTAATTTAACTGATTAATTTAACTGATTAATTTAACTGATTAATTGATGTAGTAATAAATGCCTGATTTAGAAAAAAATAGGATATATTTTGAAATTGAGTTAAATTTAATTTTACTTAATTTTCAGGGTGTGGCTACACCAGTTATTGCAGCCATGATGGATGAAGCTTTTGAGGAATTTGAAACCGTCTTCAAAAAATCATTTATTACATTGCAGTCGTTTCAGGATAAGGTATCTATATCGCACAATTCAATGTGTTTCAAGTCAGACGTATTGCTTGATAACCGACAACCAGAGAGAGGTTGTTTACCAGGACAATTTACAACGGATGAAATACATGTAGATAGAAAGGTAGACAGAAACGCGATTGAAATTACTGACAAATGTGAAGAATTATTTTGGAGTTTCAACGGTAGGGAAAACTTTAAAGCCACAAAAGGAGACATTTTTTACTTTTCTGACAATACGCTGAAAAATAACGGTTGGAAGACGGAGCTAAATTCTAGTCTAGAACAAAGTGCTGAAGTGTTATCCGAAACTGAAAGGTCTACAGGCTGTGTTAGGGACGATAGAAAGTTGGATACCAAATTTGGCACACACTATAAACCTACATTAAGTGAACGTTTTGTACCAGTACTACCAAATGGTTTATCTTTTGAAAAAAGTCGTGTCAAATCTCCAGCACACGAAGAACCGGTATTGATCGATGAATTTGACGCTTGTTTTGATGAAGTGAAGGATGAAACCGTAGAAGTGTCTAAAACTAGTACGAATACGATGACGTCCATGTCTGTTTCTGCAACAATAAAAGACGCTCACGTAAATTTGAAGAGTTCAGGAAAGTTACATATTCAAGGGTTACTAAACAACATGGTATTATCTGATCAAAGTAATAGACAATCATTGAGTACTAGACCGAAGGCGAACACAGCTAAAGTATTTTTGAGAAGTCGTCACTTAGTTGATACTCCTGTAACTAAACTTGACCTAGCATCGAGTTCGATGGATCACGGCAACCACATATATGTATTGTCCGAAGACAGAAATTTAATACACAATCCAGATGGTCGTTTTAAAGGTTATTTAAACCAGGACAGCTCACCGGTTACATGTACCAGAGAACATGAAACTGAGGAAGAACTAGACAAGTACAATCAGGATGTAATTCATTCCGACAGATCCAACGTGATCGCGCACAGGTTTGGCTTTCTGGCGCGAAATTTGGCCCACGGAAAAGAAAGGGAAATGAAATTTGCTTTGGAAATTCTCGACAAACAATTCTCTGCGTCAGATCAGAGCTCGGATAAATTTACCTTTTCTTTGGATTCCATTACTGTTCTAACCATTGTGGGGCCACCGAGTAGTAACTCCTGCGTTCTAGAGGGTGTTGTAGTACTACTTTCCAAACGAAACCAGTCGATCTTGGAGCGGGATTGCCACAAACCTAGACGTGTCATGTTAGTTAATGGCGACATCGTTTCTAATTACAGACACGCTGGTCTTAAAGCTTCAGTAGAGGTGATCCACGTTTTGGGGCAAAAAGATTACAGAGATGCGAGTTTGAGTGAACGAGGCAAGTGGATCGGACAAGTGACGTCACTCGTGCAAAATATGAATGTGGGTGTGGTTGCAGCACGTGGTGACGTGGATGAGAATTTGCGGGATATTTTGCAAGGGTTAGGTGTGATTGTACTAGAAAACCTCAGTCATCGCCAACTCGAAAGTCTTTCGAAAATGACTGAAACGTCGATTGTAACGTATCCTTTGGATATCGTTGCCAGTGATCTCGGTGAGCCAGTTGTAGCCAGTATACGAATCAGCGGTTGGTCGTCGGACCGTGTGAAAAAGAATGTAGCGGAAGTGCGTGGTGCAGAAACGGTTACATTTGCTCAGATTCACCTTTGTGTTGGTGAGAAAAGTAGAGCAAAGACCAACCAAATGGCCCAAACGTTAATATTGTGTGGTCCTCTATCGGATTTAGTTTACGACGGTGAATTAAAATTTTGGAACTGCGCGAATCGTTTACGAAATGCGTTCGACGACCAGCGAGTGCTTCCTGGAGGAGGAGAGATCGAGCAATTGTGTATGACGCATTTGTCGACAATCAAAGGTTAGTACATGAATCCATGTGTTTAGTTTCTGATTATCTCGGGGGGAGGTATGTATCCTGGCTGGTTTTCAGCATAATCACTTCCGACCACCGCCTGCGCATAAATCCACTTAAGGTGGCTCTCTACGGTATATTTAAGAAGGGACTGGTAACGAGTAGCGTAAATACCAATCTTGTCGAGTTGATATTCTGTCACGTCAGCAGCTGTCCGAGCGATACAAATGCTCAAATATCACACATTTGCTTCGGTAAAATGTTTAAAAATTTTGTGCATAATGAAATAGGAAAATCTTGCACAACATACTTACTTAGTTTTCAAAAAAAATCATAAGACAGAACTTTTTCTAATCCATTAAGTTTATAGCGTTAAATCTGTGTTGACAACTTTCCTTAATATTTTGCTGTAGTGTTCTGTGTGGAAAAAACTGACCAGATGGCAATTTAAAACATTTTGACCGAAGAAAACTGGATATATGCGTCTAAATAGACGAAAACCGTGAAAATTTGACAAATTCCAAACACTGTTATTACCATGGTAACAGCAGATATTAGCACTATTCAACAAATACTTCATAAGTGTGGTTCTCCTTCTGTAGTTCAGTATACAGAATAATTATGTAATAGTTATTTTATATACAGCAATAACCATAGACTATGACTGAACGTAACAAGCCATGAAAAAATAAAACTCTAGGGAGCCACTCAACCTCGTGCCCAGGGCCATTTGTAGGGAACTGGGCCAAGATGGCGCATAAAAGAAAATGGCGGGAACAAATGGCCCTGGTGGAGGCTAGCTCAAAATGCGCAGTATATTGTGCATTTTATTAACTAGAACTCAGTTCTTTACACAGTAATTATACCCAATTACACCTAATTATTGCATGGTTTAAAATATAATTTCCCGTACCGTGTGCAGGAACAACCGACAAGGTCAAAATACAATTTTAAAAAAAAATACCGTAAATCAAACTGTCTGATTTACGCCATAAGCTCTTGACCAATCAGAGGCTGAGATAGCCTGGCCTCCACCAGGGCCATTTGTTCCCGCCATCTTGGCCCAGTTCCCTACAAATGGCCCTGGGTACGAGGTTGGGGACCCACTTTATGTCGCCGGGATAATATACATGAAGCTGGATTACCACTAGGTGTAGAATCTCGCGTGCTCTACTTTTTTATTGTACAACTTGACTAATTTTGTACTTCGTTCCACATGGAAACTCACAAGAGAAAAAAGTAGGTACGTTTACACGTACATGTATCTACTGCGTTGCGTCAGACTGCTCAGACTGACTCGGGATGTGATTGGAAAAACCTTCTGAAATTTGGTTGGTCCCGAAGAATATTCTATTGTTACTTAACTAACATCGGAAAACCTTGCATGCTGACGTAGTGTCTACTCGCATGCGCAGTAGATACAGAAACAAATTGAAGGTAATCTAGGCAATAGTAAGCTAATATGGAAAACAATAAACAATGTCATGACAAGACAAAAATTATTCGCTCCAAATTAAGTATTAGACCAACATCTGGCAATACAGTGTTGTCTAAACCTGATTAAATTCCGGAGTTCTTAAAGAAACATACTACCGGCGTTACACCTAATTTAGCAAGTCAACTGATTCCTTCTGATGAAGACTTGCCCTCATTTGAAGACCATTCCTGGTTTGCACTTGACGTCATGGCGGCCATGTTGGAGGAACTTTAACAAAAGAATCTCATTAGCAGCTATTTATTGTATTTGGAGTATGTTTTCCTCCAACATGGCCGCCGTATCTTTGTCTTCTAAATATCAAGGGATTGATTGCAAACCATCAATATTCCTCCAGTCGGCTAAACCTTTTCTATTGAGAAAGCTACTGTAGAGGAAATTTTCAATTTATTAAATTCTTTGAAACTAGACAAAGCTACAGGATTAAACAACATTCCGGCCAAGTTACTAATAGGCGCAGCTATACGCTATCTAGCTAGCGGTATCATCCAGCAGGAATGTAGCTTTTAAATTTCACTCTGAAAGTCAAACTGTGTAATAAAGTAAAAAAGAGAAGGAAATTTACATTTCAAAAACTTTGGTGTACCCCCTCATAATTTGCGTGCTGTATACGTAATTCTTTTAATTCCTTCCTAGATTCCAGCATTGGTAACACGACATTCCGTTCTCCTTCGCTCTGTCAATGGACCTTGGAAGACTGCGTGGCATTCAGACCTCTTGTTTACGGCGCTTTGATTGAAGGATTGAAGGAATTTATTTTGAAAGTGAACATGAACGTTGCCCAAGATTCAGTGAGCGCCGGTATTGAGAATTTCGCTTATTTTTCAAGTACTAGCCCTCACAACTGCGTATTCGACAATTACATTTGCAAGCTCGAGGGTTGGAAGCGAGCCATTCGAGTTGTGAAACTTTTGCTTTTTTCTGAATATCATATTGTTACTGGAATTTAACTAGTATCATGTGAATGTTATCGCACACCTGAGCTGCCATGGCGTCATATAGTACGTACTCGTTAACACTGACTGGATAATACCATAGTTAATAGAATACATGGTTTGGAAAGTCATCCAAAGTCATTGTTCTATGTTTTTGTTTAAGTGTATGGAAATTTGTGCAACTTCACGGTATTGTATTTTCTTTATAATGAAGCAGTCATCCAATAGCAACGATCGGGTTTAATTAGTGTGGTCCTTCATCGTCACGTGTTGTGGTGCTTCGTCGTCACGTGTTCATAGAATTTACTTCCATATAAGGAACTTCATTGTCTTTCAACATGACCATTACTTCAAATTGAAAGACAATAGAGCTTCCAAACCATATGTTCTATTAACTATGATAACACTGACTGGTCTATAAAGTGCGCGACTATTTGGGGTGTTAGCATGGTTGGGAACCGATAGAACGCCTACAGATCGTATAGAACCTATAGATCTTAGATCTAGAACCTATAAAACATAGAGAACCTATAAACATATAGAACTATATTATACATATATATATATATATATATATATATATATATATATATATATATATATATATATATATATATATATATATATATATATATATTTAATATATAATATATAATTGGTGAAATTCATTCAGATTGTTCCAAGCTACACTGATGAGCTGTTGTACAGCGAAACACCGTGTCTGTAGATTGAACTATATATATATATACACATACATACAATAATTTGAACAGTATACATGCGTTTTTATTGGTCGATAGCCATGATCTATAAAAGGACAGACGCACAGCTTACGTCACTGACGTGGTCTGATTTCTCTAAACCAATCACGGATCTCACTACAAGATCACGAGTCAATGTGATTTATCTTTTTCCATTCCACGGAAATTCGCCGGGAAAATTTTGCAAGTCCGTTAAAACATAATATTTTTTTTTATTGTATAAAACAAATAGATTCCATTTTTTTTGTTGTCTGTTCAGTTATATATGCACAGAGGACGTCAGGATGATTTGTTCCGGATATTTTATCTCGATTTTATATATATATATATAGAAAAATGGAGAAAAATTATCCGGAAAAAATTGTTAGATTTGTGTCACGTTTCGTTGCGCACGTGAAAACTTTACGCCTATTTTGTCGAGAAGTTGATGGGCCCGCAGTAATTGGCATATATGCTGTTGCGGTTACCCTGCCACTCTTAGATACTCATTTTATATACATTAAAATGCAATTATCTAATATATGTGTATGTAAAAGCTAGTGGCAAAGCCTAATAAATAAATAAACAAACAAACAAACAAACAAACAAACAAACAAACAAACAAACAAACAAACAAACAAACAAACAAACAAATAAATAAATAATGTATATTCACAAGTAGATTCAGAAAAGCTTGGGTTTTAGTCAAAATTCGTTCAGGAAAGTTTAAAAAATAGCTGTTATAATAATTTTATCGGGCATTGTGGTGTATTTTGCGGGCTAAAATGGATAATTCAGCGGGCTAAACCGATGATTTGAGCCTATCAGTTTTAACAGTTCTAAATCACTATTGGTTTGTTGTTTACGGAATTGTATTCTTTTCTTGTCATGAATACTTTGGAACAAAGATTGTTTTGATGACAAATGTTGTGTTTTTCTGCCAAGTTACATGTAAGTTATGAGTTATGTAAATATTTGTTGCAATTAAACACACGCCGACGTGAAGGTGGCAATGTTCAAGATACTGTTTACCGTATACTGTATTTGATTTTCTTTGAAATGCCCAATGAAATTATGATAGATACAGTTGATGTTCTTGGGCATAAATATGTTTTTGGCCCTTCTCAGAGCCAATTTTAACCCTCGTCTGCGGCTCTGGCTAAAATGAGCCTGAGTCGGGCCAAAAACATTTATGCCGCCCAAGAACATCAACTCCATTGTTATAATAACCAAAAATAGGTTTTCCCAGGAGAAAACACTAAAATGCGGCGTGTCATCTAATAGGAATGTAGCATCTAAGTTTTACTTTCAAAGTTCAAAGATTAGGTGCACCTTAACATAATGAAAACATTTTCCGATAAAAAAAATCCCCCAGTCCATAGGCCTTAATTTCACTATCGCATATCACTTATCCGGACTTTGCGCACACACAATTCAACCACCCTTCACACTTGTCAGAGGAGACTTAAGTAATAGTCAGTGGACTTGAACTGGTCGCATGGGAGACGCTGGCGTCGAGACCCAAAGCTCGTTAGTAATTTCTTACCTGTAGCAATGAGAGAGACTTATTCATGCTAAATGGCCATAGTTTAAACATATTTCAAAAGTTGAAAAATCGGTCAAAATGTAAAGGGGGGACCCTATTCATATTTTGGGCGTTTCTTCAACTTTCGATATTTGGTCGAAACATAATGTTTTGTAGCTGGTAAAGGCTTTTACACCTTCTGTTTTGACGAGAGAGACTTATTCGTGCTAAATTGCCACAGTTTAGCTTAATTTCAAAAGTTGAAAAATCGGTCAAAATGTAAAGGGGAGTCCCTATTCATTGTGCCTGAGTTTGGCCATTTCTTCTACTTTCGATATTTGGTCAAAAAGTAATATTTTGGATCGGGTAAAGGCTTTTTATACCTTAATCAAAGTCGAACCGTGTAATAAAGCAAAAAATAATTTTAAAATGTATATTTTAAGAAAGATTGGGTGCACCCCGCCTTCACATAATGAAAATAATATCCCATAAAAGTACCCCAGCCCATAGGCGTTTCACTATCGCATGTCACTTATCCGGATTTTGTGCACACACAATTCAACCACCCAGTGGCGTGCTGGCCTTTGTTCGTCAGGGGAGGCCAACAGTGAATTTGGCGCCCCCCCCCCCATTGTTCAGGGGTGGCGCCAGGAATTCCCAACACATGTCTCCGACATGTGGGCTAGTAGGGGGATCTGGGAGAAAAAATTTCCAAATTTGATCGTCTAAAATAGCTTTTTCCAGTCTTTTCAGCGTGAAATTACCGCAATAACCGACAAACTACATTATAATATATTTTCAAGCTATCAATAGAGAAAAATCTGTTGAACACCTAGTGCATGGACTGGTCATTAACCTTTGACATTTTCGTTCAATTTTACAGACAGAAAATGGAATTTTGTGTTGTAATTATTATTGTCAGCTTCTACACAATATAATATACCGTATACTGTATTTCCAAAAAATCTGGTGTATCGGAATTCGGAAGTCTTGTCAGAACGACGGAATTCGGAAAGGTGTTGAAGGGCGCGAGGTGTTGTGTTACTGTGAACTGCAAATTTTTCCACAGGCACTGAGATCTCGATAAAAGACAATGCATTGTCTCCAAGCTGACAAGCTTCTCCACAATCTCAAACTCTCGTTTCTCTTTTTGGCTTATCAGATTCTGACAAAATTCTGGCTAACGTTTTTGTGTCCTTTGGGGCAATTTTGGCACCCCCTTTAAGCTTTGGCGCCCCCTAAAAATCTTCACTTGGGGGGCCATGGCCCCCCGGCCCCCCTGCCAGCACGCCACTGCAACCACCCTCTTCACACTTCTCAGCGGAGACGGACTTGAACTGGTTGCATGGGAGACTTGGCATCGAGACCCAAAGCTCGTTAGTAATTTCTTACTTTGATGCCGCCTTTAACTATGGCCAGAACCAACAGTAACAATAAATCAAACTTATTTATACTGCAAATTTAACACGCGTCGGAGAAATGTGGGAATCGCATGTTTCTGGGTAAAGACTGCTAATGTTATAAGGCATAAAACAAAGGTTGAAAATTATTCATTTTCTTTCTAAAACATTTTACTGAAAATTCCATTGATAAATTAAATTGCGTATTCGTACATTTTTGTTTTGAAACCCAAAATTAGACATGCGCAGAAACAATTCTTCTTTTTTCTTCTTCTTTCTTCTTCTTTCTTCTTTCTTCTTCTTTCTTGTTTCTTTTTTCTTGTTTCTTTTTCTTTCTTCTTTCTTTTTTGTTCTTTCTTCTCCTTTCTTGTTTATTTTTTCTTTTTCTTTTGTTTTCTTTCTTTTTTGTCGTCAGCAAATATGTATTTCCCCCCTCTTTTTTCTTTGTTTTATAGCCAATGACGCCAAATTCACATTTTTGACGGTTCAGAAAGATTTAAAACAGAAAAGGTTTAGTCTGACGTCTTTGACATTTTCAGAGATCCTAATACTGAAAATAATTTCTTCGATTACCATAGAACTTTTGGAAAAGATGATGTCCATGACAGTTGTCATAAAAGGTATGAACTTGATTTGTTGCATGCTCAAAATGTAAAGGGGGGACCTAGCTATTCATGTTGCCTGATTTTGGCCATTTCTTCAACTTTCGATATTTGGTCAAAAAATAATGTTTTGGATCGGGTAAGGGCTTTTTACACCTTCTGTAGCAACAAGAGAGACTTATTCGTACTAAATGGCCATAGTTTAGCCTTATTTCAAAAGTTAAAAAATCCGTCAAAGTGTAAAGGGGGGACCATATTCATTTTGCCTGTATTTGGCCATTTCTTCAACTTTCGATATTTGGTCAAATAATAATGTTTTGGATCGGGTATAGTAAGGGCTTTTTACACCTTCTGTGGCAACAAGAGAGACCTATTCGTACTAAATTGCCATAGTTTAGCCTTATTTCAAAAGTTAAAAAATCGGTCAAAGTGTAAAGGGGGGACCATATTCATTTTGCCTGATTTTGGCTATTTCTTCTACTTTCGATATTTGGTCAAAAAGTAATATTTTGGATCGGGTAAAGGCTTTTTATACCTCAATGAAAGTCGAACCGTGCAATAAAGCAAAAAAGAAGAAAAAAATGTATATTTTAAGAAACATTGGGTGCACCCCGCCTTAACATAATGAAAAAAATCTCCCATAAAAATACCCCAGCCCATAGGCGTTTCACTATCGCATGTCACTTATCCGGATTTTGTGCACACACAATTCAACCACCCTCTTCACACTTCTCAGCGGAGACTCCAGTAATAGTCGATGGACTTGAACTGGTTGCATGGGAGACGTTGGCTTCGAGACCCAAAGCTCGTTAGTAATTTCTTACTTTGATGCCGCCTTTAACTATGGCCAGAACCAACAGTAACAATAAATCAAACTTATTTATACAGCAAATTTAACACGCGTCGGAGAAATGTGGGAATCGCATGTTTCTGGGTAAAGACTGCTAATGTTATAAGGCATAAAACAAAGATTGAAAATTATTAATTTTCTTTCTAAAACATTTTACTGAAAATTCCATTGATAAATTAAATTGCGTATTCGTACATTCTTGTTTTGAAACCCAAGATTAGACATGCGCAAAAACAATTCTTCTTTTTTCTTCTTCTTCTTTCTTCTTCTTTCTTGTTTCTTCTTCTTTCTTGTTTCTTTTTTCTTCTTCTTTCTTTTTCTTTCTTTTTTGTCGTCAGCAAATATGTATTTTCCCCCTCTTTTTTCTTTGTTTTATAGCCAATGACGCCAAATTCACATTTTTGACGGTTCAGAAAGATTTAAAACAGAAAAGGTTTAGTCTGACGTCTTTGACATTTTCAGAGATCCTAATACTGAAAATAATTTCTTCGATTACCATAGAACTTTTGGAAAAGATGATGTCCATGACAGTTGTCATAAAAGGTATGAACTTGATTTGTTGCATGCTCAAAATGTAAAGGGGGGACCTAGCTATTCATGTTGCCTGATTTTGGCCATTTCTTCAACTTTCGATATTTGGTCAAAAAATAATGTTTTGGATCAAGTAAGGGCTTTTTCCACCTTCTGTAGCAACAAGAAAGACTTATTGGCGCTAAATTGCCATAGTTTAGCCTTATTTCAAAAGTTGAAAAATCGGTCAAAATGTAAAGGGGGGACCCTATTCATTTTGCCTGATTTTGGCCGTTTCTTCAACTTTCGATATTTGGTAAAAAAATAATGTTTTGGATCCGGTAAAGGCTTTTTACACCATATGTTGCAACGAGAAAGACTTATTCGTGCTAAATTGCCATAGTTTAGCCTTATTTCAAAAGTTAAAAAATCGGTCAAAGTGTAAAGGGGGGACCATATTAATTTTGCCTGTATTTGGCCATTTCTTCAACTTTCGATATTTGGTCAAATAATAATGTTTTGGATCGGGTAAGGGCTTTTTACACCTTCTGTGGCAACAAGAGAGACCTATTCGTACTAAATGGCCATAGTTTAGCCTTATTCCAAAAGTTGAAAAATCCGTCAAAATGTAAAGGGGCGACCCTATTTATTTTACCTGTATTTGGCCATTTCTTCAACTTTCGATATTTGGTCAAAAAATAATGTTTTGGAGTGGGTAAACGCTTTTTACACCTTCTGTAGCAACGAGAGAGACTTATTCGTGCTAAATTGCCATAGTTTAGCCTTATTTCAAATGTTGAAAAATCGGTCAAAATGTAAAGGGGGGACCCTATTCATTTTGCCTGATTTTGGCCATTTCTTCAACTTTCGATATTTGGTCAAAAAATAATGTTTTGGATCGGGTAAGGGCTTTTTACACCTTCTGTAGCAACAAGAGAGACTTATTCGTGCTAAATGGCCATAGTTTAGCCTTATTCCAAAAGTTGAAAAATCCGTCAAAATGTAAAGGGGCGACCCTATTTATTTTACCTGTATTTGGCCATTTCTTCAACTTTCGATATTTGGTCAAAAAATAATGTTTTGGAGTGGGTAAACGCTTTTTACACCTTCTGTAGCAACGAGAGAGACTTATTCGTGCTAAATTGGCATAGTTTAGCCTTATTTCAAATGTTGAAAAATCGGTCAAAATGTAAAGGGGGGACCCTATTCATTTTGCCTGATTTTGGCCATTTCTTCAACTTTCGATATTTGGTCAAAAAATAATGTTTTGGATCGGGTAAGGGCTTTTTACACCTTCTGTAGCAACAAGAGAGACTTATTCGTGCTAAATGGCCATAGTTTAGCCTTATTTCAAAAGTTGAAAAATCCGTCAAAATGTAGAGAGGGACCCTATTCATTTTGCCTGATATTGGCCATTTCTTCTACTTTCGATATTTGGTCAAAAAGTAATATTTTGGATCGGGTAAAGGCTTTTTATACCTCAATGAAAGTCGAACCGTGTAATAAAGCAAAAAAGAAGAAAAAAATGTATATTTTAAGAAACATTGGGTGCACCCCGCCTTAACATAATGAAAAAAATCTCCCATAAAAATACCACAGCCCAGAGGCGTTTCACTATCGCATGTCACTTATCCGGATTTTGTGCACACACAATTCAACCACCCTCTTCACACTTCTCAGCGGAGACTCCAGTAATAGTCGATGGACTTGAACTGCAGGTTGCATGAGAGACGTTGGCATCGAGACCCAAAGCTCGTTAAGTAATTTCTTACTTTGACTATGGCCAGAACCAACAGTAACAATAAATCAAACTTATTTATACAGCAAATTTAACACGCGTCGGAGAAATGTGGGAATCGCATGTTTCTGGGTAAAGACTGCTAATGTTATAAAGCATAAAACAAAGCTTGAAAATGATTCATTTTCTTTCTAAAACATTTCACTGAAAATTCCTTTGATAAATTAAATTGCGTATTCGTACATTTTTGTTTTGAAACCCACGATTAGACATGCGCAAAAACAATTCTTTTTTCTTTTTCTTTTTCTTCTTTCTTGTTTCTTTTTTCTTGTTTCTTTTTCTTTCTTCTTTCTTTTTTGTTCTTTCTTCTCCTTTCTTGTTTATTTTTTCTTCTCTTTCTTTTCCTTTCTTTTTTGTCGTCAGCAAATATAATATTTCCCGCCTCTTTTTTCTTTGTTTTATAGCCAATGACGCCAAATTCACATTTTTGACGGTTCAGAAAGATTTAAAACAGAAAAGGTTTAGTCTGACGTCTTTGACATTTTCAGAGATCCTAATACTGAAAATAATTTCTTCGATTACCATAGAACTTTTGGAAAAGATGATGTCCATGACAGTTGTCATAAAAGGTATGAACTTGATTTGTTGCATGCTCAAAATGTAAAGGGGGGACCTAGCTATTCATGTTGCCTGATTTTGGCCATTTCTTCAACTTCCGATATTTGGTCAAAAAATAATGTTTTGGATCAAGTAAGGGCTTTTTCCACCTTCTGTAGCAACAAGAAAGACTTATTGGCGCTAAATTGCCATAGTTTAGCCTTATTTCAAAAGTTGAAAAATCGGTCAAAATGTAAAGGGGGGACCCTATTCATTTTGCCTGATTTTGGCCGTTTCTTCAACTTTCGATATTTGATCAAAAAATAATGTTTTGGATCCGGTAAAGGCTTTTTACACCATATGTTGCAACGAGAAAGACTTATTCGTGCTAAATTGCCATAGTTTAGCTATTTCAAAAGTTAAAAAATCGGTCAAAGTGTAAAGGGGGGACCATATTAATTTTGCCTGTATTTGGCCATTTCTTCAACTTTCGATATTTGGTCAAATAATAATGTTTTGGATCGGGTAAGGGCTTTTTACACCTTCTGTGGCAACAAGAGAGACCTATTCGTACTAAATGGCCATAGTTTAGCCAGTTATTCCAAAAGTTGAAAAATCCGTCAAAATGTAAAGGGGCGACCCTATTTATTTTACCTGTATTTGACCATTTCTTCAACTTTCGATATTTGGTCAAAAAATAATGTTTTGGAGTGGGTAAACGCTTTTTACACCTTCTGTAGCAACGAGAGAGACTTATTCGTGCTAAATTGCCATAGTTTAGCCTTATTTCAAATGTTGAAAAATCGGTCAAAATGTAAAGGGGGGACCCTATTCATTTTGCCTGATTTTGGCCATTTCTTCAACTTTCGATATTTGGTCAAAAAATAATGTTTTGGATCGGGTAAGGGCTTTTTACACCTTCTGTAGCAACAAGAGAGACTTATTCGTGCTAAATGGCCATAGTTTAGCCTTATTTCAAAAGTTGAAAAATCCGTCAAAATGTAGAGGGGGACCCTATTCATTTTGCCTGATTTTGGCCATTTCTTCTACTTTCGATATTTGGTCAAAAAGTAATATTTTGGATCGGGTAAAGGCTTTTTATACCTCAATGAAAGTCGAACCGTGTAATAAAGCAAAAAAGAAGAAAAAAATGTATATTTTAAGAAACATTGGGTGCACCCCGCCTTAACATAATGAAAAAAATCTCCCATAAAAATACCCCAGCCCAGAGGCGTTTCACTATCGCATGTCACTTATCCGGATTTTGTGCACACACAATTCAACCACCCTCTTCACACTTCTCAGCGGAGACTCCAGTAATAGTCGATGGACTTGAACTGCAGGTTGCATGAGAGACGTTGGCATCGAGACCCAAAGCTCGTTAAGTAATTTCTTACTTTGACTATGGCCAAAACCAACAGTAACAATAAATCAAACTTATTTATACAGCAAATTTAACACGCGTCGGAGAAATGTGGGAATCGCATGTTTCTGGGTAAAGACTGCTAATGTTATAAAGCATAAAACAAAGCTTGAAAATGATTCATTTTCTTTCTAAAACATTTCACTGAAAATTCCTTTGATAAATTAAATTGCGTATTCGTACATTTTTGTTTTGAAACCCACGATTAGACATGCGCAAAAACAATTATTTTTTTCTTTTTCTTTTTCTTCTTTCTTGTTTCTTTTTTCTTGTTTCTTTTTCTTTCTTCTTTCTTTTTTGTTCTTTCTTCTCCTTTCTTGTTTATTTTTTCTTCTCTTTCTTTTCCTTTCTTTTTTGTCGTCAGCAAATATAATATTTCCCGCCTCTTTTTTCTTTGTTTTATAGCCAATGACGCCAAATTCACATTTTTGACGGTTCAGAAAGATTTAAAACAGAAAAGGTTTAGTCTGACGTCTTTGACATTTTCAGAGATCCTAATACTGAAAATAATTTCTTCGATTACCATAGAACTTTTGGAAAAGATGATGTCCATGACAGTTGTCATAAAAGGTATGAACTTGATTTGTTGCATGCTCAAAATGTAAAGGGGGGACCTAGCTATTCATGTTGCCTGATTTTGGCCATTTCTTCAACTTCCGATATTTGGTCAAAAAATAATGTTTTGGATCAAGTAAGGGCTTTTTTCCACCTTCTGTAGCAACAAGAAAGACTTATTGGCGCTAAATTGCCATAGTTTAGCCTTATTTCAAAAGTTGAAAAATCGGTCAAAATGTAAAGGGGGGACCCTATTCATTTTGCCTGATTTTGGCCGTTTCTTCAACTTTCGATATTTGATCAAAAAATAATGTTTTGGATCCGGTAAAGGCTTTTTACACCATATGTTGCAACGAGAAAGACTTATTCGTGCTAAATTGCCATAGTTTAGCTATTTCAAAAGTTAAAAAATCGGTCAAAGTGTAAAGGGGGGACCCTATTAATTTTGCCTGTATTTGGCCATTTCTTCAACTTTCGATATTTGGTCAAAAAATAATGTTTTGGAGTGGGTAAACGCTTTTTACACCTTCTGTAGCAACGAGAGAGACTTATTCGTGCTAAATTGCCATAGTTTAGCCTTATTTCAAATGTTGAAAAATCGGTCAAAATGTAAAGGGGGGACCCTATTCATTTTGCCTGATTTTGGCCATTTCTTCAACTTTCGATATTTGGTCAAAAAATAATGTTTTGGATCGGGTAAGGGCTTTTTACACCTTCTGTAGCAACAAGAGAGACTTATTCGTGCTAAATGGCCATAGTTTAGCCTTATTTCAAAAGTTGGAAAATCCGTCAAAATGTAGAGGGGGACCCTATTCATTTTGCCTGATTTTGGCCATTTCTTCTACTTTCGATATTTGGTCAAAAAGTAATATTTTGGATCGGGTAAAGGCTTTTTATACCTCAATGAAAGTCGAACCGTGTAATAAAGCAAAAAAGAAGAAAAAAAATGTATATTTTAAGAAACATTGGGTGCACCCCGCCTTAACATAATGAAAAAAATCTCCCATAAAAATACCCCAGCCCAGAGGCGTTTCACTATCGCATGTCACTTATCCGGATTTTGTGCACACACAATTCAACCACCCTCTTCACACTTCTCAGCGGAGACTCCAGTAATAGTCGATGGACTTGAACTGCAGGTTGCATGAGAGACGTTGGCATCGAGACCCAAAGCTCGTTAAGTAATTTCTTACTTTGACTATGGCCAAAACCAACAGTAACAATAAATCAAACTTATTTATACAGCAAATTTAACACGCGTCGGAGAAATGTGGGAATCGCATGTTTCTGGGTAAAGACTGCTAATGTTATAAAGCATAAAACAAAGCTTGAAAATGATTCATTTTCTTTCTAAAACATTTCACTGAAAATTCCTTTGATAAATTAAATTGCGTATTCGTACATTTTTGTTTTGAAACCCACGATTAGACATGCGCAAAAACAATTATTTTTTCTTTTTCTTTTTCTTCTTTCTTGTTTCTTTTTTCTTGTTTCTTTTTCTTTCTTCTTTCTTTTTTGTTCTTTCTTCTCCTTTCTTGTTTATTTTTTCTTCTCTTTCTTTTCCTTTCTTTTTTGTCGTCAGCAAATATAATATTTCCCGCCTCTTTTTTCTTTGTTTTATAGCCAATGACGCCAAATTCACATTTTTGACGGTTCAGAAAGATTTAAAACAGAAAAGGTTTAGTCTGACGTCTTTGACATTTTCAGAGATCCTAATACTGAAAATAATTTCTTCGATTACCATAGAACTTTTGGAAAAGATGATGTCCATGACAGTTGTCATAAAAGGTATGAACTTGATTTGTTGCATGCTCAAAATGTAAAGGGGGGACCTAGCTATTCATGTTGCCTGATTTTGGCCATTTCTTCAACTTCCGATATTTGGTCAAAAAATAATGTTTTGGATCAAGTAAGGGCTTTTTCCACCTTCTGTAGCAACAAGAAAGACTTATTGGCGCTAAATTGCCATAGTTTAGCCTTATTTCAAAAGTTGAAAAATCGGTCAAAATGTAAAGGGGGGACCCTATTCATTTTGCCTGATTTTGGCCGTTTCTTCAACTTTCGATATTTGATCAAAAAATAATGTTTTGGATCCGGTAAAGGCTTTTTACACCATATGTTGCAACGAGAAAGACTTATTCGTGCTAAATTGCCATAGTTTAGCTATTTCAAAAGTTAAAAAAATCGGTCAAAGTGTAAAGGGGGGACCCTATTAATTTTGCCTGTATTTGGCCATTTCTTCAACTTTCGATATTTGGTCAAAAAATAATGTTTTGGAGTGGGTAAACGCTTTTTACACCTTCTGTAGCAACGAGAGAGACTTATTCGTGCTAAATTGCCATAGTTTAGCCTTATTTCAAATGTTGAAAAATCGGTCAAAATGTAAAGGGGGGACCCTATTCATTTTGCCTGATTTTGGCCATTTCTTCAACTTTCGATATTTGGTCAAAAAATAATGTTTTGGATCGGGTAAGGGCTTTTTACACCTTCTGTAGCAACAAGAGAGACTTATTCGTGCTAAATGGCCATAGTTTAGCCTTATTTCAAAAGTTGGAAAATCCGTCAAAATGTAGAGGGGGACCCTATTCATTTTGCCTGATTTTGGCCATTTCTTCTACTTTCGATATTTGGTCAAAAAGTAATATTTTGGATCGGGGTAAAGGCTTTTTATACCTCAATGAAAGTCGAACCGTGTAATAAAGCAAAAAAGAAGAAAAAAATGTATATTTTAAGAAACATTGGGTGCACCCCGCCTTAACATAATGAAAAAAATCTCCCATAAAAATACCCCAGCCCAGAGGCGTTTCACTATCGCATGTCACTTATCCGGATTTTGTGCACACACAGTTCAACCACCCTCTTCACACTTCTCAGCGGAGACTCCAGTAATAGTCGATGGACTTGAACTGCAGGTTGCATGAGAGACGTTGGCATCGAGACCCAAAGCTCGTTAAGTAATTTCTTACTTTGACTATGGCCAAAACCAACAGTAACAATAAATCAAACTTATTTATACAGCAAATTTAACACGCGTCGGAGAAATGTGGGAATCGCATGTTTCTGGGTAAAGACTGCTAATGTTATAAAGCATAAAACAAAGCTTGAAAATGATTCATTTTCTTTCTAAAACATTTCACTGAAAATTCCTTTGATACTGAATTAAATTGCGTATTCGTACATTTTTGTTTTGAAACCCACGATTAGACATGCGCAAAAACAATTATTTTTTCTTTTTCTTTTTCTTCTTTCTTGTTTCTTTTTTCTTGTTTCTTTTTCTTTCTTCTTTCTTTTTTGTTCTTTCTTCTCCTTTCTTGTTTATTTTTTCTTCTCTTTGTTTTTCTTTCTTTTTTGTCGTCAGCAAATATAATATTTCCCGCCTCTTTTTTCTTTGTTTTATTGCCAATGACGCCAAATTCACATTTTTGACGGTTCAGAAGGATTTAAAACAGAAAAGGTTTAGTCTGACGTCTTTGACATTTTCAGAGATCCTAACACTGGAAATAATTTCTTCGATTACCATAGAACGTTTTGGAAAAGATGATGTCCATGACAGTTGTGATAAAAGGTATGAACTTGATTTCTTGGTTGGTATTTGCGAATGCGCTGGTTTAACAATTTTAGCAGTATTAGAAATCTCTATGCTCGTTCAAGACTTCGTTTCCACTAGTTGAATCTTTGAAAATTTTAAAGGCGTCAGACTAAATGTTTTCTGTAAATTTTTTTTCAGCTGGTGAAATAGGGTTAGGGCCAATCTCGTGCCCAGAGCCCACGTTCCCCACCCGGGAAACGAGAGACTCTGGGATAATCCGTTTCACATCGATGTTTCATTGGCTGATGAACACAGTGAACTCTATATAACTCTTCTTCCGGATAACAAGAATCCTGTGATGGCGTGAACGGATTATCCCAGAGTCTCTCGTTTCCCGCCGGCTGTGTAAGGGGAACGTGGGCTCTGGGAACGAGATTGGGTTAGGGCCGAACTAAGGGCCCCCGACAGTTGGAGGCCCCAAGGGACCCCCAGCCCGCCGCAGCCCCGCCCCATGTCAGTCAAATCATGACAACAAGGGCCCCCACACCAAATATGCCTAAGGGCCCCGTCTTCCTCTACTGGTCACGTTTCGTTGCGCACGCAAAACTTTACGCCTATTTTGTTGAGAAGTTGATGTAGGTTTAGAAAAGCTTGGGTTTTATTCAAAATTCGTACAGGAAAGTTTAAAACTCTTGGGACTAAAAATTATTCATTTTCTTTGTTGCGTGGGGAAAATTCTATTGTCCTTGACGTTCCCGTTGTATTTTCTTATAAAGTTACAACGTTCAACGGAACCTTAGAAATTTTTCAGCGCATGCACGATAAGCTGTGCAGGAGCTGTTAGCCTGCATGTATACAAGAACAAAATAATGATCAAAATAAAAAGTAACTCCAGGAGTAGTAACACTAAGAGGGAGTGGTTAACTTGTTATGATATCTTAGCAAATCAGCTTGTCCTATCCTAGGGACCATTGTGACGTCCTTGCGACGTTTCCCGCAAGGTTTAAATGCAAAGGCTGAAGCAAATGACAACAAAATTAGTTGGCTTTGATTACATTGTAAAAGTTATCTCAACTTGCATTCGTAAATTTGAAGATAAACGAAAAATGAAAAAGATGAAGAGAAAGAAGGTGTGTTGGTTCGTCTTCTTGTGAGTCGTGACGTCACGGTGGGAAAATCGATGAGTTAACACCAAGTACTTAACTTCTCCGGAGATGATGGACCGCTGACTAGGTGTTCCACGTGGTCACTGACGCGTTTTGCAGTATGAAAGATGGAAAAGGACGACCCAAGTTGTGAGCTAAAAAGCAAACATAGAAAAGACCTTTTACGAAAAAGTAAGAAAATTAAAAATTCTCCCACCAAAGTAACACAGCCAAGGCTACCAAAAACGGCAGAAGAAGTGTCGTCGAACTGGAAAGCTTTGTTGGCGGTGAGTTATTTTAGTCTTTTAAAATGTCTATTTTGAAAATGCATTTAAAAAATGTAATTTAGTTTTCCCAAATATGGTCTATTGGTATTAACTCTTTCCTGTCCGTATTGGGTTTTAGTATTTTATTCTAGCTAATACACTATACGATTTTATTTATCTCTGGGAAAGCCTTTTGGACAGGAATGAGTTGAAAATGATACATATATACAGACTGTACAGTGTACATATAACTACAGTATACTGGACTTGTAAGCTCTGCAACAGCTGTTGCAACAGCTACTGGGCAGTAGTCAGAGCACCACATGCACTATTGCATGATTGCGGGTTTAATTCCAGTCAGAAGGCCTTGTTTCGTATATTCTTTCCAGTTAAAAGAATTTCGACCACTTACATGTACATGTAATGCACGGATCAAATCGAAATGTCAACATTCCCCCCCCACCCCAGGCATTTGGATTTTTTATTATTTTATAAGGTCAAATTCCCCACCTATGTTCTTTTCTCCCTTTCAAATATACCATGTTTTGGAAAAATTGGAGATCAAATGCCCCACCCTCAACGATTCTATTCAATATATTGAAATACATATTCATTTAATGCAAAATCTGTGAACATAAACATTTAACTCAGGCCTTCCCAGGAATGGTGTGCAATCGCACGCACACACCTTGACACACGCCAGGGCTTTTCAAGAAGTGCAATTGATCGCACGCTTCGATTAGGCTACAATGCAAAACAACAAAACTATAACATTTCATCATTTCAGTGCAAATCACCAGAAATTAGACGTCTTCTAAGCTCTTTTATTTTTATATTATATTCGAGACACAATAACAATGTGGCAAGCAGTGATGTACTAATTAGATGTGAAATTGGCACACCCTTTTGAGTTGTCAAACAAATGGTTGTGATTGGACAGCCTTTGTTTGGAAACGGAAGCACTTAGCACAGTTGTTCTAAATAGTGTCTCATGAGTAACTAAAAGCTTGATCAAGTTTTGGGACAATTCTGACAAAAACTACGGGAAGGAAGATATAACGAAGGTTTGTGATAGATTTGAAAAACCCTTAGCTGCTGCTGGGTTTGAAAAATCTCGTGTATTGGGGGAATTAAGCATTCGCTAAAGGCATTGCAAAGATCGTTGTACCCAAAAATGGAATCTGGTCAACTGTGGGAGAAAATTATGTGCTTCAGACGAGATGAGTTTCCAAATCGATCACTGCTTGTCGAATTGGCGCTCTGCATTTCTGGATCCAACTCACAAGTGGAGAGAGGTTTCAGTATTCTCACCTTGATTCTCTCAAACCGTCCGTTAAGCATGTCACATGATGTGATGGGGTGCTGCATTATGATTGCTGCAAATGATCCAAATTGGTCAAAGGAGGAGAGAGAATCATTAATTGATCAGATTCCCCATGTATGCTGGGGGGGGGGGGATGTTGACATTTCGATTTGATTCGCGCATAAATGGAGACTTTTTTCCACTCGGTGATAGTGTCCCTTCAAACAGCTACTTTTTTCCTTTTGACTCTACTAGGTACTTGCAACTGATAAAAAAACAAGAAAAGACCACAAAAGAAAAAGAACAGAAACTGGTTTTTCTAATTTCAAATCAAAAAAAGGCAAACCAAATGTTGATCATGGTTCATTAGAACAACCTGTGAAGTATGTAAAAAATGTTAGTCTGGCCTATAAGACGCATGGGAGGTCTGTATACTGTATGTCAGTGGTGGCGTGGCTCTGAAATAGGAGCTGGGGAATGACAGTTCTAGGGCCCACTTTCAGAGTTCATCATACTGTAAGAAGAGTTTAGAACTGCTCATTTTCAAATTTGTTTTGGCTCTGCATGTTTAGGGGGGTCCGGGGGCGTGCTCCCCCAGAAATGTTTTGAAATTTGGGTGTCATTGTATAAAATACAATAAAACAAATGTTCTGCATAGGAAATGTTGAATTGGAAAAATAATACTACAGGTTTTATAAAATGAATTGAATTGTACGTCACGATACCAGTCAGAAATTGTTGGGGCCCACAAAGTACAGATCCTCAGGGCCCCAGGAAATCTCCCGGTGTTCCGGTGGGCCACGCCGCCCCTGCTGTATGTACAGTAACCAGAGATTTGTGACCTGTTTTTTTAAATTAAGTAATTATGCAGGTTTACTTCAACTGCATGCCCAAAGAAAGCCTCAGATCCACAGTGTGAGTGGATAAGTGATTGAAGTGTGTTCAATAATGGCATGTCACAAATGTGATTGCATCAGTTGTCGTGCATGACTCAACTTTTGTACCTTTTCACTCCCCCCCCTGCCCAAATAGAACTTGCCCTCCTAGATTTCTTAGTCTACTGTAGCTACATGGTAAGAACAATATAAGAACATTTTTGCATATTTTATTAATATAAAGTATGTTTTGTAGACACACCAATACTGGAAATGATGAGATTTGGTTTGACAATGTTGATCCAGAAGATATTGAGAAAGTAACTGGGAAAAAATTCCAGGATTCTCATCTACATGAGGGGTTATTTGTGAGTCCCTGTAAACCTGCTTCATCCACAACTTCTGACAATCATGATCATAATTCAACAGAATTACAGAAACCAAGGTACATGTACTAGATATATGGGTTGACTTTCTACTGTACAATAATCATGTAACTATATACATATCACATAGACCCAGATTGTAAAGTTTGCTAAGTGTGCGGGTAAGACGGATCAAAGGATCGGAAAATGCGTGGACGGGCAGCTTGCAGGTAAAAACTGCGCGGATGATGGGTAAAAACTGCGCGGATACGATGCGGGTTGTCGCGAAATATGCGAATTACTCAAGATATATTTGTAAATTTTGTGTGGATGCGGATATTTAACCCATTTTACGCGGATGCGGATATATTTAGTGCAGATACAGTTCGAATTTGAAAAAAATACGCGGGGAAGATGTTCCCTGCGAACGACAAACTTTACAATCTGGACATAGACAGCTAGTAACGAACCCCATTGTAAATAAAAAATTGAAATCACATATGACCACAACACCCACACATGACTACAACACCCACACACACATGACCACAAGCAACACCCATACATGACCACAACACATACCGGTACATGACTACAACACCCACACACACAGTAACCACTGACAACACCTGCACACATGACCACAACACTCACACATGAATACAGTACAATACCCACAGATGACCACAACACACACACATGGCCACTGAACACCCACATACAGTAACCACAACACCCAGTGGACATATAACCACAACACCCATATAATCCCATTTATTATATAGCATGCTATCGGATATGAGCTTTTGCGTAATCTGATTGGTTCCCTACTACCAGGCTATCAGCTCATATCCTACTACACACGTAAAAACGCACAAGCTGTTACAGACCTGCAAGCAAGTTGTTACAAGGCTGTTCAACAGGCTGTCACCGTCATGTGTTCGCACTGGCTGTCCCCGGTCTGTTAACATGTCTGTAACAGGTTGTTGACAACTTGTAACAAGGCTGATGACTCCAACAGACTGATGACAAGTTGTTCCAACAACCTGTTACCGCTCTGCACTCAACAAGTTGTTAACAGGTTGATGCTAACAAGGTTGTAGCAGCTTCTTGAATGAACAGCATTGTTTTGACGTGTCTAAGTCAGCATTTGCGTACATGATACTGCTTGCCATTCTTTGTTTCGCCCCGGGAGGTGGGATAAACTTCACACACCCCCCTGACGTTTTCACACCGTCCTTTACTTTAATGAGGGCACGGACAGTTGAAGTGTGCAATCTATTCCTCGTTTTTGTCTTGATAGAGGTGACCGAGGAAAACACCCTTAACCCTTTCCACATCCACATTTGCATGGGGCAAGCAGAGTAAACTTTGCATAAAGTGACACAGAACACCAAACTGTGCACCAGGTTAATTTTAGCATTACAACCGCTGAACATTTCAACCAGAAGTCAGAAGTCACCAGATATATTTGAGAATATATTATCATATATTTGAGATATATTATCGATAAACATTTGTCTTGAGGGAGTGAAAAAATCAAAGTTCATGAAATAGTTCATATTATTTTGAAAAGTTCATGAAATGTTCACAAAACCTTGTTGTTCATAAAAAGTTCACGTCAAGGAGAAAAAGTTCACAAATCTGTGAACTTTGTTCATGATCTGGCAACACTGATGTGAATGCATCATTACGCATGGCGGAAGTATTAGTTGCCTATGCCGGAAGTTTGTCGTTTGAAACATTTCGCTGCATGTAATTTTGTCTCTTGTACAGTGCTTGGCTATATAATAAAACAGTTATACCATTCGCTCTCGTCGTATACGAACTAATAGCCAACTCGGCGAAGCGCCTCGTTGGCTATGAGCTCATATACGACTCGAGCGCATGGTATAACTGTTAAATATACACCCACACATGACCACAACACCCACACATGCAGACTCACAACACACGCACATGAACACAATACCCACACATAACCATTGATAACACTCGCACATGACCATAAGACCTACACACACATATAACATTAAACTACATGTACTACACTACCATCACCTAATTGAACAGATACATAAAATTAAGTATAGGCAAACCTAACACGAAGATTGATGACTGCTGTTGAGGTTGTTGGAATGTTAGTCATCACTACCACTACTAACGAGACTATACATTAATCTTAGACAAACAACTTTCACAAACATGTACTGCTGTAGTCTAATATATAATACTTCTATGCCTTATGATATACATGAGTATTGTTAACAATGAGAATGATTTTAGATCGACGAAATGCGTTGGCTTGGACTGCGAATTTGTTGGAATTGGCAAGGGAGGCGCTGAGCACATGTTAGCGAGAGTTTCTCTTGTAAATAGTGATGGTGATGTTCTGTATGATCAGTATGTTGCTCCACAGGAAAGAGTTGTTGATTACAGAACAGATGTCAGTGGAGTTAGACCTTCTGATTTAAGAAACGGTTAGTGTATTAGCCATATATGAAGGCGGCTAATGGCCAACTTTCAAAATAAATTATGTGGTTAAAAATTCTATCTACGCATTCCTTGAGTGTGCGTGAAGGTTATAATGAACGTTTTGTTATGTGGTTATTGCCTGATGAGCCTTCTAGAACTAAAGCAATATTGCAAATGATTAAAAAGTGATGGCTATCTTTTTTTATATATAATATTATTACTTACTGTATAGTATTACTATATTTTTAGCTTGGATAGCTATGAAAAGTTTTGTTAGCTCTTGCTGTACAAGCTTTTGTCAGATGGTAATACTCAGAAAATTGTGAGCTCTAACAACAAGTACTTGTGACACACATACAATTCAACATATAAATCCTGCAAACAACCTAGGTCTACCATCTTAGTCTCAATGGTTAGAGCAGCATTTGGAAGTGGAGGTTGCAAAGTGGAGGTTAATGCAACTTCGAGTGCTGTCTAGACCTTCGAGTTTTCTGTTTATAATTAAACTTTTTGGGCTTTTAGGGTAAAGGGTTGATAATAGTAGGTAAATAAGGTAAAGGGTTGATAAAGTAAATATTAAAGTACATGTAGTCAATTTTTTTATTTTACAGCACCTAGTTTTGCGCAAGTTCAGGAAGATGTTGCCGCTATAATAAAAAACAAAACTCTGATTGGTCACGCCATTGCAACTGACCTAAAGGTGCAACATTTTTATCAATATAATATTTGTTTGTTTGTTGTTGGTTTGTTTACATATTTTTCTGTCTGTCTGTCTATCTGCTTTTTGTCTATCTGTTTGTTTGTCCATCTGTGTGTGTGTGTTTGTCTGGGGTTGATTCCTTGCCAGTAAGTCCTTGGATGTTGCTGCGTTTTTGCTACTGGTCCCGGTTTGATCTTATAAAGTATATATTCTAACATAATGATTGTTTTGTTCATATGCAGGTTTTGCTTCTCGATCATCCAAGAAAACACATTCGTGATACAGCTAAATATAAACCATTTCAACAGCGCTTGAAGGTAAGGAAAATACTAATATAATGCATTTACAGCGGAGCCTCGCTATTTAACAAATAGATTCCATTTTGCCGTTCTCTGTTTAGTTATAGATGCACAGATGACGTCACAACGTGGTAAGAACAAAAAGTGGGTCACTGATGTTCTTACCACGTTGTGACGTCTTCTGTGCATCTATAACTGAACAGACAACAAAAAAATGGAATCTATTTGTTTTATACAATAAAAATTTAAAAGGTTTTTGTCGAAACTATTGCCGGATATTGGGGCATGAAGAAGGAAAAAAGAAAGTCAGCTGACATGATCTGACGTGACCATGTGTCTGTCCTCTAATAGATCATGGCCAACAACCAATGAAAACACGCATAGCAACCAGGGTATTGTATAAAACGCGGTAGTTGGGGGTCCTTAGTGGTGACCGCGTTATAAATGAAGTGCGTTATTGCGAGGTACGGCCAAATATCTCGTTCCCAGTACTCTTCCCACTCAGTTCTGGCGCATTATCGTGAGTTGAGTACTGGAAGCGAGATTGAGTACTGCCAGAAGCACTTTCTGTTCGATTCTAACAATCCAAATCGCGACTGAACTAAGCTTGAAGTCCGCTCAAGACTTCAACAAAATGGAATTGAAATAAGATTTTTGAGCATAGCATGGTTTTCATTTCTCGCTGTTTTCATGATCTCACTGCCGTGTTGTCGTTTTATGTCGTAATGATCGCGATTATTCAGGATGATCAGTGATCGTCAGCCAACAAGATCAAATTGTCTCCAATGAGCGTAATAGAAACTTCAGTTTCAGCATCATATTACACATCAATTCTGTCGCTATTTTTCGGAATTTTGCGGTCAGCTGTGGTGAACTTTAGCACTGTAGGTAACCATCAGTATAAGTCGTCAAATGACAAACCAGGAAAATTAAAATTTTCGGGTCCAAGGATCAACCGCGTTATACCGAGTCACGCGTTCTAACGATGCGCTCTATAGCGAGGCTCCACTGTATTAGACAACCACCTGCATACAGTATATGAACTATTTTGCGTTTCCTTGAATCCTTCGGTAAATTTTTTTGAAAATTTCCAGTTTAAGTATACATATACCTTTCTACTACATTTCTTAAAATGTATTCTAGAATACTAATAAAAATATACTACTGTAACTAAAATGTTTCTTGGAGCAATTTCCTGAAGACTGCAAAGTTTGAAAAAATTTCACCAAAGGAAACTCAAGAAATAGCAGGAAAAATATAAATATTAAAAGTCTCCTGTTTTTAAGGCTCGTTGTTGCCATGGTAACAATCTTCCAGTAGTAAATAACAACCTTCCAGTAGTAAATAACAACAGAAACATATTTGTGAGAATATTGAAAATCATACTGGAGAAGTTCATGAAAAACGACTAGGCTACTTTAAGTACATTAGTCCAGTATAGTTAAGAATTGTGTAGAAACTATACAACTGTAGGGGGCCACCTCACGAAAGTAGTGACACACATTAGTCTAACCACGAGTTGCTTGCGGCGAGTATTTCAAAATTTTTAAGGCTCGCACAATGAAGGAACATAAGTTATTAAAATAAGGTTTAAGATGTTAATTCTTTATTTTTATATTTGTTTCTATTCTTTGTTTTCGTCTTGTTCTTGTTCTTGTTTTTGTTCTTGTTCTTGTTCTTCTTGTTCTTCTTGTTCCTCTTGTTCTTCTTGTTCTTCTTGTTCTTCTTGTTCTTCTTGTTCTTCTTGTTCTTCTTGTTCTTCTTGTTCTTCTTGTTCTTCTTGTTCTTCTTGTTCTTCTTGTTCTTCTTGTTCTTCTTGTTCTTCTTGTCCTTGGTCTTGGTGGTGGTGTTGTTGTTGTTGTTGTTGTTGTTGTTGTTCTTCTTCTTCTTCTCCTGCTTCTCCTGCTTCTCCTCCTTCTCCTTCTCCTTCTCCTTCTCCTTCTCCTTCTCCTTCTCCTTCTCCTTCTCCTTCTCCTTCTCCTTCTCCTTCTCCTTCTCCTTCTCCTTCTCCTTCTCCTTCTCCTTCTCCTTCTCCTTCTCCTTCTCCTTCTCCTTCTCCTTCTCCTTCTCCTTCTCCTTCTCCTTCTCCGTCTCCGTCTCCTTCTCCGTCTCCGTCTCCTTCTCCTTCTGCTTCTGCTTCTGCTTCTGCTTCTGCTTCTGCTTCTGCTTCTGCTTCTCCTCCTCCTCCTCCTTCTCCTCGATCTCCTCCTCCTCCTCCTCCTCCTCCTCCTCCTCCTCCTCCTCCTCCTCCTCCTCCTTCGTCTGCCTTTTGTTATTGGACAATGAAAACTAAATGGACATTTATGTTTCTGACTCTCCCGTCGGATTTATGTTTCTGACTCTATACTTATTCTGTATCTGCGGTTAACCTGACCGTGCTGACGTCAAGATACAAGCTCTAATGTAAAATATGTTCATGCAGTATTCTTCCTATCTACTTTCAGACGAAATATCCGTCGTTAAAGAAACTTTCAAGCGAAATCTTGTCAATCTCCATCCAAACTGGAGAACATTCATCAGTAGGTTTACCCATGAGCTATTATTTATAGTTACATTGTCTTTATATTTTTATTCTTATACTGAGTAGTTTTTTACCTTCGGAAATCCGTTGTAGCGTTGTCGCAATCGTTGCAAAAATTAGAGCTTGATTTATACTTCCTACAACGCTTGCTGCAACAAAAATGGTGCAGGACTTGGTGATCGCGGAGTATGTTACACAAGGGAATTTCTGTCGCAGCTTGTATTGCAACGAATGTATTGTATTGCTTGTATATGCTTACATAGCCTGCAAGTCAGAGCCCCTTTCCGACCTAAGCAGGCTTTGGGGGCTCTGCCAACAAACTCGATCTTCCCCAAGTTTGGGGCGAGTCAGTCCGGTTTTGACTTTTGAACTGGTCAAAACAAGTTCTAGTTTATGAGCAACCGCAAGCAGGAAAATAGCAAGTAACGCGTTAGAGTCTGGGCCCAAAATAGTATCTTGGCAACGTTCACGCATGCTCAAAAAGAAATATCGAGTTTGTTGGCAGAACCCACTTTCTCCCGAGGCCTGCGTAGGTCGGAAAGGGGCTCTGACTCGCAGGGTAATGCTTGCAATGCTTGTATTGTAATCGCGAGACAATTATAGTTGCATGAAAAATTGCATATAGTGCAATACCGCTTTAAGTATAGTAGCTCATACAATCAGAACACAGGATTTATTTTAGGCTACTAGTTAATCAACTATTCACCCAAAATCCTTAGAACATGCTATGTAATCGAGTAATTGCCCAATATTACTTATAATATACCCAATTCTCTCCTGGCATTACCACCTTATTATATACAGAACTCGCGATCAAGCTCTCGGCAACGCCCTCCGTGGCTCAGTGGTCAGAGCATTGCACTAGAATCGCAAGGTCGTGGGTTCAATTCCTGCCGGAAGGCCTGTGTAGTTGCATTTTTCGCAACTGGTCCCGGTTTGGTCTTATAATGTATATATTCTACACTCGAACTTTCCTTCACCCAAAAATCCTTAGAACATGCTATGTAATCGAGTGAAATGCTCAATATTACTTATCTAACTAATTGTTGGTTTATCATACTAATAACGTTCATTCATGACTGACGTGAAAAAACCTCAACATATCTATATAGTAGTGAGTTGGGAATAAAATATCGAATATATTTTTTTGTTTCCAAGCTTAATTTTTAAACGTTTTTAACTGTAGGTTGAAGACGCTCGCGCTACTATGCAACTGTACCATGAACATCGCAAAGAATGGGAAAAAAGCATCAAGGACAAATTCAAGAAGAAATAAAACTAAACGTGAGGAAAAGAGCTTGTTTAGTCCAGATTAATCCGTGAGATACGGTAGACCGGTGTCATGAACTGACGGCTCTGTACAGTAGGTGTAACCACATCTACAGTGTTCAAATTACAATTGATGTTACATAAAGCATTACATCACGAATATGGACAAAGTGGCCGCGAAAGAGGCGACCTATGATGGAACAGGAGTATAATATATCATCTTGTGATAGCGCCTCCTCTCCTTTGTTTTGTTTTTATTCCTCTCCGTCTCAACATAGTCAATCGAGATATGGTCTGGAAACTCGGTAAACTTCAAAGCGCCTATAATGAGCTGTGATTTTATATTGAACCGTACCTTACACCGTGCACATCCTTTGTTTTAGGTTTATTAATATTCGGTTGAGTGATTGAACTGAAACGTTGCTATTGGACAATTCGTTCATTATACTAAAATACAATGTGTTCAGTGACCGTACACCGTGCACAAAAATGCATAAAGGCAAACAAAAAGATAGACCAAAGACTTTAGCTGAGTTTCCAGGCCATATCTCGATTGACTATGGTCTCAAATTGCAACACTTTGCTTCGTTCTTGATATATTTTAGTTTGTTTGATATGCAAATCAAACATTTTGACGTCACATGTGCATAATGAGTTATCGAAAAAAGCTATATATCTTTGCTATTATCAAACCAAATTAATTCGAAGGCAGCATGTGGGTTGTTTCGCCCAGAACACTAAACTTGTAGATTTTCAAGTGATTATAATTGACAATAGCAAAGATATAACTTTTTTCGATAACTCATTATGCACGTGTGACGTCAAAATGTTTAATTTGCATATCAAACAAACTGAAATATCTCAACAACGAAGCAAGGAAACAAAAAACTGCAAAATATGTTACTCTGTTATTTTAAGTGTTCTTTCAACTTAATTTGCCGACTTAATTTTCGTTTCATAGGCCTTAATGTTAATGAAGAAAAAAAATTCGAAATAATCGCTGTAGAAGCTCTGTTTGGTACTCGTCGTAAACCTCTCGCTAACAGCCTTTACTATAGTCTATTATCGCAGGGTTGTGGATCTGATTTTAGCTAGAAGGCCTTGGTGTTGCATTTTCGCAAGTATGTATAGCAATGTATATATGCAATGTATATATGTATAAAATGTATATCTTCTATAACAAATGCCACTAACCCCAAAAAGTTTTTTGCTCGAATAAACATCGCCAATGTAAATGATGAAGAATGCAATATAAATTAACTAAATTGGTAAAATCCTCTTGATTTAAGAATGGATTGATTAAAAACCTTGCAGTACGGGCTTCATCGGCTCTAAAACACTCGGCTATCGCCTCGTGTGTTATATCCGATATAGCCCTCCTGCGCGGTTTTTAATACCAGGAATTCTATATTTTTTTTACTATAAAGTAAATAGGAAAGAATGTACCCAGGTTACGTTTATAGCCAGTTTGGCGATATTTTTCATTTTAATTATTTTATTATAGTTCCAGTGTACTGCACTTCATAGATTTTTGAAGACGAATTCCTGGTATTACGTCATACGCATCCTATACCCATTTCCCTCACAGCTCCGCCATGGGACAAACAGATGCGAAATTTTGCAAGTTTGAAGGGGCATAAAAAATGAAAGAAGTGTACAATAACAGAAAAGATATGTTGGTGCTAATATACTCAACAAGGGCTATTTGAATCCCGAGAAAAAAATTTGGGGGTTACTTAGTGGCACTTTAATCGAGTGAAATACCAAAATAAAATTAACACCGGGACGGCAGATGACGTTACAGCGGATAGTACAAGAAACCTGGGTTCTGTGTTTGGTTTACGATGTCTAGAAAACATCCCAACGGCAACGTAACGTGGTAAGAACATTAGTGATTTCTGTTGTTCTTACCACGTTGCAAGTTTTCTGTAAATATATAATTGCACGGACTACACAAATTTGCTTGGAATCTATTTTTGTTGTTTTTTCAAATCATTCATGAAGCTCTTAGCCTGCGAAAGCAGCCACGTACTTTGGACTCCTTCCTCTCCTGAAAGAGCGTCTGCAAAAAGTCCATACTGATGACGTCGATGCGCCAAGAATTCTGATTAGGTATTCATCTTCAGTGATTATTCTGTGATGATATATTTGCGTCTTGGTTAGAGCGTCTTCATACGAGGTTGGGTTTTGATACGCACTGCACCAAGGTCAACGCGTTTTTGCGATAAATTGCAGGATTTGCTGCGAAGGCAATCTTGGGTGAGTTTGAACCGTGCGTCAGTGATTTAATTTATTCGTAACGAATAAATTAAATCACTGACGCACGGCTAACCACACTCCCTCTTTGCATGACTATCAATTAAATGCAATTGCAAAAGGAAGCGCAGCATATAGGGAGTACGTGCAAGAAACATGAATCGGACTCTTTTTAATTAAAATGTCTATGTTGTTTAAAGACTTGTAAAAATTTTAGCCGTACGTTGCCGTAATTTGGAAAACAGACGCTTACACATACACTGATTATAAAAGTCCATGTCGAAAATAAGCAGGGTACTTTGCGTAAGCCTCTGACCCCAACACTAACCCTAAGTCCAAACCCTGATCACACAATAGCAATTTTTGTTGCGATTTGCAACTTGCGATTTTTTTTTGACTGCGATGAGCCGAGGGAACCACAGGCAATTTCACTGCGATATTGATCTCCAAATTGCGATTCACTGCCATTTCCAAGTCGATAAAACCGGATGTAGTTGACAGGCAGTAGCAATTTAATTTGAGCTGTGTCACAAACACTCGCTTATAAATAATTATATAAAATTAATAAGACGTACTAAACTAACTTTATTTGTACTGGATAACCTCGTACTGTATATATATAGATCAGTGCTTGGGCCCCTTGTGATGAAGCTCATCTTAAATGCCAATTTATTTCCGACTTGTTTCACCAAACGGATTTTTGGAAATTTTCTTTTTATGCGGTGATTGTTTGCAGGAAATGCAGGATCTTGCTATATAGATAGTAGTTCCCATTCTTCTCACGGACGTCGGTCATCGCTGGACCGCTGGAGCTCCAATATTTTTTGTGAAATAAATCATGTTTAGTGTTGAACGATGTCCTTTCCTCATCCTCTAATATATTTGAAGAATTGTGCACTTGCTGGTAAGTAAGAAACTTTCCTACCACGGCGCTAACAGCCTATTTTATAGAGTTATGAGCTTATAAATACTCGGTGAATCCAGTGATAAGATACATGATACATGTATTATCACGCATCTATACTTGTCTTAACTTGTACCCCCCATGTCTTACGTGTGCGTTTGCAGTAAATAGCTAATGTCTTAGAAAATTAGGTGACTTTGTTCCAAGACCAAAACATGATTCATATACATGTACCCGGGAGTACCGCCCCCTCCCCCCGGGTATATCTATAGCATTCTGTGATGAAAGTACTGTACTCAGTAGCTGTTAGTAAATTTTCATAAAACTTATTTTTGTTGGCATGAGTCTTGCTTTTTATCTCACTAAAACACCACCCATCAAAACATGTTCTATTTCAACGTAAAACATAATATGTTTCCAAGTGTCAAACATAAAAGTTTTCCTTGGAAACATTATGTTTCCCTTCGATACGTACATGTTTGTGCTTTTAGCCAATCACATCTTGCCAATCTCAATGGTGTCAATTTAAAAACGGTTAACTTTTGAACTTGGTTTGATAGTACTGTATATGGATACTTTTGTACTTCGTGTTATGGCTTGTCCTTGTTTCCAAATACTCTTGATTACTTCCTCAGACAGCTGAGGAAAACTAGCCACCATGTTTGAAAACAAGTTTATAAAATTTTTGCAGCAGCTATCGCTAGTGCGAATGCTCCACACATTATTTGCAGCAGAAAATTATTTGCACTCAGTTATTTGCAGGTGAATTAACCAATCAGAATTTGGGATAGAAACAAAATGAATGGTTATTCTCTTGAGTTAATACACCAGCTGTTTTCTGGGCAACCAACTTAATAATCACTTTACAGTAGATCTTTTTAAGGTGTTGCCCAAGATTACATTGAGAAATTAATTAATTAATCAATCAGTCAATCAATTGATTAATCAATCAATTTAGTCAATTAATTAATCAATCAAGAATTAATTAATCAGTTCATTAATCAATCAATTTAGTCAATTAATTAATCAATCAAGAATTAATTAATCAGTACATTAATCAATCAATAAACAATAAAATGATCAGCACTTAAGAGAAACTTGTAGTGCTTCCAGTGCATTTGAGCTTTATAATGCCTTGGCATTATAAAGCTCAATTGTGTATCTTGACACCAGAATAAAAGAAGTAGGATGTACATTTAATTTAGGCTCTCTTTACCCAGCTGTAAATGTTCTAAAATACAGCAAGTCTTTCTAAGGTGGACACTCACAGGACCAAATTTGGTGTCTGCCTTAGAGAGGTGTCTGCCTTAGAAAGAGTTTTATTATAGTAAATAATGTATGATACTATGAGTGGCCAAGATTAGCTGTCCACCTTAGAGAGGTGTCCGCCTTAGAAGGGTGTCCACTTTGAGAGAGTTGACTGTTCACCTTATATAACTGTTTCAGCATAATTTTAATAAATTTATTGTATTTAATTTTGCATTATTTTAGGCTTATGTATAATTTATACAGTGTATTTTGACTATAATTAATATAAATGAGGTTATGCAATAACCAAGGTTAACAACAAGGGAACTGTGCATGCTCAGTATCATTTGAAGATTAGTGGACAAGCACCATGCGGTAAGGTCAATCATTAGTGCATGACCATAGCCAGTGCAGCACACGCTTTCAGAGCTTACGTCATAATAATCCGGCTTGGCAGCCCCTGGGTGCAGTCACAGAGCTCACATCATAATATTCGGGCTTGGCAGTCCCTGGGTGCAGTCCCAGAGCTTACATCATAATAATCGGGCTTGGCAGCCCCTGGGTGCAGTCCCGGTGCATTGTTACTTGGAAGGGTGATGCTTCAACAGAGTAAAGCATTACCTTTGGTGGTCAGATCAAGGATCAAGATCAGCTTGTGTTATCTTGACCTGAATCCAAGTAACAACATGATTGGCATGAAAACCCTGTAGCACGACCTGCACCTAACCTTCCACAATGGTAAGTATAGTGTACGTAGGTGTTAAATGAGGTTATGCAATACCAAGGTTAACAACAAGGGAACTGCTCATGCTCAGTGTCATTAGAAGATTAGTGGACAAGCACCATGTGGTAAGGTCAATCATTAGTGCATGACCCTAGCCGGTGCAGCACACGCTTTATAGGAGAATAGCAAGTTGGGAGATTTGAGCATCCCACCATCCCACCCCTTTTTACAAAGAAGCAAGATAAAATAACTTCCACCAAGTGCTCTTGGTGTGATAGGTGCAGGTCCACAACAGGGTTTGGTGGTCAGATCAAGGATCAAGATCAGCTTGTGTTATCTTGACCTGAATCCAAGTAACATCATGATTGGTGTGAAAACCCTGTACCCTGGCCCAATCAAAGAATATGGGCCAGGTAACCACTAAAGATTTCTGCTTTCTTATTGGTTAAAATTTCGCGCGTTTTTAGTGACTATGAGTGAAACTGCAATCATCATAAGTGGATTTAGCCCTGATGATGCGAGAATGAGATTAGTGGTTACCTGGCCCATATTTATTTTGAAATTGGGCCGGGGTACCAGGCTAGACCTGCACCTAACCTTCCACAATGGTAAGTATAGTGTACATAGGTGTTAACTGTTTATTCTTACTGTATGCTGTTTACCACAAGTTTAATAAGTACTTTTACTATTTTGTGTCGTCCTAAATAGTGAATGAATGAATGAATGAATGCATATATACTATGTGTGTGTTTATATAATATTTAAAAACTTCCTAATTACTGTTACTTAGGTCTAGCTGGAATTGTAACAGGGACTGTTATACACTCAATTAGAAAATATCCAGAGACAGGAAAGAAAATATTGATTGTTTCATGTTTGTCAGGTAATCTAACTTAACTAAATTTATACAAAATTTGTGAATAGAAATTTACTTATACTCCTTGGTATAAAAATAGGTACACATAGCGTTCATGTGTCTACAGGTCTTTAAAGGTCCTATGTGTTACATGGTGATCCTAAGAACGAGTTTGCTGGTCACTTGTCATATCACACACTTGGGCAAACTGTAGCTTGATAAAACATATTCAGTAATAGAAACCATCCATGCTGCTGACATAAAACTAGGAATTTTTATATCATGTGCACTCACTAACAACTACTAGTCAGGCAGCCATTGCTTTCTTGTTTTTCATGCACTTTTAAGATCTTTTATAGTCAGTTTCAGTTTGCTTTTGAAATTCGTTTGTCAACATTCGTTGGAAGGTTGGGAACTTGGTACGGAAGTTCGCGAAGTTCGTTGTGAAGTTCGTCGTGAAGTTCGAATTTAATAAGCTTTGAATTGAATTCCTTTGGTAAAATCATGGAGAAGAAGATTATTTGTTGTATAGAATATAGTAATAGATACTTGGTTAAGCAGAAACAAATTGCCGACTTAAATTTGTATCTACCTCGCAACGTAGTTCGGAACATTGCAACGTAAGTTCGGAATGTTCATTTCAATTATACGTATCGGATTTCAAAAGCAAGCTGAAACGGACTATAATGTGTACCGTAAATTCTGCTTTGTATCCTACATGTAGGTAGTGCTGGACTGGGTGTTGGATACACATTTGGAGTCATCAGAAAGAAGAATGTGTATGCTTATAGTTTAGCAACTGGACTTAACTTTCTCATTGTTCCACTTGTATTTTTTGGTAAGTTTTTTTGGACGAGGTATTCCTTTACGAGATTAAGCGACCGCGTGCTGTGGGGTTCATACTTGCGATCTCACAGGTGAAAGATGCATGTCAAACTTGTGTCCTTGTAACATCGAAAAAGTTATCTTTTGATCTGTTTGTAGGTGTCCGTCAAGTTGTACAAGGTGGAGATGCAATTGCTGTGTTTATACCCAAAGAAAAAGCTATGGAGTTTGTCGTGAAGGACCCTTATGCACTGTCTGTTAGCAGTGGCTCAATCACAGGCTTGCTTACATCATTGTATTCTATGAGTAAGAACATTAGATAAAGAGATTCATATACTATACACTCGTAAAAATGCACAAATTGTAAAAAGTCTACTTTAGTTGTCATCTTAGTAGTTGTGTTGCAACAACCCTGTAACAAGTAGTAATTACAAACCTGTCAACAATGATCAAAACTAGTTTGTATCGCCCCAACTTTCGGGCAGCCTTCGAAAACGAGGTCCTCATTCGGAAATGCCGACCTGTTGACCTCAGAGGACGGTCAATTTTTGCCAAGCTCAATCTAGTTTTTCGTTGAAGAAACAAAACCTAAACTCTGTGGTAAGACACAACAGCGACATTAAATGTGTATGACAAACCCTTTCTAAGACGTTTTGTTTCAGTTCATTGCTTTTTAACCATCGTATCTGACACTTTCCAGCAAATTGCGATCCCTAGCGATCCCTACCAGTATAGCAGCTACATGTTTATTAGCACCGTGGTGCTTGCGGTGCTGAATTGAAGTTTCTATTTTATAATTAAAGGATGTTAAATACAGCTGAATTGCATCGTGCCAAGTCTTCATTTCATGTATTTCTCATTGTTCTGTAGAGAGAAGCTTGAAGTCAACTGTACTCTCCATGATGGTTGGAAGCGTAGCGGCAGGTTCAGGTCTGTGTTTTTATAGACCTTATTCAAAAATGGCCGCCGAATTAAGAATCTTTTATATACATATAAATTAGCCCTTATGAACTCGTTTTCATGTGGAAAATTCAAAATATTTTTTACTTTAAAACGAGGTCATAAGGGCTAATCTATATTCACATAAAAGAATTCTAATTCGGCGGCCATTTTTGAATAAGGTCTATAATGAGTATTACAAACGTAAAATTCTCATACCTTGTGAGGTTGTATAACAAGTTTAATAAAATAACGATTTTGTCGTGGTGACAAACTTAACTATACATGTAGGTTAGAAAAACGCATTAACCATCATGATGGTGAATAGTAATGTTGGAACTTCATAAGTTGTCTGCCGAAATGCATCGTGCTTTTTTATTCCACTTTTTTTCTGTTCTGAATCTTCTAGGCTTCCAACAGTTCTTTTAAAAACTTTCAAACATTACCATTCACCGTGGCATTATTCGACAGTAAAAACCTACCCAATAACGAGTTTTCTGAAGTAACTAACGTGAGAAAATGACATAAGTTACATAACGCATGGTTACACAGCAAATTTGTATGGAAAACGAGCCCAAATGACTAATTAGCATCGGGGTCCCGTTTGTCACACTGACCTCTATAATATAACTGGACTGCGGGGTATCGTTGCAAATGACTGATGGCAGGTGTCTGAGGCGTAAGCAGAGGTTATTTTTCTCATAGTAGCGACCACTGACCAAGATTGTTGGCACAGGTTTTGCCAATTACCAATCAAATTTGTTTGATTATCCGCCAGAAATGTTTTATATGCTAATTCTTTCCAATGCCAAGGGAGAAAGAGGTTTCTAATTCTAAAGCATATGGATCGGTTCAATCTAATTATATATTTTAACTATAATATTTATAAGTAATAACATGACTTGAGGGAAATTAGCGATTAAATTTCCCGCAGCCGAGGGAAGGTTTGTGAAAGTCCGAGGACTTTTATCGCCAAGGAAAACTTTGAGAATCTTACCGACAGGAAATTTACACGGTTGATCTGAGAAGTTGCATGTAATTTTCCCGTGCATGTTGATGAGGGAAAATATATGCAAGCGCGAATTTAGAAGAAGACAAAGGATTTCTTTGTCTTCTAATTTTCCCTCATCAACACGCACGGGGAAATTAGAAGACAAAGGAAAAATTTCCCTCTTGCATGAGTAATGAGGGAAATACGAGGTTTACAATTCCCTCGGAGAACAAAAGAATCCGAGGCGATCATGGTATTACTCATCTTATTCTCCGACTTCGACCTGCTTTGAAAGACAATAGCGATTTATCTACACAGTCAAGGGAACTGCAAATCCAAAGCTACTTATCAAAATAGTAAATGGCGACGGCGTGCTATAAAAGTCAAGACTGTTTTGTGCTTTGAGAGATATAATACGGTAAGTGGTTAATTTCAGCTTATTCATTCCTTGTATGTGTATTATTCTTTAATAAAAAACGACTATTGACAAGTAGATCAGTTACTGCGTAGCCACGATAGGCAGTGATTAATTGGCCTTTCTTGTAAGAGGCCGAAGACGAAGCATCAGTATTTTGTTACCATGTTTTCATTTCCTTATACATTGAAAACTCAAACGAGTTGGCTGTTGGCTTTGCCGAGTATCTCACTGCCTATGACAAGTCGATGTTTGTAAAAGAAGATATCAAATTTAATAACCAACGCCGTGTCTACATGCCCGGGCCTGGCATTCGGCCGTCCCCAAGTCCAGTCGCTAGTGATTTCCGATTTAATTTTCCTATTTTAGTATCAACAAAAATAATTTTCGTTTGGATTATCTAAGCCACAAAGCGCGTTTACCACCTAGCTTGTATGCTAATGCGACTTACTGGTGAATTTTAAAGCCCAATTCAGAAATTCTAACATTTGGACTATTAAAATGTATTAAACCCAGGCTGAAAATACTATCTACCCACTAACAAAAGCTATGCACCATCCTCTATTAGGTAAAGACCATTCAATTGTCTTGCATTGGTAAAATCTAAAATTATGGTCGACACCTATTGTTACATTTCATGTCACTTGATGAGAGTACATGATTGTTATTACATTTGATGGTATTGAGTCTGGATGAACTATTGTTGCCATTATAGTTATATAGCATGTACTTTGTAGACGATAGCTAAATATTGATAGCTGACCTTTTTTCCATTGCAGCTGTGCTGTATGAACTCTGGCCAAGTGATGCATGCAGATCTTTGAGTAACACTGGGAACAACACTTGACCAATGAAGAAAAAACAAACAAACTAAACTGCACATGCTATCAGCTTACACAATTGCATGCTTTGAAGGCACGATTTATATTACGGATTATAACTTTAAAACTCTTTATTTTACATGTATACTGTTAACAAGTCGCAAAAGTTGCTGAATGCTGGTTCCCTCGTTTGAAAACCATTGAAGAGCATGATATTTTTAGTTTTTGCCATGTTTTTTAGCGTTTAGCTGGAGAAAAAAAATTGCCGTCAAATAATAGTCGCCAACAGTCAAGTTATATATAGTGGTCAGCGGTCATTACAATGAGAAAAATAACCTGCTCACGCCATCATTTTTCAGCCACTTTTTCGAGAGACCCCGCAGTTCAGTTATATTATAGAGGTCAGGGGTCGTTCGAGAGCTGATAACACTCGCGTCGGAACCTTTGAAGTTTATGTCCACGCGGCGTACACAGCACGCGGTTTACACAGCACGCGGCTTACACAGCACGCGCCTTACACAAGACGCAAAACACTCGTATGCAATAACTTATGTTCGCGTCTTACACTCACACAAGCTACGACTTGTACAAAAAAACCGGATAAATGGATCAGTTCGTGTCTAATGTGTACCTACGTAGCATCCCAAAACGGAACGCCTACAGTATGCATGAGGCGCATCTTGTGCGCGCCTCGTCTTATCAGCTCTCGTATAAACGATTAGTAATGATTGCTCATACTTCGGGTAAGCCTGCTCCTGTTTTTCCTGTGACGCGAAATCTCATGAATTGCGAGCTTTTTATTATTTCATCACTACAGGACAGTTCACGTACAACGTATTGAACAAATGGAGAATTCGTAAAGCTATGCAGATCCATTATCCAGAATTGTTTGAAAAAAAAAAAGTGAGTCACTTGTATCAATAATTGTAGTGCCTCATGTTTTGACTTTTTATATATTTATAATCTTATATGCGCTTTCTGATAGGAATTTAAATATCATAATATTATCATCAACTATAAAGTTTCGTCTTGATGCTTTTTTTTCTGCCAAAGTTCGTTTACTATTCACAGAAAATGACGTCAACCCAGGGTTGATATTATTTGTTAAAAAAATGGAACTAACTGGCTTGTATAGAACAGCATTTTGAGAATCAGAAGTTGTAACGAAAAAGTGCGTAGCTGTGGATGCTATGGCAACAATGACGTTTCAAAATGGCTACTAATTTGCGTTTAAACTAGTTTAATTCGAAAACAACGTCGATGACCCCCAATTTTTATTTTATTAAAAGTTTTCTTCTAGTATGAGTAATCGTTTGGCCAATTTTAAAAAAATTCTGTAGATCTAAAAATTTTTTGTTAAGAATAATCATGTTTTTTTTATTTGAAAATTTTTGGATCTACAGAGAATTTTTTTAATTTGGCCTATTGACTACTCATACTAGAAGAAAACTTTCAATAAAATAAAAAAGGGGGTCACCGAGTTTTTTTGCGAATTAAACTAGTTTAAACGGAAATTAGCAGCCATTTTAAAACGTCATTGTTGCCATAGCAACCACGGTTATGCCCTTTTTCGTTTCAGTTTCTGATTTTCAAAATGCTGTTCTATACAAGACATTTAGTTTCATTATTCTAACAAAATATCGATGTACAAGATTTAGGGTCTGAAACGTGTGTTTTCCACTTTTCAAGAAACTTTATAAAATAACATGTATACTACGCGAGCCCTGATTGGTTAATTGCCGTGTTTGGATCAGAGTATCCAAACACGGAAAATTCCCGCCAAAACGATTTTTTGAAAATGTCGGACAGTATATCATATTCACTTGGGATTATTTTATAAAAGAAATACCAAATGGTTTTCCGTGTTTGGATACTCTGATCCAAACACGCGGGAAATTGCGAGACTGGAGAAAAGCGTAACAAAACACGAGCCGTAGGCGAGTGTTTTTAGCTTTTCGCTAGTCCAATTGCTGCAGATATATACCAACTTTACAATGCTTTCCATAACAACTAGCTATGCAATGAACTACAATGAGTTCAATGTCAAAAGTCATTGGGACACTTGAGCTTTTCTAAATATATATAGTCGTTCAACATCGTTTATTTTTCAATATATGTACACAATCCATCCCTTCCCTCCTCTCCTTTACAATATTGTCTAATGAAACGAGTTAACGTCTTAGATGAAATTCTGCGTTGTCATGTGGTATACAACATTGTATAGGGGATCGGAGTAGTTAAAAAACCGGAAAATCATTCATAAACCTTGTAAGTGTCCTGGGACTTTTGACACTGATTGCAGAATGAAGCTCAGATCTACTGTACATTCTAAAACTGTTTAAACCATCCTTAAACTATACACGAAGAATATATAATATACACGAGAATTATCCGGTATCGGTCTATATGTTCGGTTTATAGATTGTCCGTGTATTTATTGTTAACAGGAAGTGACTTGGGAAGAATGGATGGATGATTTAGCTTCTCGTAAAAGAAAACTAGGACGGCTAGATGATAAACTACTGCAACTAGAAATGGAGTTTGAACTTTTGGAAAAAGAAGAGGGTGAGTTGATACAAGAACAAACATGATATTTCAGATATTATACTCCACCCTTGTGCAACGGCGAGCATAAACATGGTTACTGTAAAGAGCATTAAGAGAACGGGGGAAGCACTTTATTGGAACATACAGCGGAAGTGCATGAGTTTGAAAGATATGAAGATGTTTTGGAAGCCTTGAACTTCCAGATGTACGGTCAGAAATGTTGTAAAAAAAACAAGATTGCATGGATTTTCCGGTTACAACCGTTGGACTGTGCTATTGTGGAAACGACACCGATTTCGCCCGGACTGAAGGGTAATTACTCGGGCTACTTGTGGTAGGCCGTGTCTAGGTTACGGCGTGGGGTGTTTTTTTGGGGGTGTCACGATTTTGCACATTTTACTTCCGCTACTATTCATACTTCCGGTGAGTTGTTTGCCGTGTGATGCAATCTCGTTACCAGAGCCCACGTTCCCCTTACCCAGTGGGCGGGAAACGAGAGACTCTGGGATAATCCATTCATGCCATCACAGGATTCTTGTTATCCGGAAGAAGAGTTATATAGAATTCACTGTGTTCATCAGCCAATGAAATATCGATGTGAAATTATCTGGATTATCCCAGAGTCTCTCGTTCCCCGGGTGGGGAACGTGGGCTCTGGGAACGAGATTGCGTGTGATGCCGGAGTGAGGCCGTGGTGAGACATGTTGTAATTAAATTCTTTTCGCTTTTGGAGTTGGACAAAAAGTTTAACAGCTTTGCCTTTTGATCAAAGTGTTCACGTTGCTGGTAGATTTCGAAACTGACTGACTGACTTTGTAGTTTATTTAACAGTGATGTGGCTGACAACTCCTTGATCGTAAATATGTTCACCTCTGTGAAGTATGCAGCGCACCACATTCACCCTTCGATCTGATCTTCCTCGGCCCACTCCCACCTTTGCTCGCGCGGTAGAGGCTCTAGAGATCTCTACTTTGCCAGTGGCCCGAGTGAACGCCTGATCCAGGCGTCTTGTTATCAAAGTAAAATAGAAATAACCAAAAAACCAAGTCCAGCCGACAATTCAAAAAGTATAGAATAAAACATATTCCGAGTACAATTATTCACCGAAGTGGATGTGAAATAGTGCTGGTCTGCTGGATATTCCAGCCGCGAAGCGGCGAGGTGAATATCTACACTATTGACCGACACGTTTTAGCATATACCTCATAAATGAAACAAGTTTAACATTCTTATATTTTTCGGCATTTTCATACGAGACACGGCCTCTGGCAACTTGGCGTACTCGACATTTGTCGACAAAACAGTTTTTACAACTTTTGAATATATTAAGTAAGTTAATTACCGAGAACCGAGGCATATTAAGCCGCATTGATCATATTATAATGAAGAAAAAAAACAACCCAGTTATTAAACTCTGAATAATTTATTTAACTTGTACATATACAGTATATGAAATCAATATATTACTTTGCATGAACGTAAGTATATTAGTCATCCTCGTTCCCAGCGCTTTTATATATACGGTAAATTTTAGTTCGAAAGGTTCTGGAAAGGTGATCACTACAAAATATAAGTTGAATGTCATAGAATCTGGGACACCCCATGAATTTGAGAAAGTAACTTCTCAAACTCATTAATAATTCATGAAGAAAACACAAAGGAAATCAGTACCGTGTCGGTGGTTTGGATATCGGAGGAGCAAACTTTCATCTTGATTTTCTCTTAAAATACTGATTTGTTTGAGATGCTATATCATACACTCGGAGGAGTGTTTCAACACCTCGAAGTTTGTTCAACACTCCTCCTCGTGTATATTACATCTTCTACAGTTTTTCCATATCTTACTTCGTTCTTGAGATATTACTAAATGATCACACTGCATAATGAGGAATATCGTTGAAGTTATCGAACAAAGTCACACGAAACTGGGCATGTAAGTGTATTTGTCTCATGACTTTAAACAAACACAGGTTCAAGCGATTAATATCAGATCACGATCAGATTAATATCAATGATATGCACGATTTCTCAGTAACTCCATTACACAATGTGACGTATGCAGTGTGATATCATTGACATCAAACAAATAGTAATATCTCAAGAACGAAGTTAAAGATATAGAAAAACTGTAGAAGATGTTACTTTACCATTTCAAGAGTTCTTCCAAATTAGACAAACTTAATTTTCATTTCATATACACTTTAAAGTTTCTATCTGGTAAAGTATTTAGCATAAATAAAAATACTCCTTAGTATGCGATAAACGTGTGATAAGTGGTTATCATAATAAAAATCATCGAACATACATCGTTAAAATTTAGCGGTTCCAAGGAGGAACTAAAGCGGAGTAAGCACGTTTGCCAGAATCGGGTCGGTCTTCAGCTCGAGGTGATCTCTCATTGGCTAGTACATCGCCATCGCTTTGAGAGGGTGTTTCACCTGCAAAAAAAGAAACGCGTACACATAAATTTTCTTTAATTTGCTTTCTTGATCAAGTAATTTTTTATTATATCATTTATATGAGTATGGAGACTGCTTAGAACACGTGGTTAAAACTAATATGGCGAGGGCAATTTATACTCAAACATTTAAATTCCCATGAGAACATGTCAAACGATAAAACTTTTCAATAACACTTCCGGTCTCTAAGCTCAACTGAATATCGCAGTATGACCAATGAGAACCTTGGAAATTTGAAACGTACGAGTTTTATTACGGTGTCGTGACGAGCTGGCAGCGCTTTATCTTCTGCCTGTTAGTTCGTGCGGAATCATCAGCCACGGCACCGCTATTCAGGATTGGGTCTGGTTGCTTCATTAACTTCACGGATATCTCAGTACTTATATAATAAATACCCTATTACAAATTGACAATGGCAATGCTATACCGTCATTCTTTAGCTCAAGGTTTTGTTCACTTGCGAAGGGATTATTCCGTATTGCATAAGCTGAGTCTGGACGAGAAACAGACGACTAGAAACAAGAGAGAAAATACCCAATTAAATATTTCCAATACAAGATACAATCAGATTTGTGATAACTGCATTTAATATATTCAATTTTCGTACACTGATGATGTATTTTGTGAGTTCTGATTGGATAATTTTCACCACGTGACACCTGTTATGTCGTGGCAACGCTCAGCTATGCTTTATTACTCGTGCAGTAAATTTAATAACACGTGGATAATAAAGTACGGTTGCAGAATTTTTGAAATTGTGAAGCTATAACCGAGGAATACAAAAGATTGAACAGGATTCATTGGAATATTACAATTTCTTAAGGTAAGCTAGTAGTTTAGATATTTCTTAAGACTCGTTCTTTAACATGGAAATTTAAGTGAGATTGTCACTCATTTTGCAAACGTAAATTTCATATTCAGTGCACTCAAAGTGAATATCAAAATCACAAAATGTAAAGCACTCGGCTTTGCCTCGAGCAGTATTTAATTTCTCGTTCGCTGTTAGTGAACTCGTGGATGTAAATCTCGATAACACACTCACGTAAGCGCTTTATAACCCATTATTTTTAAACTAGTTATATGGTCCGTTTTTCACTACACGCATGTGAATATTTTATATATCTTACTAATCGTAATGTAGGCGAGGAATTTGGTCTTGCATCCTGGTTGGAAGGCTTGGAAACCTAAAAATTAAAAACCACATAACATTTAAGAAACAGAAAATTAAAGTTGGAGTTAACATGCTAGGTTCGGAAAAATGATTGATCAAATTCAAAATCCTTCGGGCCCTTGGTACTTAACATTTACCTTGCGGATAACTCGATTTTTGACCAACTCCTGCTTTGAAGAACGAGTGCATCCTAAAGCTGATTAAAATATTTCACATATTAAAATCCATAGTATTAAAGTGCCTATGACAAGAAAATCAAGTTTGTCTTATTTAAGAGAACACTTACAATGACAAAGTAACATCCTTTTGCAGTTTTTCATTTCCTTGCTTCGTTGTTGAGATATTTATGTTTGTTTAATATGCAATATCTCAACAACGAAGCTTGTCATTTTAAGTGTTCTTTTAAATACGACAAACCTAATTTGCACTTCATCATAGGCACTAGAGACAAAAACCCTTCAGAAAAACAAACACTTCATGGACATGTCAAACCTGCAAAATGTGCCCAAACTTTATCAGACGCTGAAGCAAACTGTGCAGGCGATCTTGATAAATCAGAACAAAGAGAATACAACGTTTAATACTAGTAGACCTTCATGGCTTAACCTTGCAAATACAAATTTTCCACTAATTTTAAATCTAGCCTATATATCACCCGTCTGTCACATTGAGAAAGACATGGAACGGCCGGGTGGCTTTCTGGCTACTTTAAGCCTGGTTTCCATATAGCCGTAAGCGCCGGCGGCGTGGTAGCCTGGTACCCTGGCCCAATCAAAGAATATGGGCCAGGTAACCACTAAAAACTTCTGCTTTCCTATTGGTTGAAATTTCGCGCGTTTTTAGTGGCTATGATATGAGTAAAACTGCAATCGTCATAAGTGGATTTAGCCCTGATGACGCGAGAATGAGATTAGTGGTTACCTGGCCCATATTTCTTTTGAAATTGGGCCAGGGTACCAGGCTAGCGGCGTGGCTGCGGCAAGGGGCAATGGTCCAATCGCATACAGCTTTTTGTTGCTGGCTAATTCAACACTGTCTATGATTGGACCATCGCCCCTTGCCATGCCGCCAGCTCTTACAGCCATATGGAAACCAGGCTTTAAATCAAGTATAATCACGGTGAACATTTAACATGGCCTCTTTACACTATTACGGTACGGTAAAAAATCACTACGTTTCTTTGTTGTGTTTACACTCTTCCGGAGTGGTTTTCCGTAGCGTAGTCACTACCCTTAGCACTGGCTCTGGCTGCAAATCACTACGCTATGGTAAATTTACTGTAGCGTCATAGTGTAAACAGACGATTTTTTTGCTACGGAACGCTCACCCCAATCCGGACCACCACCGTGCCGTAATATTGTAAACGTGGCCTTAGTTCATTAACTATATATTTTACAAGTGCTTTCTCAGGTGGTTTAGCATGGCATGAATGGTGATTGCCAAAATGTGCATAACAATATATTAAGTATTTTTATCTAGTGATATAGTCCTTATTCCAAAATGGCCGCCGGATTAAAATTCTTTTATACACGTATAAATTAGACCTTATGAACTCGTTTTCATGTGGGAAATTCAAAAGAATTTTTACTTTAAAATGAGGTCATCAGGGCTGATTTATATGCACATAAAAGATTTATAAAGTGTCCGCCATTTTGGAATAAGGTCTATAAATCAAAGAAAACAGTTGATGACATAGAAAACCGCATTTCAACACAAACCGGGCTTCATACAATATGTCTACATTATACTCACCTTCCTTCTGAGTCTTTGATATGGGGATCAGCTCCATTCTCTAATAAGTACATTACGATCTATTGGATGCATATAAAACGAATATAAAGGACATTGGGTTGACTTTTAAATCCTTTAACTAATTATTCATAATATACTTTAATGGCAAACAACCTGGGTTTTTTATTCATTAATCAGACGAATGAAAACTACGAGATTGGGTTTTTGGCTAGTAAAGTATATTAGATGAATTATGGGTTAAAACAAACTAAGTCTTACAAAAAGTCCTTACAAATGCTGTATATGAGACAAATGTGGACGCCCTTTTTTCAACCTATCGAGTTTCCTCATGATCATGCCTACCCACACCCATTCCTGCCTGAGCCAGCCCCTTTATTGTTTTACTCTATCTAATGCCAGATGATTTTGTTAATAAAAGTGAGAATCCTCAAACATCCTATAAGCAGCAATGGGTTAAGAAGTGATTAATGCATTCATAGTTTTAAATAGAACATATACATAGTTTGGAAGCTCTATTGTCTTTCAACATGAAGCATGGTCATGTTGAACTGACAATGGAGTTCCTTATATGGAAGTAAATTATATGGACACGTGACGATGAAGCACCACAACACGTGACGATGAAGCAACTCACTAATTAAACCCGAGCGTTGCTACATTATACACTGCTTCATTATAGGCCTGGCGAAACGCTTTCAACATTTCATTCAACATCGTTCAACATTGTTGAATTCAACATGTTGAAAGCGTTTGGCCACCCCTGTTGAATGATGTTGAACGTTGTTGAACGAAATTTGGACGTGTTCAAATTTTCGTTCAACACGCGTTCAACATTTCTATTGTTCTCAAAATGTTGAAGGTGTTGAACGCATTTGGCCACATTTCATTCAACTTTGTTGAACAGAGACGTGCGCCATGCGGGATATTGTCGATTCCAGCTTTTGTGGTAGCCCGCGTTCAATTAATTGTCATTCATGAATGTTGAACGATGTTGAATTCATTTGGCCACTCGTGCTTTCAACATTATTCAACATCGTTCAACAATGTTGAATGATGTTGAAAGCGTTTGGCCAGGCCTTATGACTGCTTCATTATACAGAAAATACAATACCGTGAAAGTGCACAAATTTCCATAAACTTGAACAAAAACATAGAACAATCACTTTGGACGAGTTTCCAAACCATGTATATGTTCTATTAACTATGATGCATTCCTTTGCCTGAGCCTGCCGAAAACGGCCCCTTTATTGTTTTTCTGTCTAAAGCCGGATGATTTTACTCGTCAAAGGGAGAACCCTCAGACATCTACAGTAGGTAGTAATGGGTTAAAAATGCTGCAACCGTTTTTTTAGGGCAATATTCAGTAGCGAATGTTATTTATACCTGCATGTCATGTATTTTTATTTATACAATACCCTGGTTGCTATGTGTGTTTTCATTGGTTGTTGGCCATGATCTATTAGAGGACAGACGCATGGACACGTCAGATCACGTCATGCAGCTGACTCGCTTTTTTCCTTCTTCATGCCCCAAAATCCGGCAAGATTTTCGATAAAAACTTTTTTTATTTTTGTATTGTATAAAACAAATAGATTCCATTTTTTTGTTGTCTGTTCAGTTATCGATGCACAGAAGACGTAACAACGTGGTAAGAACATCAGTGCCCACGTTCTTATCACGTTGTGACGTCATCTGTGCATCTATAACTGAACAGACAACGGCAAAATGGAATCTATTTGTTAAACAATCACGTTTCTGCAAGTTCAATCCGTGCTGCAGGGCAGTGAATTTTTCTTATTCGGAATGTCAAATGGACACTTTACCTTTCCATGTTCCTGGAAAGCCGCTGCATGCAATGGAGTCCAAAGAGTTCCAACATTTTGAATGTTTATTTCAGCTCCACCATCCACTAAACTTTTCACAACATCATAAAATCCCCAAAATGAAGCTGATTTGTATAATCACAAAAAAAACAAACACAATAAGACGGCAAACCATCATTAAACTATCATATAAGCAATTATTGGATGAGCCATTTCTATATCAAGAATTAACAGGCCTTAATTAATTTTTTTCTTTGGGAGGCATGGATGGCACAATTAACTGAATAAGAATAAAAATACAAACAACCAGAATTAAGCAACTTTTCTAGTGCTGGAAATTCCATCTTAACGTACAGCCCGCAGGCCAAGGTCAAACGTGCAACCCCCCAAGTGGACGTGGCTTTAAATTTGTAACACCCTTACTGTACATGTGTACCACGTCTGATGTAACAAGTTGCAAAACATATCAAATTGAATGAATCTACCATTCTACTGTATGTCACTCAGGATGGCTCTTAAACAGTGTCTGGAGTTTTTTCTCAGGGAGCTCACAAGAGGCTTGTGTTCCGCGCTTCTTTCGTTGTATGTGTCTCCTAAAATTGTTCTCAAATTATCCATTCAACCCTCTATTTAAAAAGGTTGGACAAGCCTGATTTAGACTTATAAACATGTACTAGTTGCTTGGGTACAGATTTTCCCAAAATGTCCCTTGTCTGAACATAATAACACAAATCAAATCAGGTCTGACTAACATTAATTTTCATTCACCCAGCACTAATTTTTTTCTGGCTAGATCCCTGACTGTATTTAGACTATTTGAAGAACAAGAAACGGGATACAAGAGGAAAAAATGGACGAGATTGGAGATTTAAAAAGGGATGGGAAACAAATAGATCTAGAAATCTTTGCTGTTGTGATTCGGGAAATAGAGAAATTGAACAACGGGATTTGGGATTTCAGTCCAAATAACAAAGCTTGTTGGCATACGGGAAGGGTAGCAAATATCGAGTGCGATTCAGGATTTAAGAAACCTATTGTAATTGTGGACCCTCTTTAACTATGTCACTTTGTTTTTCATGGCTACACTGTATTAACCTGCATACCGATATATAATTGGCTTTGCTTTTGTTCAGAAGCTCCTCCTCCAATGTTGACATTTTCTGTGAGAAATTTTTCCACAAGCTAAAGTAAGATATTATTATTATTTAAAGTAAATGTACAGGCAATGTTACAGTAGCTGCATTGTAAATGTTTGAGCCAGTGGTGAATAAAACTATTGTCTACTGGAAGTGGTCTGGGACCATGCGCAAGTCTGCTCTGACTTACACTTTTTTTTGTAAGGGGCTAAATTGGATAAAGGATAAAGGACTTGGGGCTAATCATCCTTACTTGCAGCCAAGTGGCTGAATTGCAAAGGACACAGATCAACGAAACATGTTCTTCCAAAAACCAAGTACGCTTTCAGCTTGTACTCGACTATCACATGACTTCGTTGGGATTACGAGTGTGGGGAGGATCAATTAGGTTTTGTAGCTTTGTTGGACCAGGACGGCCATTTTATATGGATGGTAAACCGCCCAACCTTATACTGGATAGCTTTTGTGCCAGCATGAAAACCATACTGGATAGGCCTTCCGTACACACACAAAACACCTGTTCAGTGTTCAGGCACAATTTGAAACAGGTGCATCTTTTATCAGATAGCTTTTTGTGCCATTCCAGCTCCAGTGTGAACAGGTTCAAAGTTGTTTTGGAAGTAAATTAATAGAATAGAGCGTGGTGATTGGTTGTATCGTACGGCATAATTATAAAATAATAACAGATCACATTTACTTCGGTACAATATCATGCTGAGTCTGTTCACACTATACTAGATAGGTTGTCATGCCGGCATGAAAACCTATCTGGTATAGTGTGAACAGGGCATAAGAAATGTCCCTTGACATCACAACCATGTGTGTATAGTACAGTTTAGCCTGATACAAACACAGTATACACTGACCAATCACAGCATGCATAAGATAGAACCTATTTTATATAATTTTATAATGTATTGTAAGGCACTATTTGTTTACATTGGAATTCATATTTTTTATATTTCATTTATATATCGTATGTTTTCTAGGTATTGCGTAAAATTGTTAATGTTTACACTTTTAACAGTATATAATTTGTGAAATGTTCAAAACGTATTGTTTGCTTGTTGTCTCAGTGTTTTTGCACTTTTTGCCCACTATTTTTTCAAGGTTTTCTATCTTTTTGGTTGCAATGGGTTGCAAGTCTGAACATTTAATAGTCCAGTGTAGTTTAAATTATACGTATTATATTAAATTAAGTTAATATGATTTTAATTGTAGAAATTATATTTTATAAACCATAGAGCCATGGAGCCACCTTGATTTCATTTCTAACTAGATTTTATATGCTTGATGACAAACCTCATCGTCTCCTTTTTGAGCTAAAGAAGAAAGCTCTGGATAACTGACTTTGTGTTTTTCCAAGTTCCTCTGTAATAAACGGCCCAATAATAACGTTTCGTCTTCTTTGTCGGCCATCTTTAAAATAAATCACAACAAAAACTAAACGCGCGCGTAAATTTAAAACGGAACACGCACGTAAATATTTCTAAAACGCAACTTCGTTTTTGCATAAACAGGGGGCCCAAGCTCTCTTGGCAATGGCAATTTGCCATTACGATAATTATATCACAAACTTATTCACATGGAAACGAACTATAATTACTCGAATGTTTCTCTTGTTGAATAGCAAATCGAGTCGCCAGAGTCCAGTCCAAACATTTTACGGGCCAAAGACATTACATTCGATCAGACCATAGTCCCTAGACAGATAAACTCGAGCAGATACATGATACAGTTTTTTTATAATTTACATTTATATCAGGTATTTAATTTTGACATGATATCAAAATTCCGGGTAAAAGTTGTCAAAACGGTTATTATATATGCATGCCTGATTACAAGAAAGGAATATTTTGACTGATATACAAAATACTTACTACAAATAAATATAATAACATTTTTTTAGATCAAAATCCAATGCATGTATAATGTTTAGAAAAATCGATACGTTTATTTCTTAATAGTGTGTTGTCCTTTATTTGGTGAGATCTACTTTATTCTGATTAGACTGTAATAATTTTTTATCTGAATTCTTAAAATTAATCCTTGACATAATAATATATTATACCAATAATTATGTGCACGTAATATTAATTGATGATGACATAACGCTCAATAAGAGCATGTGTCAAGTTTCAAATATGTTCAAATCTTATTTGTATGTGTAAATTTTTGTAACAGTTAACGGTTGTCAAACAATATGTCTTGGCGACAGACAGACAGACAGTTCTTAGCTTGGGCTACCTATGTTTATTCTTTATTCTGTGTCGTCGAGGTGGCGAACCTTGGATACGGTCATTTAACTTTTGCCTGTGAAGTGTAAACGAAACATGAATAAGGGAACCCTTGGAGAAAGCCAGCAATATTCATTGTTGTTATGTAATCGTTTTTAATCCGGGAAAGATTCACTTAACTGTCGTTTGATTGTAAACAACGTTTTTCTGAAACTGTTTTATTTTAATACAATGGCACCACTTGGCGTGCTTCAAACATCAAACTGTTAGATAATAGGGTTTCCGGATCATAATAATGGCCAGTTCTAGTTTGCCAAGATCTCGTTGAAAGAGAGTCTTTTAATATACTGGAAGATGGGACAGGACAGCAGTAAAATAGCATCGAAACGTCGGGTCGAAGACGCCGAGAAAGTCAAGTTATTGTGCAAAGAAAATCGAGCCACTGTGAAACGTAAGTATATATTAAACATGTAAAGACGATAAGTTCTTACTGTAATTGCATCATTTAGTTGTCAATGATATGATATAAATAAAGCAATCGTTTGATAGATAATTAGAAGCGAAATGGATTTTCAAAGAGAAGATCTGAAAATTGTTTTGATGTGCAAGTACATGAAGAAATTAACGATTCGTTTATAAATAGAGAGTAAAATATAAACAAAAGCGCTGTTTACGACTTTTGAGGCTCAAGCAGAAATGGGATAAATTATGTGTCGTAATTGTTTATCGTTATATGGTCTAAACTTATTCTGCAATGGCTATTATTGTCTCAAGGTTTAAAATTTTGTGCTGTATTAATAGTATTATGCGTGTGTGAGAACTTTAGTTGACCTTTCTTTGTAGCATTAGTTCATGATAATGTGCTCCTGCATCTGAAATCTTTTCTGGAACCTTCCTTAACCCATTCCTGCCAAGAATGAGTTAAAAAGTTACCTCACTTAACCCATTTTTGCCTATAGTATAAACTGTAGCCCGTACCTTGGCTAATGCCAGGTGCTATTACTTGTCAATGTGACTTGGGAGGCAAATTAGGCCATTTAGTGGTTTAATATAATTCCTAGTTAGTGGTGTGACAAATTGGGGTGAAGTTTCATAATTATAAGGTCCAGAAATGATATCACACAGACACAGGGGCTGCAGAGCACTTTTTAGAGGGGGTGGGTTGCAATTTTAAGTGGCAAAGATTGGGGGAGGGGGGTGCAGAAAAAGATGTTGAATTTCGAACTATTTCAATTTTATTTTACAAAGCATGAATGACATTGAGCACATGCGAAGTCTAAAGACATTGTGTGCTACAGTTAACTCTCGCCTTGCGGACACCCCACTATTACGGACACCCCACTATTAAGGACAGTTGGTAAATCCCTGGCCGAAACTACTATAAATGTATTGAAATAACTCTCGCTATTACGGACTCTCACTATTACAGAATTGTGGACACTTCATGTGGTCCCCAACAAACATTTTTATTGTTCTACTCTCATTACAACGGACACCTTGGATGTATTTTTCTCTCGACACATGAAAGTGAATGCCTTTTTAATTTATTGAGTGACATTATTAATTTTTATGTTACTGATTCATGTTACCGTTGTATTTTTGGTTTTGGAATAAAAAAAATATTTGAATACAAATGTTTGACTTGTATTTTGACTTGTACTGTGTACTTATGTATCACAGTAAACGTCAACTAGAAATTGAAATAAACTGGACATTTTAAAACAAAAAAGCAGTAATACATTGTAGTGACATTTTACAACCTGAAATCGGGATATTTTCATCGCATCCCGCTACAACAGACACCTTGGATGTATTTTTCTCTCGACACATGAAAGTGAATGACTTTTTAATTTACCGAGTGACATATTTATATTACAACGGATATTTATGTTAGTGGACTCTCGTTATTATGGACACCAAATGACGGTCCCCAGGGTGTCCGCTATAACGAGAGTTTACTGTATTTGATTGTAAATCAGTTGTTTGCAGCAAAGTTAGTATGCATTTCAAACTTTTTGATCCACATTTTCTTTTTGAGTGATGTCAACTGAAAAATATAAAGAAGCACTCTATACCCAATTTAAGAAAATTAATATCAGGGAAAAAAGGGGGGCAATAGCCCCTTGCCCCCCTGGCTCTGCAGCTCCTGAGACAGCAAGTGTTAAGGTGGATTTCCAGTCCTCGCACAAAACAACTCGCAGCTCACTGCAAGTACTTGCATGTTTTCCGCTGTATTTCCACCAAATGCAGCTCATTGAGTCGCAGCTGATGAAGCAATAGCCAAGTTTTTTTAACAAACTTTGAGGTGTTTGGATATCCTGATGTTCAAAGCACTCTTCTGAATGTTTGATATAGCATCTCAAACAAATCGTTATTTTAAGAGAAAATCAAGGTGAAAGTTTGATTAATTTATGTAATTTCTTCCTCCAATATCCATGCAAATTAGCCATTGACACCATGATAACATGGTAATGAATGATTTCCTTTGTGCAGTTTTCCTCATGATTGAATTACTAATGAGTTTGAAATGTTGACATAATTGGTTTTGATTGGTTTATTTACTGCAGGTACTTGCTGTGAGTAAAAAATTAGTTCAAAATTTCTAACTCTGTATCTGCCAAGAACGCTAAAACACTCACAGTTACAGTAGCTTGCGACAGACTTTTGACAGACTTTACAGCTGTACCACTGCTACATCTTGGGTGGGGTAGCTGGGGGATGAGTGGGGTGGCTAACTCCTTCACCCCCCCCCCCCCCCCCCATTGCAAAAAGGTTCTGACCTCACACTACAAAAGGTATGCCCCCAATACAGTCAAAAGTCAAGGGCTAGTTTTGAGCGCCCTCATGACCAGATGTATACAAAGAGACTTAAATTGTAAAGAATGACGTTGATAACCCTAGCTGGATAAATCAGGAGATGTATTTGCTGAGCAGTTCCAAATGAAGGTTATTAGGTCACCATGTGAGTGAGCTCTCTGACTGTGACAGAATGACCACTGTTACCTTTGCCGTATATTCATTTATACTATTGCCTCAAGGAGGAATTTTGTTTTGATAAGGAAGGAACTTTAGATAAGGATTTGGGTTAAGTTTTATCTGACTTTTTATCTTTAGAAAATAATTGGTTTTTGTGTAGCGGCTTTTGCACTTGACACTGTTCACATGCCAGCAGGAAACTGCACTTAGTGATTGCTTTGAGGCAGGAAAATATCTAGCTTACTCCCTCACATTAACCTAAATTTATTATTAATAAATTCTTAAATAAGATGTTATGCTACTGTACATTGTAAAATGTATCACTGCTGTCTATACTGGTAAAACGTTTTGCTACATTGTAAGATGTCACACTGTCTGAGTGTGTAAAAAGATGTTATGCCACAATCCATTGCAGTATACTGTAGTTAATATTGTATGTTATACCACATTCTTTTAAACGTTGCACTACACTTATAACATGTTACATTTTACTTAAGGGAGAATTTTTTAAAAGTTAAGAATTCTTTAAACTGGCAGTAAAGTGGTGCCAGCTAGTGGGTGCATGGCATCTTTCTCTTACAAGTCACAACAAATACTATCCTGCGAGTCAGAGCCCCTTTCCGACCTACGCAAGCTTCGGGGGAAAGTGCATGGGCTCTGCCAACAAACTAGATATTTCTTTTTGAGCATGCGTGAACGGTTGCCAAGATACTATTTTGGGCCCAGGCTCTAACACATCCCTTCCTACACCCCAAACTTGGGGTGAAGATCGAGTTTGTTGGCAGAGCCCACTTTCCCCCGAAGCTAAATTGCGAAAATATTAACGCATCAAATCACAAGCCTAATGCAAAGGAATGTAATCACATGAGTGAATTCATTTCAGTCTTTACAGCAAGTTTATTTCATATGGTTCTTTAGTTCTTTAATATTATGGCAGCCATCGATGTTACATTTAAATACGCAAACAATGTGGGAAGTGTATGACATATTTACATTGTGTACATAAAAGGTGTTGACTTGATCTATTCAATGACCAAAACATCTTTGTTTTAATACCTGACTCACATGATTACATTCCTTTGCTGGTTTGCATGGTTACATTATTTTACGTTAGGCTAGTTATGGACAGGCCTTATTTTGAGCTTCATCGACGAGCACTACTGATTTCAGTAGTAAGACATGTGGGGATTCAAATTTATGTACACATCAATGACTCAAGGTGCATGACAAGGTGTCGTCTGTTTGTTGCTGTGCACTTCAAACACTCAGTCCTGTTATAATTGTAAAAGTTCTCTCATTGTAACTGTCAATATTTGTCTTTATTTCTAGTTTCTGCTTCTGAAATCCAGACTTTAAAACAACTGTACCACAGACTAGCATCCTTGTCACCTGAAAATGAATACATTGATAAACAAACATTGTAAGTCAATGTCTATATAATATATATATATATATATATATATATATATATATATATATATATATATATATATATATATATATATATATATATATATTAATATATATAATAGTTGTCCCAATCTCAGGTATTATAATATTGGTTGACAGAACAGGCAATTCTTATTTACATGTAACAATCCTCCGTGTTATTATTTAGCTTAAACTACTTTCCTCTGGAAGGAATCTTGGCAGAAAGACTTTTTGCCACATTTGACAAAGATAAGAACAATGTCATTGACTATGAAGAATTTCTGGGTAAGCCAGCTTTCAGTTTACAGCTATAATTTGTGTTTCAAATTCTAGTAATTGCGGGTAATACTTGTGGGTAAGAAATCATTTGTATAACTTTATGGCTTGATGTAAGGGGAGCACAGTGGCATGTGTGCTGCCTCTCACCAAAAAAGTTAAGCCCGGTTAGATGGGGTTAGTACTTGGATGGGTGACCACTTGGGATTGACCCCGTTGTTGGGCAGGGAACGGCGTTCCCCGTTGGTTGCAGCGAGCAACAAGAAAAAAGTGATTATATTACAATGGGGGTCTCTCTAGAACCCTGCATGCAGTGTCCAGTTCCGTGTGATAAATTTCTCCCCTCTGTCATATCTTCCGCTGACGAGAAATCTTATTTATTTATTTTTTTGCTAAGTTACGAACAGTTCACCATGACAATCGCATGCGACATTGCATGCACTTTTTATTATTAAAAATACTCATGGGCTTTGTGGCTGTATTTCCAAATTTTCGACTCAAACGTTGTCTGTTTAATACTTCTTTCTGGAATCCGATTCTACTGAAAATTTTGTTTTTATCTCAGACTCTATTATAAATGTAATTTTTGAGCTGTTAATGTTTAATTCTGCCTTTGCAAAATGTACATGCATAGAGAAGCCATTTATAAAAGCTTGCTAAAAATAATCCCTTTTGAAACCTCCCAAAAACAATATATTATACAGAATTTACATGTACAGTAATAATGAAATCTAAGTTTTGCTTTGATATGTTCAACTTTCATTAAATTATTTAAATCAGTTTTGTCATCCTATCGACCTATCCATAAATTCTATAATTTAATATCCCAAGGATTTAATATAATTTGTTTTTATATCTGTTTGTTTTTATATTGGCTGTGGGTGGTGTTTCAAAAAAGCATGTAAAAGTGGGCGAGGGGTTGTTGCGTTCATGTATTTCTAGTCAGGATAATAACACTTCAGTAATGCAATTTGCTGTTATAAATGTGTGTCCTGAATTTATAAAATACTATATAATATTAGTAAACTACTATACGTTTTATATAAGTAATATCTATTTAAAGTACAATTCAATGGCTTTGAGGAAGTCCATAGAAGAAAGCCTTTTGAGTGCCACTTAATCTCGTTTTTGGTAAGATAATACAATGTTGATTGTTCCTAGTAGAGTTATTCAATTTATTCAAGAATAATTTATAATATAATTTATTATTTAATTAGGAGGTCTTGCTTTATGTCTTTGTGGAACAGTGGATGAAAAATTTCAGCTTGTTTTTGACTTGGTAAGAAAGACTGTTTGAGGGTTTGATACACTGTGTTTATTTAGCTGTAGTTTTCAAGATATTTTTGTTGGTGGATGATTTGGGTTTCATTACTGAAATTGATGGTACCGAAAAACTAAAGATAGTGACTGTACTATTTTAACCATAATGCATGCTTTGTAACCTATTAACTCGAATAACAACTATTAAAGTATTACGTTTTTTGAATATTTGTTTATTAAAGTATTGTTTATCATGCTAAAGCTGGGTTTCCATAAAGGTGCTGTTCGACAATGCAATTTTTCTTGCAACTTGCAACAAATTTATCCATGGAAAAAATAACTCGCAAGTTGCAGGAAGGGTATTACAATGTTCAGCAACTTGTGAACTTCTACACAATGCAATTTTTTTTGCAACCTGCAACATTCAGGTTATTTGTTGTAAGTTGCAAGAAAAATCACATCGTGTAACAGTAGCTTAAGATTGTCCCGATTTTCTCGATTGCCCAAATATGTCCAATCAGACTAGAGATAACTCGAATTGCCCAATCTGATCTGGTAGGATGGATTCAGGTGATCAAGACGATCTTATATGGAAACCAGGCTTAACATGGGTGAGGTAGGCAAGAGATTCTTTCCTGTCAAAGTTTTTTTTTTTTAATCTTCCAACAATTCTACAAGAAACAATGTTTACCACACGCAAGGAATTGTGGTTAAAGGTACAAGTCGCCATCTTTTTCTGTATTGTGATTGTCAAGTGGAATGAACAATTCACCACTTTGAAAAAAGAGTCAGATAAAATATAGGCCGTTGCCATTGTTACAGGAGATATAATGTCAGATTCTACAGGTTCTGTTCCTTAGCTCAACAGCTAGTCTCCTTCGCAGACCTTCTTATGGCTCATATATTTATTCCCCAACCAAGGTCTGCTGAAACGAGCCACACATTCCATTCCCTTAATCCGACCAATCACAGCGAGGCTTGCAGATTCTGGAAAGCTGACCTCCGACCTTGAGGCTTGAGCTGACCGTTTTAACCAATATTTCGAAGACTATAAATTATTGCTTATAGTTTAGTAAACATTTTGCGTAAATAGAATCAATAAGATGATGTTGTAACTGTGAATCGTGATATGAATACATGTACATGAAATAAAGTTAAAAGCGTCACTGCCTGGAATATATTATTATTATGAAGCTGAGTATTAATATCATCGAGCTGGCCAGACATCCCTGTAAAAAAAATATTATCCGCTAGATACATTTCTCCGACACTTACTGTAAGTGTCGGAGAAATGTATCTAGCGGATAATATTTTTTTTTACAGGGATGTCTGGCCAGCTCGATGATATTACTGTAGCTTTTTTAAAGCTTTTCGGCTTTCACACAGATTTATTTACACGACCAGCAAGAACATATTCATAATACCATTCTTGTAAATTTTGTAAAGTTCTGAGCTGTAGTAAGCAAAATATTAGCTTTCAAGTAAACTATAATTCGGGCAATCGCTTCAGATACTAAACACCTTTAGTATTAATAGCTTTGAGCTTTTTGTTTACAATCTTAAATTTCTCTTACGCTCTGCACTGACTTTCACGCTTATTTGTTTGCATAGGAAGCAAGAGCATAGTCAAAACAATATTCTTCGTAAATTTCGTGAAGTTCTAGGCTAAACTTTTCAAAATATTAGCTTTTGACTAAACAAGTTAAATACACATAACAACACAGCCCAGGACGGCTTTATTTAGCACGACAATGGTGTAATTCCATTGGTCCATGTGCACAAAGGGAATGGAATGTGTGGCTCGTTTCAGCAGAGGTTAGTTGGCGAGTAAAGTGAGCCATAAGAACGTCTGCGAAGGAGACTACTCAACAGCCTGCAAGTTGCCAAAAAATGTTGATTTGAATGGGATTGGATGGATCATAATGTTTTTGTAGTTGTTTTTTTCCGTGCTTAGAAAGTTACCACCGTGTTTTTCGTTTTTTCCCCGTCTGTAAAATCAGCATTTACTGTAGATGTTAGCTATGCCATGCTGCCTGTGGTCACTTCAGACATCATACGAGTTGTATGGCGGCGGCCAGAAGCGCCTTTGATATGCTAGCCTGCTCGCAGGCTATTGTTATGCCTTTGACTCGGCCTTCACAATTCAGCCACCTTCTGCAAGTATGATTAGCCCCCGATTTTTTATTTCTTTTTGGGTTTGATATCTTTTATTTTTACCAATGTATACTGTCATTTTTTGTATACCGGTGTCAAAAACGCGGTGACTCCTCGCCGCTAAGCCTTATCACACAACCCTAACCTTAAAAAAGCAAATGTCCACTCAAAACGAGTGTACGAGCGTAAAAAAGATTGAGAAATGCTTTGTCTTCTACTCGAGGAAGCAACCCGAAAAAGGGCAAGCGTGACTTTATCACGTCCCACATGAATTATTAATGATTTTTTAACCACTGAATATAAGTTTGTGGATTAATTTAATTTTTCTCCTTATTAATTTGATTAATTGGCGTTTATACTGTATGAGACTTCATCTATACCCGAATGATTTGTCAACACCCTGTATCTATTGTCCTAGACACCAGCAAAGCATTCTCACTGGTGGTTAAATAACGTCAATGGAACATCATCATATAGAAATGGTCCATTAACCCCAACTTTAATTGCGTTCAACGTTTTAAAAACACGTTCTTTGGGCATGGGGTATTAAATTTGGCAGTAATTCCCCGACACTTAGTTTTTGTCAAATATTTACTTATTTTTCTCTATTTTTCTTTCTTTTTGCTTAAACTTCTTGTGCAGTACAACATTGATGGTAAGTCTATTTAAGTTGTGTGTTATTTTTAATTGTGTGTTGCACACTACACTTGCAAAAATTATGTTCATATTAAATTGGGAAACTGTCACAAGTCATGATATATATAGAATTAAGTAATGCATGTTTACAACATGAGCGGCCGTGTTGTATCAACATATACAAACTTCAGCCGAAGGTGAGAGCTTGTATGTCCAATACAACATGGACATAGATATTCGTATTCGTTGACAATCCAAGACTGAACTAGAGATACATTAGGAATGATTTTAGCTGAGAAATTCGAACGAAAATTTTATGTAAATCAGGAAGATTTTGTGTCATATTTACAGCACCTGATTGATTTACAGCACAAAATTATCCTTATTATTATCATATACAGACGGCGATGGTATATCAGAAGACGAACTTGCTGTCGTATTGACATCAACGTTGATGGCTGCTACTGCGTAAGTACAAAGTAGATTTATATATCAGGGCCGTCCTCAGAAATTTTGCGAGGGGGGTGTACGCTCAATTTTGCCGACTGCCACGTAATCGTCACTCGTTAGTACTTGTACTCGCCAAGTCTGCCGACTAGAACAAATAAAGCAATTATTGGAGGGTGTCACTCCCCCCCCTAGCTCCGGCCCTGAAACCTCTAACATGCATTGTTCCCATAAGTTGGAGTGATAGTTTAATCTAGCATTTGATTAACCTAAGGACTGCCTGCCGAGGTTTTCTTACATGCTGGATGATTGTCGATTGGAGTCCAAGGTGACGATTTACGTAAAAAGAGTGGCGATCTTTTTTATTTGGTTGTTTGACTGGCGTAAACACATGTCATGTTTTTTTTTTGTTACCTTGTGTCTATACGCGTAAAAATGCCCAGGTTGTTTCATACCTGCAAGCAAGTTGTTACAAGGCTGTTCTAACAAAGTCGTCACCATGAAGCACTCACACTGGTTATTCTCAGTTTGTTAACAAGTCTGTAACAGGTTGTTGACAACTTGTAACAAGGTTGATGACTTCAACGGACTTGTGGTAAGTTGTTCCAACAACTTGTTATCGCAGTACATCCACTTAACAAGTTGCTACAGGGTTGACAACAACAAACGTATGTATCGTTTTCACTCACGTGATCGGTGGCCCCGTTGTGGTGGTAAACAAGACGAAATATTTGAATAAGAATAGAGTTAAATTCCCATTTCCCATAGGATAAAGGTTGTGCATCAATATGACCGCCATTTCATTGTTTCTGCATGTGCACCAATATGGGCACCAGATGAAAACCAAGAATATCGGCTTGATAAAAACGCAACATGTTAACAGGCTTGCTACTTCCTTGCTGGCTCTACAGGAAAGAGACCTCTGCCAACATTCAACACTTTTCGATCCTGTCGCGCATGTGGGAAGTTACCTTGACAACGAAGTTCAGAAACACGATTTATGCGTGAACAACACGAGGCGATAGCCGAGTATTTTACCACTGCTCTGTGAGTCGTCTTGTAACCTCCCAAGCACTGTAAACAACTTTATACCGACTCTGTGACAAAGTATTCTTATTTCTTTACGGAAATAATGTTTTAAATAGTAAATAAAGAGATAAAAACAAGGTTACAGAAGCTCAACTGGCGTAGGAACGCTAAATTGTTGCACTCTAGCGCCACCACGTAAACAACTCGTTGGTCATTGCGTAAGCACGCTCAGTAGCCATTAGCCAATCACCTGTTTTCAAAACTGGTTTGAAACGTCCAAGATCATGGACTGCGGTTATATCAAACAAAGTGTCGGATGTTTCCAGAGGTCTCTTTCCTGTAGAGACCTCTGCCAGCAGGGAAGCTGCTGTGTGATTTTTACGTGTGCTTATAAACGGGAAAATACTGTTCTACCGTCACAGTGTAAGCACGATATTCAAGATATAGAACATGGCCTCTCGTGTTTGTATAGCCTGATGTAAACGCGAGATTGAATTGAGAGAATTCGAAAGTTTATGTGAACCTGAACCGCATAGTGCCGTATAAAGTGTAATCTCGTAGGATTTGTGTGCTAAAGTTTTTTGTTTTTATTTTTTGAGTTGACTAGATGTCAAACTATCGGAAAATGATGAGGTTTTTCAATATACAGGGGGGTGGAGGGGTCGGAGACATGGCTAATAGGAGTGACTCGAAGACCTTTCCTGACCTTGATCGTAGCCCTAATATAGTGTGGTATGAAGCGTAATAAAACAGCTCTCGTAGGATTTGCATGCTAAAATTTAATTTTGTTTCTTTTTTTGAGTTGACTAGGTGTTAAACTATCAGAAAACGAGCTCTCAACCCCCCTGTATATCGAAAAGTCGAAAATTTGAACCCCATAATTTTCTGATAGCTTGACATCTAGTCAACTCAAAAAACAAGAAACAAATCAACTTAAAACTCGAAAATCCTACGAGAGCTGTTTTCATGACACTTCATACCACACTAGTAGGTGAGGCGGAGGGATTACATTAAGTACTTTCAAATTCTCCCAAATTCACTTGAGTGCATGAAATATCCCTAAGAAATGTGCCTTGACGTTACAACCGTGTTTGCATAACCTGTTATATACACGGCAACCATGACCAATTACAGCGTGCGTAAGAAGCAACTTATTATATAATTACAAATAATTTATATAGTAAGGCATAAAACACAATCTGATTCTAAATAGAAAATTAAACCTAAACAAAATCTAAACAAAATCTAAACAATTTATCGAAATTTTATTTAACAAACAGTGGCAAAGTAAATCAGACTATATATTGTAGCATAGCAAACTATAATAAGGACTTATTAACCGAGTGCGAGGTCTGTACGGGAAAGTATTTGCCTGAGGTTTTCGTACAGACCGAGCGACGAAGGAGTGAGGTTTGTGCGATAAAACCAAGGGAAAATACTTTCCCGTACAGACCGAGCAAACGAGGTTAATAAAGAATTTATTATATGGCTATTGGTTCACTTTATTTTTAAGCTTCGAGCGTTGTTTTCGTCTTGGGAGTATACTGTTTACCTTACCTGTTAACTTTTTCATGTCGCTCTTGGCCTTTTTGTTTAAACCAGTTCGGCTTTTATTTGTCATGTTTTTAGATAAACAGCTTTAAAGAAAACCAGCAGTAATGTTCCAACACATTTTATTGTTCAGAATATTTGAATAAAGATACCTAGTTCTATTTTATTTGTATTCAAATCAAAATTTTCTCGCCAAAAATTACACTAGGGCCGAGAAAAAAGCGTATTGACCCGAAGTCAATATCGTAAAATCCCGACCTCTCAGGAACCAATCAGCGTGCGTCGTTTTGCGTACGGACCGGAAATCAAACCCAGCCATATAATAATGCTCCGTATATATATTTAGTTTTAAATAAAATCATTATTAAACTACTTCCCTATGTTACTCCTCTTTTAATATAGCCCGGATGGGTTGCTCCGAGGTGGCCAAACTACACTGTACGTAAGCTACTCGAACTATCATTAGGACTAAGTGTTAAAATCTAAAATTTAAAAAAAATATCAATTCTAAGAATTACTATATACACTATAGGATAAATAAGTAATTGCATGATTAATGTCTCTATTCAATTTTATTATATAAAATAGAGTGTTTTATTGATTTTTCCGCCACTAATAAAAGTGATAATCTCACATGTGCGATTATTTATGATAATCGCACATGTGACGATTATCGCTGAATCAGCATTATAGTTTAGTGCAATTTTTGCAAGGCAATAGGACAATTTTTTTTATATAATAAACAGAACAATACATGGATGCTTGGAAATATGAAATTTATTTCTCGTGTTGAACAGGATATGTCATTCGTTCGCTTCGCTCACTCGTGAGATATCCTGGTCAACACTCGAAATAAATTTCATATTTCCGCACATCCATGTATTATTCTCTATAAAATTTATATTTACTTGTACTGACCTTTTCTCCCAGCAAAATTTAGGTCATTCGAAGTACTATGTTGGCATGCAAGGTTTTCCGATGTTAGTTAAGTAACAATAGAGTATTCTTCGGGACCAATCAAATTTCAGGGGGTGTTTCCGATCACATCCCGACTCAGTCCGAGCAGTCACGCAGTAGATGCATGTACGCCCAAGCGTGCCTATTTTGTAACCTTGAAAGGGCTAGGAAAAATGCGTATTATCATTTTTGAGTTTAATCATTTTTGAGTTTTATCAGTTTTAGAGTTTAAGAATAACTGCTCAATTTTGATGTACAGCTGTATTTTTTTGTTTTCAATTGTAACGTCGTGTCTTCAAAACAAGTTCAAAATTGACGATATGGCCATAAAATTAAGATTGTTGATTCGTGTCTCGCAAACTAACCCTAACCGTAATTCTGACCCCAACCTTAACTGTAACTCTAACCCTAACAAAACGTAACTCTAATTATAAAGTGTATATGAAAGGAAAATTAAGTTTGTCTTATTTCAAAGAACTCTTAAAATGATAAAGTAACAATTTTTGCAGTTTTTCATTACCTCACTTTGTTCTTGACTGAAAATAAGATTTGTTTGATATATCCAAATAACCCACTGCATACGTCAGACTGCATGAGTCTATTGTAAAATCACACGTATGCAGTGGGTTATTTGCATATTAAACAAATCTTATTTTCTCAACAACGAAGTGAGATATATATGTTATTTACCGGCTGGGAGGTCCGTATAGAAAAATATTTTCCCGAGGTCCCTCCCATTTTTGTGACCGAGGGAAATATTTTTCTATACGGACCGACCATCAGGGCCTTTTCCCGCCCTCCCAATTTCAAAAAGGCCCTGGGAACGAGGTTGTCATAAACTCGTAAGCAATTTTCTATTTCTATGTTACAGTAGTGTTTTCAGCTTGAAGAAAACACTTTTTCAGCTTGAAGAAAACACTAACACCACACACAAGTGTAGTGAATGTTACACTTCTAACATAGAAAAACATTTACTGAAAATAAACTGACACAATGCGACTTGTAGCCCAACAAGTACTTGTGACACACGTACGGATTGACTAGTTCCCAGCTATAAATATCGAAAAACAACCTCGGTCTACCACCATCTGAGTTCCAGTTACTCAATGGAGCTCAGAGTTTTTCTCTGAGTTTAACTTACGACATCTGGTACAGCAAAAACAAACGAAAAAACTTTATTTTTTTATTTGTCAAATTTAAATGACATTTGTACTAAGAGATTTTGAGAAAGTTAGCTTGTAGAATACTTGAATATACTGTAGACCTTCTGCCGGTCGGTACCCGTGGCAGCGCCTCTTTAAGTATTGTCGTCCAAGTAAAATGTCAGCAGATATAAAGAATGCTATTAGGTTTAGAGTTTGTTGTTCGAAAGGGGTAGTTTTTTAATTTGAAAATGTTAAAAGATAGGTATACTGCCAAAATACTAATATAGAAGAGGTTTAAAATACAAAACAACGGTAACTCCGAAGATGGTAAACATTTTATTAATGATTTATGAAGAGGTTTAACATTTCTAACAAAGGCTTTTCTTAACGTTACACCTTCTTTATGAGTATTTCGGTACACCGACATTTTAACATTTTTGATTTTTATTTCTACTATGTCTCCACAGCACACTACTTTTTATGAGATACATTCAGTAATTTTATTTGTTCTTCTACTCCAGGATTGTGAGTCCAATCTCTGGAAATAACTCTATCGGTGAGTTGTTAGTATAAAAGTAAGCTCTTATCTGTGTTTACTGTAAGGCACTCGGCAATGAAATCACAGCATTTCAACATGGCGTCGATCGAACGGTAGGGAGTGAACATATTATAACGTAAATCAAAAACAATAGTTACAACAAAACTATACTTAGATCTTCCAGAAATTCTACATGTAATATTTCAGTATCCATTGCAAAGGCTATCGAGTTCAGAATTTTGAAACGCAGCATTCTCAAATACATTTAAACCCAGATACTTTCACTACCATTTTGTGGCAATCGCGCTTTTGGGCCCACAGTATACGTACGGAATATTGGCTGGTCACGTGGTACGCTGCCAAACGCCTTTAAATGCAAGCACAATGCAATGTGTTGTGGCAGAATTTGAGAAATCCATCATCAGATTAGAATATTGTCAAAGCATTTCGGTAGTTGTAGTAATGCCATAACGCCATCGATGGTCATTGCGCAAATTAAGAAATGGTTCATGGTTTGGCGTGTTCCTTCGAGTTATGGATGCACGCGGTAAGTTAGGAGGGCACGAAAAAAGCGTAAGAGTTGGTCGAAGCGATAGCCGAGAACCATGAACCATTTTTTTTATAACAGAGAATCAGACACAAAACAACGGAAAACAATATTTATGTCGCTGATTAAAAATGAGTTTCTCATTACGTTTGAAATTGCCGTGCTCCGTCGAGTTATGGAGCACGCACGGTAGCCAATCAGAAACGCCGTTGTATCACATCTATGTTATAATAGTCTCTTCCAAACCACTTCCCAAATCGTAAGGAAAAATAGATGTTGAAGATGAGCCTATGCTGTGTATAGCCAGGGTATTTTTTTACAGTGAAACAACGTTTTTATATGTGCATGCTCAGACTATAATTTGTAGACACTTATATACCTGCAACTATATACACCGTATTCGTAAAATGGTCGTCAATTTATAGTACACTAAATTATTACGGTACACATACACACGGAAAATGTAATTTTAATATTTGTTTTATACTATAAAAATCCAAGTGGTTTTTAAAGAAGTTTTGGGGCATGAAGAAAGAAAAACAAGTTTGTTGACGTGATCTGACGTGGATTTGACAACATTGGTGTATGCGTCCTTTAATAGATCACGCGCGATCATCAGTCAATGAAAATACACATCGAAATCACGTTATTGTATAATCTTTTATATACATTTAAATTAGCCTTTCTAGCCCACAGGGAGCCCACTCACCAACTTTGGGGCGCGTGAAATCACGTCAAGGACTGGGGCGAGTGAGTCAAGCCTAATTTATACAATACCCTGGTTGCTATGCGTGTTTTCATTGGTTGTTGGCCATGATCTATTAGAGGACAGACACATGGTCACGTCAGATCACGTCAGCTGACTTGCTTTTTTCCTTCTTCATGCCCCAAAATCCGGCAAGAGTTTCGACAAAAACCTTTTAAATTTTTATTGTATAAAACAAATAGATTCCATTTTTTTGTTGTCTGTTCAGTTATAGATGCACAGAAGACGTCACAACGTGGTAAGAATATCAGTGACCCACTCGACTGCGTCTCGTGGGCCACTTTTTTGTTCTTACCACGTTGTGACGTCATCTGTGCATCTATAACAGAACAGACAACGGCAAAATGGAATCTATTTGTTAAATAGATAAAGAGTGTAATACATAAAATGTAGATAAATCTCTTTATCTATGTTATACTGTATGCCCGTCGTCTTCTCTCCCTGGCTTGGCTCACTCGCCCCAGTCCTTGACGTGATTTTACGCCCCCCAAAGTTAGTGAGTGGGCTCCCTGTGTTCTAGCCTTGTTCTTGTGTAAAGGTTCCTTTCAATTTTATATATAATCACAAGAACGAGGTTTTAAGAGCTAATTTAAATCCATATAAAAGAATATACATTTGCACCATCTTTATGAATACGGCTGATAAGTTAACGTAGCAAGTGTACAGCTAATTTGGTTATTTAATTGGTAGGTATTCACAACCAATGTGATATCAATGCACATGTGCAGAGTATTGTTAAAGACGCATTTGAACAGTGCGACACAAGTCAGGTGTGTATTGACTATTGTTTACGATTTACCTTAGTTAAGCTAGAGTTAATTACCGAGAACCGAGGCTTTTAACCGATTGTAATTCACTGACTTATTTAATAGTTGAGGAGGTTTTTCGATAAAACATATACTATATATTGCCCTGTTGACCAGGGCAATATATATATATATAGCGCCTTGAATTTTTAATTATCGGTTCTCTTGGGATATATCGTACATACATCTCTAGAAGAACAAAGAAAACCAACTCAACTATTAAATAGTTAACGTTAAACGTTATGAAGTTGTCCTTCAGCAGCATATCGATGAAATTTAATAAGATGAGGATAAATAAAGCCTAGTCACTACTGTTTGTCAAGAATATTTATTGTTTGAGCTTTCGTCGTACTATACGACATCATCAGAAACTAAACTTTAGTTTCTGATGATGTCGTAGTACGACAAAAGCTCAAACAATAAATATTCTTGACAAACAGTAGTGACTAGGTTTTATTTAACCTCATCTTATTAAATTTCAAATAATTAACAGTTATACCATGAGCTCGGGTCGTATATGAGCTCATAGCCATCGAGGCGCTTCGCCGAGTTGGCTATTAGTTCGTATACAGCGAACTGTACAAGAGACAATGTTTGAAACAACAAACTTCCGGCATAGGCAACTAATACTTCCACCATGCGTTCACCATGATGCATTCACATAGAGTTTCTCGCTGAGCTGTTCGGTAAACAGCTTCGAAATGTTGTATAAATGTTGCTCGAGAGGCAAAAAATGTGTTAAGCAGATCGACAAAAAAGATTAAAAGGTACCTTTATGAAGTCAAAACTCAAAAGGTGGGTCAGTTGTTTATATTAGCGTTGCTGTCGTGAAAAAGGTTTTGATTTCATGCAAAAATGAAACTGAAACACCTTCGGCAGTGAAACTAAATTACTTTAGTTGGTTGTTTTTGAAAAAGAGCCTGCTTTTTACTACTCCAAATGCTTATCTAAATAAAAAAAAGTCTCTTTACTGGTAATCTCCTACGAAATGTGTGTTGTAGGCTTGGTTTTAACCGTGAGTTTCTTTGTTTGGCAACAAATTAATATCAACCCGTTAATTTAGTTTGGTTTTTGAAGTAAAAAGACGTAATTTTTAGGTGAATTTTACCATTTAACATGCTAAATTTGTGTGTTTGTTAATGTATTTTTACACATTGTTTTTTTTTTATACATTGGTTTGAGGGTGTTGATGTTTTTCTGTATAAAAATCCGTCAATTTCAACTCTTTTCGGCAGTTTAAAAAAACATACCGCCATCTTGTTTTTCCTCTACTACCAGGCTATCAGCTCATATCCTGCTAGTAGGGAACCAATCAGATTACGCAAAAGCTCATATCCGATAGCATGCTATATAATAATAGAAGATATACATGGTTTGGAAACCCGGCAAACTTCAAAGCGGTTAACAATCAAGCTACGATTCATGTTGAAAGGTGCCAAATCCTTTGTTTTAGGTTTATTAATACTTAAACAGTACGGTTGAGTGATTGAACCCAAACGTTGCTATTTGATGATTGCTTCATTATACAGAAAACACAGTATGTTCAGTAACCGTGAAAGTGCAAACATTTCCATAAACCTGAACAAAAAACATAAAACAATGACTTTTGTTGAGCTTCCAAAACATGTCTATAGTTTCTATTAAGCCTGGTTTCCATATAGCCGTAAGAGCCGGCGGCATGGCTGCGGCAAGGGGCGATGGTCCAATCATAGACAGTGTTGAATTAGCCAGCAATAAAAAGCTGTATGCGATTGGACCATTGCCTCTTGCCGCAGCCATGCCGCCGGCTCTTACGGCTATATGGAAACCAGGCTTTAACTATGGATTTACCAAACTTGTCTATAATGCTGGGAGACTCAGGCTCAATCTAACAACAACACGTGCTACTTTACTAGCCATTGGTAAGACTTTCGAGTCTTCTCGGATAACGACTCTAAATCGTAGGCTTTCGCGAAACCCTTATTAATTGGGCTCCTAGCCAGTTGAGGTATTTCGTTCACCAAAGAATGATAAATCAAATTAATAAATCGGGATGCGGGATAACGATTATTTTGATAACGAGAAATGGGATACTAGAGGGAGAAAATGGGCGAGATTTCAAAAAATTGACGCGAAATGAGATCTAGCAATTTTTGCTGTCGTGATTTGGGAGATAAGGAGATTGAACAACGGGATTCAGGATTTCTAAATAACGAAGACGTTGGTCGGGATTGGATCAGTTAACCAAATTTATCGGGATACAGGAAGTGTGGCAAATATCGAGCGCGATTTGAGATTTAAGAAGTCTATTGTGCATCCTATATAATCTATATTTAAATAAACCTGCGCGTGCTTATTCTTTTGTGTTACTTCTTTTTTTAAACAGACGGGAAAGTTGTCTCCAGAAGAGTTCAGGACGTGGGCTGAACGTCATTCGTACATTTTGGATATTATTTTTGGCCACAAGAGCTTCACTGATAAACAGAAGGTAAACTCAAACGATTTTATTAAGTTAAACTAAGTAGATTTTAATTAGACTTGCTCCATGGTCTTTCTTTGAAAGCGGAGGGAAGAGTGGAGAAGAAAGAGCTTTTTTCAGCTTACTTTAGTGTAACATTTTCTATGTTGTATATAGAACAGATATAAATGTACCGAGAGTTATAATTTAGAAGCGATAGTTGCGTTTAGTGCATAGGCGGCGGAAGATATAGGTTTGGTAGAGGGGGGAGGCTGGACTTCGAGCGCATGAGCAGAGATCGTCTTTTGGCGAGGGGCTATACTTCATGTTAATAATTCTATGTGGAATATGATATTCTTCTCATATCCAATCCTCTACCGCGCTATATATCCGTGCAAAAAGTAGACCGGTTTAGGCGTTTACACGGTACCGGACAAATTCGGAACCGTGCCGGTTAAAAACTAGACAACTAGAAACTGAATTTTTCAGGTCTCGAATTCGTCCGGTTTCGTGGGTCCCGTGTAAATGGAAGGCAGAATGGTTCAAATTCGAGTACGGCTCCGAATTCGTCCGGTACCGTGTAAACGGGGCCTTAAAGGTCTATAACTTAGATTTTAGAATTTTGAGACGTCAGTTGAAAACGATTTATACGTGGGAAAGTTGATGTGATTTGAGGTGCCGCATGAAAGAACTTACACACTCGGACTTTAAAAGTAAACAATTTCTGAACACTCGATCGACTACTGAAAGTGAAAATGCTCCAAGTAACGGCTAATTTTCCACATTTCTTGCAGTGTTTACTCTTCCAAATTCACGCGTGCGCAAACGTTTGTAGTGGTGTTGCCAAGACCAGTTTAGTGTGAAAGTCTACCAATCTAGCTGTCGTCTGAATCCTATCTGAATCCGTTACTGCAAACGCATAATATTGTCATTAAAGGGTCTGAGAGGAGACTAAGGGGGCTTTCCATTTACACGGTTAGACCGGTCAGTCCGATTAAATGGAACACGATTCGTTTGAGGCCTGGGATGGTCTGACTGGAAAATTTGGTCCTAATCGGAAGCAGGTCCGTTCTGGCCGGGCTGACCGGTCTAACCTTGTCAATTGGAAAGCGCCCTAAGAGAGTATGTTAGATCTCGAGGAGTGGGGCATTGTCTGTAAACTCGTAAAAACACCAGAGGTGTTTCCTAACATTGTCACACATCATCACATATAGGCTAAAAATTATTTAACCGGATTGATATATTCTAAGGCCTATAATAGATTGTTAATTATTTTATTCTTTTTATTAGATTCACTATTATAACACATGTGCATATTATACAATACATTAATAATAGCAGGGTAACTGCAACAACAATGAGCCAATTACTATCTATATACGGGCACAAAAAATTAAAATTATAAAATAAGATAAAATTCTAACTACGAAACCTATAATTACAACAAGAATTCTGACTAAATTAAACTGAACTAAACTAAGGTTGCTAATAACAACAGGAAACGAGGTGCGTAAGCGGCTGCTGGAGCAGTTGCATTTTAAGCAGATCGTTTTAAATGTACAGTCAAAAGTAGTTTCCAGAGATCAGAAGTAACATTCGAGCGTAACGGATTTAAATAAGGCAAGGTTGTCCATGGTGAGATTAGAGAAGCCACTCTTTCGCCATTATTATTTTTCTCTTGGTAGTGCGTATGTGTTTTCAACTTTTGATGAGCCATTGAAGCATAAGATACAATTATATTCTAAATGAAGTTTTCTTGGTCTTGTATCGTTTAGATCTCAGAAAATATTACAGCTGCTACCTTGAAAGCCGTTGAGATGAATTCTGTAAGGTATGGGTCAATTAGAAGATGTGGTTAATAGATACATCAGCCAGGAGGTCATCATGTTTGGTGTCTGTCTGTCTGTCTGTCTGTCTGTCTGTCTGTCTGTCTGTCTGTCTGTCTGTCTGTTTGTCTGTTTGTCTGTTTGTTTGTTTGTTTGTTTGTTTGTTTGTTTGTTTGTTTGTTTGTTTGTTTGTTTGTTTGTTTGTTTGTTTGTTTGTTTGTTTGTTTGTTTGTCTGTTTGTTTGTTTGTTTGTTTGTCTGTTTGTTTGTCTGTATGTCTGTCTGTATGTATGTCTGTTTGTTTGTTTGTTTGTTTGTTTGTTTGTTTGTTTGTTTGTTTGTTTGTTTGTTTGTTTGTTTGTTTGTTTGTTTGTTTGTTTGTCTATATGTTTGTATGTATGTATGTATGTATGTATGTATATATGTATGTATGTATGTATGTATGTATGTATGTATGTATGTATGTATGTATGTATGTATGTATGTATGTATGTATGTATGTATGTATGTATGTATGTATGTATGTATGTATGTATGTATGTATGTATGTATGTATGTATGTATGTATGTATGTTTTGTTTGTTTGTTTGTTTGTTTGTTTGTTTGTTTGTTTGTTTGTTTGTTTGTTTGTTTGTTTGTTTGTTTGTTTGTTTGTTTGTTTTATTTTTAAATTAAAAACTTTTTTACCAAATCTTTTTTTCAGATGCCAGGCTCAGACGTGGGTGGATGCTCCAGTCAGTTCAGAACAACTGCCAGGTTTCTCATTTAAGTTTGTCACATATGTGATATTTATTATGTACATTGCGTGTCATACCTAACAAAGTGCTTGGAATATAATATTTAACTGACACTAACGCTTTTTCGTCGGTGGGGTTTTTCCTTTTACGAGTAACATTGTCTAGTTGTCTTTGTTTTTGTTGAGTCTATGACGTCACAAGGTTCCTCGACTCATTCTTCTTGCGGCGCTCCAAAATACAAACTTCGCACGTAAAGCCCTAATCAAACGAGAACGCAAGTCATCGCAAGTTGGCAGTCACGCTATCTCAGCCAGCCGCTCTGAATAGTTTCCCGAAAATATCATGTACCGTGACAAAGTTAAAACTTGTTTAAAACACTCATGAAACCTTTATTTTGTTAATTTGGTGTTCGAACGACCGCCACAGAAATTCTGACTGCCAACTTGCGATGACTTGTTTAGGGCTTAAAATACAACTTTGTTTTGGAGAATTTCGAAATGAATTACCAACTACCATAATATCTTTAAGATTATGCAGAAACATTACCAACAATATTTTCATCAGAGAACCACTTTAAAGGATGGGTTAATGTTTGTAAGAAATAAAATAACGCTAAACGAATTAACACGAATCGGGACGTGATTTTTAGGTTTTTGAATTTTCGATTTTTCAGTTTTCACGTAAATATTATAGAAAGTGTTGTTCAGTATGACTCCGTAGAGAGAAATAACGTTATATTAATTTTAATCAATTGTGAGCATTTGAAGACATTAAAGGGATAATTTTCAGTTCCTTTAAAGTGCCTGTGAAACGAAAATTAAGTCTCTTATTTGAAAGAATACTTAAAATGATAGAGTAACATCTTTTGCAGTTTTTCGTTTGCTTGCTTCGTTCTTGAGATATTTCAGTTCGTTTGATATGCAAATGAACATTTTGGCCTCACACGTACATAATGAGTTATTGAAAAAAGTTATATATCTTTGCTATATTTATAAGTAATAGCATGGCATTGAGATTGATTAGTGATTAAATGTACCCGAAAGCCGAGGAGGTGTAGTAAAAGTTTCTTTTTTTTTAAAAGACTTTACTAAACCTCCCGAGGCTTGAGGGACATTTAATCACTAATCAACCTCAATGCCATGTTATCACTTTGTAATATTACGGTTTCCGAGGAAGAAGGAGAGTAAAACAAGAACGCTTTTGGCGGAGTCAACAACTTCAAAGTGAATAAATTATTGAGTTGTGATTAACTGAAATATCTCAAGAATAAAACATTTTAAGTGTTCTTTCAAATAAGACAGAATTAATTTTCGTTCCATAGGCACTTTAAAGCAGGTTAGAAGTAAATTGAAGAGAGAAGGACCGCTATAAGTTATTTTAGATTTATATTTTTTAGTTTTTACTTTTGCAAGCTAGATATCAGTTTTTGAAGATCTTGTCAAAACATTTGTTTATTTGAAGCAACTTGTCTTACCAAGTCAACGATTTTGGCCATTGCATAGCATGTTACACGGTGCAGTTGTTTGTGTAACTTGTCTCACAAGTCAACGGCATGGCCTTATATGCATTATTTATTTGGCGTTTTTTCGTAGGGACCTCGCGTGGTTATTCAAAGGCTGCGTATCTCTGGAGTCCAGTGTTTCCAGTGATGTTGCAAGCTCCAAAAGCAAGAAGCGAACACACGGTGTGTGTTTATCAAGGCTCGTTGTATTTACTTGGTGGGCGTGGAACCACAGCTTATAAAGACTTCTGGAAATATGACTTGGGTAAGGAAGTAAAAATAAAGTAAATAATGTTTACGTCGTATCATGATAGTGGAAGGGGAACTGGATAGAAAAAACGATGTGACGAAACCGGAAACGATGTTTGCACAACTTGCTATGGTAATTATAACTTATAAGCAGCTAATGCACCTAATGGGTGGTCCCACATGGCCAGGATCAGTTATTGCTGAAATTAAACAATAGTGTAATATCACTTGCAGTGTCTGATTTTAGTCATGTGGGCCCACCCGTTAGGTGCATTAGCGCCTTATAAGTGCATAATTACCATAGCAAGTTGTGCAAACATCGTTTCCGGTTTCGTAAGTTTCCTATCCAGTTCCCCATCCATTATCTATGGTCGTATAGATCGTTTGCACATGACGTCACGTCTGCCATCTTGGTCGGTTTTTCGATTGGCACACATCAGGCTGACCTTCGTATTTGTTTTGGCAACTGGTCTTGGTTTGGTCTTATTATGTATATATTGTATGTATAAATGTATATATTCCCACACTCGACATTTTCCTTCACTAGAAATTAAAACATGCTGTGTAAAATGTTAATCGAAATATAGTAAGGTTTGAGTACTGCCGGAATTATTGAACGTAGAGAGAAACGTGACTCTAACGAAGGGCTTTCGCTCGAAACGTTAGAAACAACGTTCAATAATTTCGGAAGTACTCAAACCTTACTATATTTCGATTTGTATTTCAACACTGCCTACGCAGCTCACTATACTGTTTGTGTAAAATGCTGTTCCTCGCGCAACGCGTGCGCACTCACTTCTGACCATGCCGCCATTACCTTGGTCTCTTTAATCATAACTTTTCGAGTATCATATAATTGTTATACATTTATACATTCGTATGGTTATTGAAATTTGTAGAATTTCTGCTAACCTAGTAACCAATGTGTCCTTTTATTGATACATTTGAAATCTACATTAAAAGAGCTTTCAAATTATATATAATAGTTGTATTATTTGTTTTTACTCTCATGAAAATGCAAAATGTAAATTTCGGGTCGTGTCTCCCCTTAAACTAGAGATATATCGAATCGCCCAATCTCATTGGATGGATTCAGGCGATCGTGACGGTTGATGCGATCGAGATAATCATATGGAAACCAATTGTATTTTTGTTGTAATAAGGGCCGTTAAATTGGAGCCTAGATCTGTTGTACTGTCCCTCAAAAATGTTTAGTTCTATTTTAATCTTACTGTTTTACTTAGCTCTAAATAACTGGTCTGAATTACCGAACAATGGCGAACGTCCTTCGCAAATATTTGGACATACTGCAGTGTTGCACAAAGTAAGTTTGTTTCGTATGTCCTTAGTCACAATAGTGTTGCTAACGTCGGTACTTTTGAAGTTCGGGTCATGGCGACTTTTATTGTCAAGGAAGGCCTTTTTGACCGATAATACTATTGGATTCATCTAAGCCCGATATGGCAAAATATGTGAGTCGAGAATTCAATATTGGGCGAGACCGAAGGTCGAGCCTAATATTAATACTAATATAATATTTTCCATATCGGGTGAAGATGAATCCAGTAGGTGTTTTATTATATCGAACAAATAATCGTGCAATTGGCAAATTTGCGCATCTGTCCAAAGGTTGCTTTGTCCTACATCGTAAAATATTGGACTGGCACGTGACGCTAATGTAGACATTTGATTGGACGATTATTTGCGAGGGTATAATAACCGGGTATTTTACTCATTTGTCGTATTTTACAGTTGATTTAATATTACTTTACGGCGGTGTGTTGCAATTTTTTTGGGAAGTTGCGAATAAGTTCGTTCGGAAATTTGCAAGTACGTTGTCACCATGGTTGGCGAATATCTAGTAATGAAATTGCGGGCTTTGAATCAAAGCACAATTTTATTGGATAATTGGCAACCTTGTTGACAACGTATAGTTGCCAACTTTCAAATGAACTTCGCAACACACCATGGTAATATGAAAAACATCCGAAACTCGTTAAACACCCTGGCATACCGCATATTCCGGTCAAACCATTCAATACGTTTTGTGACACTTATGAGATATACGTGTAGTAAACGAGGTTTCTGATTGGCTACCATGCGTGCTCCATTTCTCGATGGAGACGGTAATTTCAAGCGCGGGAAAAGACTTTGCTTACGTAAGGAGAAAGTAATTTCTAATCAGCGAACTAGATCGTGTTTTCTATTGTTTTGCGTCTGATCCTATGTTATAAAAGAAATTATTTGACGTGCATTATTGAGTTATGGGTGTACTTGGGAAGTTGGGAGAACACTCCAGAATCCTGCAGTGAATGCTTCAGATTAGTGTACCGCTTTTTGTTGTTAGGGTTCCATGTATGTCTATGGAGGAGAGTTTGCATCGTGTGAAACGCTCATATGGAAGTACATGTTTGGTAAGCAAAACCTCATCAGCATTACCATCTGCAGCAGCATCGTCGTCGTCATCATTATCACCATCGTCGTCATTATCATTGTCATGATTATCATTATTATTATTATTATTATCAATATCACCATCATTATCACTATTATCAATATGATCATCATCATTATTATTATCATCATCATTATCATTATCATCATCATCACCACCACCACCACCACCAACAACAACAGCAACAACAACAACAACAACAAAATTAACAACAACAACAACAACAACAACAACAACAACAACAACAACAACAACAACAACAACAACAACAACAACAACAACAACAACAACAAAATTAACAACAACAACAACAACAACAATAACAACAACAACAACAACAACAACAACAAAATTAACAACAACAACAACAACAACAACAAAATTAACAACAACAACAACAACTTTTTTTCATTGTCTAATATTCTAACCGATCGTAAGGGTTTACTAATTGAGAGACAGTGGGTAAGATCGATTATGCTAAAGTTGATTTTACGGAGAGAGAAATGCATTGAAGTTCAAGTCTGAGAACAAACCACTTTACTCACAATAGTCCTAAGGTCGGTCAGGCAGTCACGCATCATGTAACGGGCTATACTTGCGCACGAACCGATTAATTTGATCCAATTTTCGTCTTGATGCATGTGATTTATTGGGTTCAACTACGAAAGTAACGACTACAGTGTTTGCGAGAATTTGCGAACAAGTTACTTCGGCTAGTTAATCCCCTAAATCACATGCACTTGGAGGAAAATTAGATTCGATTAATCTGATTGCAGATAATGCGAAATTTATTGTAGAATGTGATCTATTATGGGTATGTTTGTTGTTTTTGTTCACTCTAGACTGCAATGAATGGAAATTAATATCACCTGACATGCCCTGTAAAAAGACGGTGAGTTTTGTTTTTAAAGGGTTTAGGTATACAGTACTCTGTATTTGATCAAAATACATATTCAAATACTGTGCAGTGTGGTGTAGTGCAGTACAGTACGGTACGGTATAGTACAGTGCAGTACAGTACATATATCGTATTAGATGTTTTGGTGTGTAGTATTGCTGTATATTGTTACGAGTTGTGCCGTATTTGGACGAGCCTGCAGAGATTTATTATACAACTGCTCTGATCAATAGTAGCGTGACTTGCACCAGGACAAAATAATAAGCATACATGAAGTAGTTTCCCGTGTGATAAATTTGATTGGCTAACAATCCAAGTAATCAGTGCAAATAACTATCCAAATATCGCTGTATATTTGCACTAATTTTTAGCGTTATTTGGACAGTTTTTAATGCAGTTGTATAATAAAGTACAGTATACACCTTGGTTCAATACATTCTTCGTATATTTTACAAAACTATATCTTAATAGATCCCCAGCAACAGACGCCATCACTCAGCTGTGACATATGAGAACAAAATGTACGTTTTTGGTGGCATTATTGATCTCCGTGGATCTACCAATGAGTTGTGGAGTTTTAATTTTAGTATGTGCTCACTGATTATAACTATCTATCAATCTGAAGGCTTGTTTACACACAGGCCTTTTCTGATGCGATAGATATCGTCAATTTCTGATTGAGATGCATGTTAAGTACCAAAACAATAAGCGATTATGCCATGGTTTCATCTTCCTCACATTTCTGCTCGTTCGTAATTGATTACCACGCGTCTAAACCAGAAGTTGGCAATATTTATCGCATCAAAAATCGCACGTGTAAACGGGTCTTAATTGCATGTACTACACGGATATCATATATATAGATGTTGAAATAGATAATTGAACGAGAAGAGAAAATTTTATGATTTTCTTACTCCGCTAAAATCAAAGTCAAAATGGAAATACCTTCCCACTTCCGCTTCTGTAGTTGGTTGTGTATTACTGTATTTCTGTAGCCGCTACTGAAGCGTGAGGAAAGCCTTCCAAAATACAAACTTCACACGTAAAATACCACCTTTTCTTCAACGAATTTTGAAATGAAACTTTGCACGGTTACCAACTACCATAACATCTTTAGGATTATGCAAAAACATTGCCAACAATATGTTCATCAGAGAACCACACAGTCAAAATGGAAATACCTTCCCACTTCCGCTTCTGTAGTTCGTTGCGTGTTACTGTATTTCTGTAGCCGCTCCCGAAGCCTGAGAAAATTTTTTGTTGAAAACTGTACATAAATAGTATAACTTAGCTTTAAATGGCATTTAATCATAATACAATGGATGTTTATCCCAAATCGATACCAACAGACCAATATACATTAAGAATTGGCGACTTTTATCGCTATCTTGAGAAGAATGAGTCGAGGAAGCTTATGACGTCATAGACTCAGTAACGACAATGACCCTTTTGTTGAAAACAACAATGATCTTTTGTTTTTGTTGAGCCTATGACGTCATAAGCTCTCCTCAACTCATTCTTCCTCAAGTACGGCCAATTTAATGGCGGCGTTCCAAAATACAAACTTCACACGTAAAATACAACTTTGTTTTGGGGAATTTCGAAATGAAACTTTGCACAATTGTCAAGTACCATAATATCTTTAGGATTATGCAGAAACATTACCGACAATATTTTCATCAGAGAACCACTTTAACTTGAGCCGGATTTGAACTCGCATCTTTGGATACCAGTGTCTGTCGCTCTACCTGTTGAACTATCGGACCCACAGGGGGTTGGAGGCGAGTTTTTATCTAATTTAAATGCACGAGATATTTACGCGCTCATGGATTATTAATAATTCAGTTGAGAGTTCTATTTCAGAATTATTCTCGAGAACATTTCATAATTTTCTTACACCGCCAAAGTTCACGATGAAATTGAAAATCATGAAGTATGGAAATTGTTGAAATTTGTTCTTAAAGTGCCAATGCAGCGAAATTTCACCCCAGTTTTTTATGATTGCATTTGAAAGAACACTTAATTAAAATGACAACATAACATCTTTCGTAGAATTTCGTTTCCTTTCTTCATTCTTGAGATATTCAGGTTTGTTTGATATGCAAATGTCATACTTATGACATCACACTGCATAATGACTTTTTGAAATAGCTTCAATTTTAGGATTTTACACCCAGCTACACACGTTTAGTGACCAGTCATGGCTACATACATGCAAGTGCAAATTTTTATTAAGTACTTTCGATAAGCATTCTCAAAGAAAATCATACTTTTCTAAAAAGTCATTATGCAGTGTGATGTCATAAGTATGACATTTGCATATCAAACAAACCTGAATATCTCAAGAATGAAGCAAGAAAACGAAATTCTACGAAAGATGTTACGTTGTCATTTTAAGTGTTCTTTCAAATGCAATCATAAAAAACTGGGGTGAAATTTCGCTGCATTGGCGGCACTTTAATGTTTTTAGTATAAGGTGATTTATGAGGATTTTTTTATGTAGTGAACCACGAGTGGGATCTTGTTTTTCAAACGCCTAAGAATAGCCCAGGTCCAAGGTATGAACATTCCGCCGTGGTTTACAATAAAGCCATGTGGATCGTCGGTGGGCTCGAAAATTATCAACCAAAAGGTGACTTGTGGAAATGGAACTTTGGTGAGTACATTTAACCAAAATTTTTTTAATCATATATCATCCCCATGTCCTTCAGACATTTTTCAATACAAGTTTGTATTGACAACAACGTTCTGCATTTTGTTAACCAGGCAACAATAGCTGGGGTAAAATTAAAAATAAAGGTGGACCTTTTCCAATTCATGGCCACCGCGTCGTTAAGGTAAGCAATAACGTTCTAACTGTGGTCCGCAAAGGCAAGCTTGCGTGCTTGTTTGTTTGTTTGTTTGTTTGTTTGTTTGTTTGTTTGTTTGTTTGTTTGTTTGTTTGTTTGTTTGTTTGTTTGTTTGTTGGCTTGTTTACTTTGATTGTTTGTTTGTTTGTTTGTTTGTTTGCTTGCTTGTTTGTTTGTTTGTTTGTTTGTTTGTTTGTTTGTTTGTTTGTTTGTTTGTTTGTTGGCTTGTTTACTTTGATTGCTTGTTTGTTTGCCTTCCTTGTTATGCTTGTTTGTTTGTTTGTTTGTTTGTTTGTTTGTTGGCTTGTTTACTTTGATTGATTGATTGTTTGTTTGCTTGTTTGTTTGTTTGTTTGTTTGTTTGTTTGTTGGCTTGTTTACTTTGATTGCTTGTTTGTTTGCCTTCCTTGTTATGCTTGTTTGTTTGTTTGTTTGTTTGTTTGTTTGTTTGTTTGCTTGTTTGTTTGTTTGTTTGTTTGTTTGTTTGTTTGTTTGCTTGCTTGCTTGTTTGTTTGTTTGTTTGTTTGTTTGTTTGTTTGTTTGCTTGTTTGTTTGCTTGCTTGCTTGTTTGCTTGCTTGTTTGCTTGTTTACTTGCTTGCTTGCTTGCTTGTTTGCTTGTTTGTTTGTTTGTTTGTTTGTTTGTTTGTTTGTTTGTTTGTTTGTTTGCTTGCTTGCTTGCTTGCTTGCGTGCTTGCTTGCTTGCTTGCATGGTTGCTTGTTTGCTTGTAGGTGCTTGCTTGCTTGTATGTTATTGAAAAGTGTATTGAATTTTTTTAGTGTGGCAATGCAATGGTAATCTTCGGTGGATCGGTAAATGGAGAATATCACAACATGATATGGAAGTTTGAGTTTGGTAAGGCTTTTTTGCTTTTCAAGTGCCTTAAAGTTTCCCATGAAAGTTCCAATTGTGATGGCGTTCGGATTTAGCAGCCTTCTCCAGCGTTACTTTCTGGTGGTGGTGGTGATGATGATGGTGGTGGTGGTGGTGAGGTGGTGGAAGGAGTCGTTATTTTCGGGTGGCAAAAATGTGTATGTGAAGTAAACCTCAACTCGTGAATAATTACTTGGGCTACTGTAGCCGAGTCTAGGTTTCGGCTCGGGTTTTCTTTTTACAGTTTTCCATTTTTGGGTGTCACGATTTATCATTTTTGCACATTTTACTTCCGCTACTATTCATACTTCCGGTGAGTTGTTAGCCGTGTGACTGAGTGGACTGAGTGAGGCATGTTGTAAGTTCTTTGCTCCTTTCGCGCTTTAGGAGTTGGACAAAAAATTGAACAGATTTGTCTTTTGATCAAGGTGTTCCTGCACGTTGTTTGTAGATTGTGAAAGTGACTGGCTGACTTTCTAGTTTAACAGCGATCAGATGTGGCTGACAACTTCCTTGATCGTAAATATGTTCACCAGTGTGAAGTATACGCCACATTCAGCTTTCGATTCAGGCTCCGCGTACTTGTCTGTTGCCTAGCCGAATGAACGCCTGACTCAACCTCGTACCCAGGCTTTTCGGTTTTCGCTCGACGAGTTCGCGAGGGCGGGAGCGAAAAGCCTGGGTAGGAGGTTGCGTCTGACTCAGGTGTCTTGTTCATAAAATAAAAACAAAGGAAATCAGTACCGAAATCAGACGGAGTTTGGATATGTGATCAAACACTCGCATAAATTCAGTCAATTTTTTAGCTCAAATTTCTCTTAGAACATTGATTCATTTGAGAAGCTATACCAAACACTCGAAAGTCGTTGAGGGTTACTACATCGTTACTTTCTGGATCCTTTCAGCAAACATTGCATTTCTTCATTACTGTCTTTAAAATAACTATTACGTAATTATTCTGTGTACTGAACTGCAGAAGGCGAACCACACTTATGAAGTATTTCTTGAATAGTGCTAATATCTGCTGTTACCATGGTAATAATAGCGTTTGAAATTTGTCAAATTTTCACGGTTTTCGTCTATTCAGACGCATATCTCCAGTTTTCTTCTGTCAAAATTTCTAAAAATTGTCATCTGGTCAGTTTTTATTTTTTTCACGTACAACACTACAGCAAAACATTAGGAAATGTTGTCAAGACAGATTTTTCGCTATGAATTTTATGTATTAATAAAAGTTCTGTCTCTTTTAAAAGCTAAAAACTAAGTATGTTCTTTAAGGCTTTCCTATTTCTTTATGCACATACTTTTAAAGAATTTTACCGAAGTGGGTATGTGATATTTGAGCATTTGTATCGCTCGGACGGCTGCTAACGTGACAGAAGATTGCTATCTACGCATGTGCCGACACTATACTTGTTACCAGTCCCTTCTTAAAATTACCGTAGGCCGTAGGGAGCCACCTTAAGCAAATGAGGGGAAGAGGCGCTTTTTAGTTAAACTGCTAATAATTTTTATTACAGAAGCCCAAAACTGGTCTGAAATAACTCCCCATGGCGGAGTATCTCCTCCTGCTCGTTCAGCGCCGGCTGTTGTTACACTATCCGCATTTTCACTGCCTCTCTTGCCACCTCAGTTGACCAATTCTAAACAGAACTCTACTTGCAGTGGCCCTCAGAGGACCATTATCGAAGAGCTGAGACCGCGTAGCTCACCTGAGTACAAATACAAGAAAGAACCTGGTTCTTTCGAAACGCGTTCACGTGATTGGTCTTTATCAACAGACTCTCTTTATCAACCGCCGATTACGAAATACGGCGATAAACGTTGTTCGGTTGGAAGTGTAAATGAATTCGGTGAAAACACTGTCATTGCTTTTACCAATATTTCTTATCAAACTAGCACGGATGAATCACAGTTTTCGACAATGGGAGAAAGCCTTCATCCATTTCACGCAACTCTAGGAGATAAAGTTCGGCCTTCAGACAGGCCTGAAGAACGAAAGAAAGATGATGAGAAGAATATCAAAGAAGTACACCGGACACTTGATCGTGACGTGTGTACAAATAACAATAATACGAATAGTGAAAATGTTCAGTTAAAAAGACTGCTGCTGCATCCAAAGGAAGGATTGTGCATCTTTCTTGTTGGGGGAAAATATTGTGGAAACCACGAGTTTTTTGCCAAAGGTGTAGATATATGGAGATGTGACGTCACAAAACGTAAGTGATACTTTTGTTTTTTTTGCTATATTAATAGACTCTTCCCTCATATATATCTCTAAGTTACCATATCGTCAATTAAATTAAATGTATATTTTCTTTTAAGGTTACAGAATACCTATAGTAAGGGCCTGTCCACATGCGACCAGGTTATCTCGGGGGGGGGGGGTGTAGGGATAACTCAGGGGCTAGGGCAATCTCGTTCCCAGAGCCCACGTTCCCCACCCGGGAAACGAGAGACTCTGGGATAATCCGTTTCAACTCTTACGTTATTGGCTGAATAGTGAGCATGAGTTGGTCTGAAGTGACCGGAAGTAGAATTAATAAAACCAAAATAACAAAGATGTCGGACGACAAGACTCCAGTGAAGACGTTGCCGCGATCGATGTCTTCGCCGTATGTGTGTAGATGCTGTAATTCGAGCTTCGCCAGCAACCCCATTGACTTGTTTGAGGAAAAGTCAAATTGGAGAACATACTATCGAGATTCCGCTAGGATATTTACGCATGCGTACCTCAACCGGAATAACAAGAATCCTGTGTTTTGAAATGGATTATTCCATAGTCTCTCGTTTCCCGGGTGGGGAATGTGGGCTATGGGAACGAAACTGGGGCTAGGGTCGAAGTTGACGCTGTTTCACACGATAAAACGCAACTACCGAGTTGTCCCTGGACCCCGAGATAACCCTAGCTTTCACGTGAACAAAAGAACACGCCAGTAATGTCAACAATTAAACGCACGCAAACGGCACGTGAAAAGAAACAGTGCGTATAAATTAGAATATTTCTTTTTTACAATGTACGCATACGTAATTAAACAAAAGTTTACCCTAACCCCCGAGATAACTCGAGTGAAAGCGTTCACATGAAGGTAGGTTAACTCTGGTCCTTAGGGTTACCCTATCGCTCAGACAGAGTTATCCCTATCCCCCGAGTTATCTCGCCTCGTGTGACCTCATTTTTCTCCAATTTGTCTGAAATGTAGTTAAGTATGTGAAAGACACTATCGTATATTATGAAATAAATAAAAAATACAATATTGTTTCAGAGATACTCATCGGTTTAAAATCACAGTTCCTTTACCCGGCGGTTTAAGTTGGTCTTTGGTTTCACCAAAAAGAAAATTTATTTACATTTCTAATGTTTCTTCTACAAAAGGGTGTTTGCGCGTTTTATTTATGTAAAAACTGAGTTACAGGCCTTCATTTGTCAAATGCTTCTTCTACAACATAGGTCGAGAAATAAAATATCCTAGCTGCTGTTTAGCAGCTAATAGTAGTTTAACAGTAATAAAAAAATGCGAACATCCGTTGTAGAACAAATATCGAGAAGTGTAAATATGGTAAATTGAGAGCTTTGTGGTAAAACCAAAGACCAACTTAAACCACGGCACGAAGGTACTGCATTTTAAACTTATGAGTATATCTGGAGTATTTTTTTTTTTCATAATACGATAGTGTCATTCACATACTTAAATACATTTGGTGCAAATTTGAGACATATTGGAGAAAAATTGCGCGGGCGGTTACACCGTGAAATGGCTTACTAGGGTATTCTGTAACCTTAATAACAAACCTGCGCAAACCACGTGTGAAAATATATGTATAAGGTAACCGTTGTTGGTCAGCCTGGTCTAAACAGTTCTTAGCTTGAGACGGTGATGCATGCTTTACCTTTTAAACACAGTAATGTTTGCCTCAAGCATGTCTAGCCCACAGACATTCCATCAAAAAGAGTCTAATTCTTGTGTAGTCTTGAGACAGGGTGGGTGATGGTAGTGAGTAGGGAGCTTAAGCAAGCCACGAATCCATTTACCTAGACTTCCACAAAGCTTTAAAGTTCTAAAAGGATTTTGTCGCATAGTTCGGAGTCAAATTCAACTAACAGGTTTAGCCGTTTCACGAATTTAAGTTCATAAATTTCGTCCTGAATTTAAGAAGACCTTATTCCAAAATGGCGGACACTTTGAAATTCTTTTGTGTGCATTTAAATTAGCCCGTATGACCTCGTCGTGAAGTAAAAAAATATTTTTGAATTGCCCACACGAAAGGGCTAATTTATATATGCACACAATTTTTTTTTAATTCGGTGGTCATTTTAGAATAAGGTCTATTGTTCCGTATTTTTAGGTCAAAAACGCAGCAGCAATAAAGTTACCAAGATCAATGTACAAACGGCTGACGCAGAGACAAGCAGAATTAAAGAGCCGTGTAGATTTAATGGACATGTGAAAAAAACTGGTGGTACTTCGTCTGTGCCACTGAACCCATCAAACGCTTCCTGTGTTGATGGTTCCCGGGAATCCTTTGCTTCGACTTGTCGTCAGGACTTTTTTAAAGCATCTGAAAGTCGAACTCTGCATGCACTGAATGACGAGTCTAAGCCAAGTGAGGTTGATACTTACTATGGAGATCTCGTCATCACAGATTTAGGCTGCTCATATGAACACCATCTTATTGAAGATGATTGAATTGATGACCAAGTCTTTCGGAGTTAAATGTATAGAATTCTATTTATAATACAAACAGTGAAAACCCGCGTATAAAGTGCTGTTTACATGAAGTGGATTGAGTGTTCAAGTCAAATCTCGCATGTTGTTTCTCCTTGTTGTGTTTACATGAAGAAGATTGAAAGTTTTCGATCTGACCGATACGAATGGCTGAAGTCAATCCACGTAGTGGAATGGATTGACGTGATATTTAAGCAAGGATCGACTTGAACAGTTGAATGTCTCCAATCGGATTCATCTAAACACGGTTTGACTTAAAAATGACTTGATATACGCATGAGTGAAGTTGGTGCGTGTCGTGCTAAATGGCAGACATTCAGGGAAGCACAGAAAATAGTGTTCCAAAACCGAAAACAATGTTCCAAGCAGATCGGATTCTCCATGTAAACATATGCCGGGATTGACTTCATTCGCGTTTTTCGATGCGATTGGACTGTCAATCCTGCTTCATGTAACCAGGGCCTAAGAATTACCAGGCTAGCGTTTTTCCAAGTTTAATAGTGAAAAAGGTACTTATGGCAACTCGTATATTTGGTGTCTATTGAGAAATTGAGGCCTCGTTCATATATTTTCGTTTTCATAGAAAAACGGAAACTTTTTTATTACTCGGGCTCTAATTGGTCAACTGAGTTTAGGTTTCGGCTGCGTTTCTTTGATTTTTTGTTCAGTGTCACAAAATTGCGCAATAGTCTCATCCTGCATTCAGGCCTTGCGTAGTTGCATTTAACCAGTTGTTTTTTGGCCGAGACAAAACTACAGAAGGCCGGGTGTAAAAAAGGATTGTCTGTCGATTCTTTGAAGTACGTTCACAATGTTTACAAGTTACAAATGCACATGCCGACCAAGATAGACCGCTCCATACCAACCAAAAGACCCACACTTTAAAAAACGACGGGCGATTTCAGAACGAGTGGGCTCGCACTGACCTATGTGTAACTGGACTGCGGGTTTCGTTCAAAAAGTGACCGAACAAAGGTGGAAGAAATAGGAGTTTTTTCTCTTATAGTAAGCGACCGTTCCATTACCGGAAAATAATCGACTGACACGTGACGCGTCTCAGTCACATGGTACCTTGTGTCATATAATACTTCGGAAAACTAAAAAGACAGAAAAATTCCTCCCCTCGCAAAAAAAATCCGCCTATACTGGAAAACCTGACTTAAGGCTGATTTCCAGTCAGTGGAATTTTGCGAGCGGGCGGAATATTTCTTTGTCTTTTGTGCTCTGAATTAGATTAGTTCCGCTCGAGAGCTCACAAGACAAAGAAAAATTCCGCCCGCTCGCAAAATTCCACTGACTGGAAATCAGCCTTTATATGGATTTAAGTAGACGTAAAAGTCGCGCTCTCTAATTTCTATTGTATTTAGGTTTACCTGTTTCAAACGTCGGATTTCTGCCGCCGGTCGAATTCAATTCATAAACTGTGACAGTGTTAAGAAAATACCATCGTTCAAATCTTTGTTCAATCTCTATGACTCTATCTCTTGTAGCACATTTTGTGCAGATGCGTTACATTCGACGTTTGAAACAGCAGTCACATTTCAGTCACATCCAATTGACGGTACCGAAAAAGATGGCTGCGGTACATTTTACCACAATGCTTTGCGACCTCAAATCAGCTCAAATAACGACTAAACATTGTTTATCATGCTAAGATGGATTAAGTAAGCAAGAACTTCAATCCTACTAAAGTTGATCGTTTTAAAACCATATCTTCCAATAATTCTGCAAGAAACAATATTTACTGCACGCAAAGGTCGCCATCTTTTTCGGTACGGTCAATTGAGACATGGAAAAAATGCGACGTTTGAAACGGGCCTTATATTATATATATATTTCTAAACTTCATTAATAATTCATGAGGAAAACACAAAGAAAAATCATGAGCGTATCGGATCTATATATGTGATATAGACTCGCTCTAAGGGGTCGAATACATGGGGAAATTTCAGCCCGGGCTGAGATTTCAGCCCGGCTACTGGGGGATGGAAATGAGGGAGTGAATGTTTTGAATGAGAAACACGAAGTGTGGAATACAGAAAGTGCCTTGTGAAAAGCGATAAAGAAGGAATATGGTTTATTTGAAATACACATCTAAATATGTGTGTTTTATGCAGCATGTTTGTGACAACTTGGCTGATTTCCACACTTCGTGTTTCTTATTCAAATCATTCTCCTCTTTTCCATACCTCAGCAGCCGGGCTGAAATCTCAGCCCGGGCTGAAATTTCCCCATGTATTCGGCCCCTAAGTTTCTCGCTGGTTTTTAACGGCTGAGATAAGCTTAATTTTCAAAATTACTACGCCAATGAACGTATGAAGTGATTCTTTTTAGAAGCCATTTAAAAACCTTGCAGTACGGGCTTTATCGGCTCTAAAACACTCGGCTATCGCCTCGTGTTTTATATCCGATAAAGCCCTCCTGCGCGGTTTATAAATATTACTTCTATATATATTTCTAAAATTCATTAATAATTCATGAGGAAAACACAAAGAAAAATCATGAGCGTATTGGATCTATATATGTGATATAGACTCGCTCTAAGTTTCTCGCTGGTTTTTAACGGCTGAGATAAGCTTAATTTTCAAAATTACTACGCCAATGAACGTATGAAGTGATTCTTTTTAGAAGCCATTTAAAAACCTTGCAGTACGGGCTTTATCGGCTCTAAGGGGGCGATTACATGGACCGGGCTGGCCCGGTTAACCGGGCTAGCCCGGTTAACCGGGATGAGTTTACAAAACGATTACATGGAGCGGGCTAGCCCGGTAAGCCGGGATGATTTCAGGCCGAAATTCGCAATTATCAAGTAAATAAGGGCAAAGCTACGTTAGTTTTACTTCAGTTTTACACTAATTAGTCTATTATTTATTTTGTAAGCCCATCGTTACTAAAAAGATTGTTAAAGTCTTAGCTAACCCAGGAAAGCGTCTTCACGAAGACTAATTAATTTATTAAATCTTCGCTTTGATCACAAAACACACAAACAACGTTGATGTTCTATTTCAGTTCCTTTCAGCACTATTTATTCACACAGTCAAGCAAACGAACGCGTATCGAAGCGAGTTCAACAGTTTTTCAGCCCGGTTTGCCGGGCTGAAAACGATTACATGGACATTTTCATCCCGGTTAACCGGGCTAGCCCGGTTGCGACAACCGGGATCCCGGCAAACCGGGCTAGCCCGCTTGCCATGTAATCGAAATGTTAAAACAACATGTGTTTTATATATAAAGTGGGCTAGCCCGGTTAACCGGGCCAGCCCGGTCCATGTAATCGCCCCCTAAAACACTCGGCTATCGCCTCGTGTTTTATATCCGATAAAGCCCTCCTGCGCGGTTTATAAATATTACATAAATATATATATATATATATATATATATATATATATATATATATCTTCAGGCGCCTGAAGATCGCCCAGCGTGAAACTGACAGTAGCGACCATCAACATTTGAGGTAAGCCCACTTATACTATATTCGCTCTATACCTTTACGGTATTGAGCACTTTTCGACATTTCGCGAACAACACTTTGTTTGAATATACACGCGGGTTATTGCTGTACAATTGAATTAGACGTCGACGACGTATACATATATTGATGTATTTACTTTTAAGCAAATGTTGATGCTGTGAAATTCTTGTTTTGTATGTATATATTGAAGATTGTTTGAAATGTTCAAGATGTCAACACTATATTTATGATCTGGGTGTATAATATTGAATGATATTAAACTCATTTAAAATAATGTTGCATTGAAAATAAAAATAAGTGCCCAGCATTTGAAGACAAGACATGACAACTCTTCGAAAATCGCCCCGCCCCCCAAGAACACGTATTACTTTTATTGGGGACCTTAAGCAAGCTAGGACGACGACGGCAATTAAGTTACTACATTTAAAAGAAACCATGGATGGGGGACATGGTATATTGTATGTTTTATGTATTTTGTAAGAGCTTTAAAAAGCAGCCATAGCTTCGACAAAGTGACGTACAATAGTCAAACGCCTAAATAAACTAACAACTTTTGCGGGACTGCAAATTATTCAACGCTTTGTTTTTGTTGAAAAATACTATTGTGCTTGGGTCGTCGTCGTGACGTTCGCGTTGTGCTTGCTTAAGGTCCCTATTATCTTCTAACGTACGCCACGCTGAGTAGCCGAGAAGATACTTCTGAAATTTCTAAAACTTTCTGTCACTATTTGGAACTTGAAATTGAATAGAAAGTTCAGGTTATCTTTGGGAGGGAAGCATAATAAAGAAGATCGATTTTCCCTCGGATGTTGCTTTGTTAACACCATAGTTAATAGAAAATATACATGGTTTGGAAACCCGGCACACTTCAAAGCGGTTAACAATCAAGCTACGATTCATGTTGAAAGGTACATGAAGGTGCCGAATCCTTTGTTTTAGGTTTATTAATGTTTAAACAGTACGGTTGAGTGATTGAACCCAAACGTTGCTATTGGATGATTGCTTCATTATACAGAAAACACAATATGTTCAGTAACCGTGAAAGTGCAAAAATTTCCATAAACCTGAACAAAAACATAAAACAATTGATTTTGTTGAGAAACCATGTATATTTTCCATTAACTATGTTAACACTTATATATTTAACTTTGTTAACACTATATATAGCACATATATATATTTATAAATAAGAAAAATCGCTTCATCTTATAACGTACGCCGCATACCTAAGTGTTAACAAAGCAAAATCGATCTTTTTTTATGTTTTCCCACTTGAAATTGAATAGAATAGAAAGTTCAGGTTAAATACTGACAAAAAGTTTTAGCAATTTTGTTGCAGAAGTACCTTCTCGGTTTCTGAGCGTAACGGCGTACGTTATAAGGTAAAGCGTGTTCTTGATGGGGGACAAATTTCCTAGGAAATATGACGCTGGGGGAGTGGGGCGAAATTTCCTAGGAAATTTGGCCCAGGGGGGGGGGGGATTTTTTTTTGAGGGGACAAATTTCCTGTGACACCGGCGTAAAGCCCTAATCAAACGAGAACGCAAGTCATCGCAAGTTGGCAGTCAGAAATTTCTGTGGCGGTCGTTCGAACACCCAAATTAACAAAATAAAGGTTTCATGAGTGTTTTAAACAAGTTTTAACTTTGTCACGGTACATAATATTTTCGGAAAATTATTCAGAGGGGCTGGCTGAGATAGCGCTTAAAGTTTACACTTCACTATATATATATTATATCTTTCTGATTGGTCTATGTGTCCTGCGAATTTTGCCACTAATCTGTACATTATCTAAAAACAGAGAGAAAAGACTGGGCCTATATATGGAGTATGGTTCAGTTGAAACATATAAGACATTTAGAGGACATTTAAAGACTATTTTTAATGCTTAAAGACTATTTTTAATGCTTGCAAAAACTTAACATGCACTTACAGTTATATACGTTAACCAAGATAGAAGATGAACCATTCAGATATATATTCTTGGCTTGACAAACATACTCTCAAAACTTAAATTGTGCTGGATTAAGTTTACACGATATTGACGATCTATAATGATTAATTATATGTTTAAACACGATACTAATTCTCTTATACCGTTGTATGCACTATACGACCGGTGCAAAACAAAACAAAATAAAAACTAAATGTGCGACTATGACTATATATGAAAGTTTCCCAGTGTAATCTGATACAGATCTAAAATAAATCAGTATTACAAAAACACAAAAAGAAAGAAAAATAAGCAAATTAAGCACAAATTAACAGCCTGAGCTTTTTTGTGTGTTTCTTGCCGTTACAGTTCTTGTTTATCCTCGCCTTCCTCGGCCGACATTCTTGCGTTAACATCGCGAGGAGTTGTTGATGGGCATTGTAGGCGGCAAGCTTGTTGTCGAGTTTCCACACGATTTTACGTTGGTGAGATTCGCTCTTACAACCGCATATTGAGCCCCAAACCTTCCAGTCACATCCATGCCAACCCCAGCTGTCTTCAGTATTCATGTAAGCGGTAGTCTTGCTCTTGCCCGTTGGCAAGGGGTTAGATTGGTAATGAACACACGAACTGCCTCTGCAGGAACACAAAACAGGTTTATAGTGACAGTCGTCGTCACTGTGACAACCCTCTGGGGCCAGGGTGCACTGGTACTGTGGCATCTCCGGGGTAGATCCACTGGCTAGGGCGAACTTTTTCAAATCTTGTCCTGAGCTGCTACTGTAAGGGCACCCGTAGGTTCAAATAACCGAGGTAGTAGTATTCTAGGTTGATACCTCTGATGTAGTTGTCTGATGCACCGATAAATTTTTCTTCGATCACTTCCCAGATAGGTTTCACCGTAAAGCCGATTGTCCCATTAGAAACGTTTGCTTCGTTCATGAATTGTTCAATCAGTTTATCGGACATGTGTGTCAAGAGTTCGTTTCGCGTAGCATCAGTTCCACCGTTTAAGATTAGGTTCTGGGACATAGTCAGGCTGCTCACTCTGTGGATTTCCTCGTCAGTAACGTTTGCACACAACGACAAGTTCACTTTTCCCCCTTCTGTCAGTGCATTCAAGGCCATGCAACTTTTGACCTGAAAATCTCTCTCGCTGTAAGACTCAGAATATTTCGCAAACGCCATCTGGTTGATCTTCGAGCCCAAAGTGACTGAGGTCACCACCGTATACATGTAGGCCATGTAGAGAACGGTCCGCAGCTCGGCCTTGAGCTGGCTCATTGAGTGTACAGTTTCGGGTAGAGCGTCTCTCGCTACCAGATAGACAAATGTTATATTTGGTGTAGTGAGAAACGTGTGATCCTGCCATCCGGATAGCGTGAGGGCGCGATCGACATTCTTCATAAGCATTATCACTTCGTTGACCGACAAGTGTGGTGGTTTTCACCCGGCTGAGTATACGAGGTTGGCATTTTGCAGGCGATTTTCAAGGTCAGCATCTGGCCTGGCTGGGATTCAAACCCGGGTCGCGAGTTCGAATCCCAGCCGGGCCAAGTAGAGTTTTCTCTACTTGACCGGTATGGTTCGTCGCTCTGAGTAACACCTAATATCATATATATATGCCATTATTAGCTGTCAAAAATATATCACCAGAAAATGACTCACTATATTGTAATTATTATGACTCACTATATTGTAATCCAAAATTAAAATGACTCACTATATTGTAATCCAAAATCGGCCAAAAAGTTAAGGCTAACCCATAACATTTTTTCCGACTTTTTAAATAAGGCTCAAATATGAATATTTAGCACAAATACAGCCTTCTCGTTGCCACAGAACGTCTAAAAAGGCTTTATTTGAAATTTTTGACCCTATTTCAAAAGTTTAAAAAATGACCAAAATCGCCCAAAAAGTAAATCTTCTTGCAGGGACTTTAATGACAATATTAAAGCAAAATTCCTTCTGTATTTCATCGAAATGTTCTTCGACAACTCGACGTTTTGGTCGCCATATTGGATTTCTTCCGTGAAGGAAAAATCCGCAGAGGCATTTCATTGGTTTTCCGGTAGTTTCCAGTTGTTTATTAGCCAATCAGAATGCATAATACTCATTGAAATTAGTATTTCATTTTTCTGCACTGTATTACATTAAAATTGCACCCCTCTCGACCAATCAGGATGCAGTAATTTTGTCATATATTATTACAATATTAATAAGCGAATAACAAAAGATTTGTGCACGAAGGACCGTTCCAACCTAAAATCACAGCTCATTGTAGTTTGTCGAGTGCCAGACCATAGATCTCATCTGGACTACATTCTTGTGCTTCTCCTGTGATAATCGCACAAGATTATATGTATATATATACAAACAGTTTTATTACCATTTTATTGTCTTATTTGTCTTGTACTTTAGATAATCCTCTTTCTGGAAGTATGATATATCTGTTTCGTGCTCTGAAAATTAATATAAGTCAACGTTACAATCACCTTGAAACACTCTAGTCATCTAAGTGCGTTTTACATATTTTATACTTTGCACTTACTATTTAGCCTGCGCCGCAGACCAAGGTTTGGACGCGTGCGGCGCAGGTTATTATTAATTTATGATTCAATAAATAAAATCTCAAATTAAAAAAAGATGTGTCGTCCAACTATTCACTTTGTTTGCACAAGGCTGTTCCAACAAGCCGTCACTGGGATGCATCCGCTCGCCGAGATAAGACCCTGGGTACGAGGTTGCATTCGCACTGGCTGTTCCCAGTCTGTTAACAAGTCTGTAATACTCCAACGGACTTGTGAGAAGTTGTTTCAACGATTTGTTCCAACAACAAGTTTGTATCAGCTTGATAAAATCACAGCTTATTTGTTGCAAACATATATCTTGTTAAGGTAGCAATAGGGTTATCCGGTATCGTTTCGTAAAACAGCTGGCATCGCGTCGCTATTAACGTGATCCCAACTTATCATATACCAATTTAAAGCCAATTAACCATGGAAGACGATTATAAAATTTATGGAAAATATAATGGTTATCCGTTGTATTTACCGAAAGAAAAAATAAGGTTGTTGGCTTTGTTGGCAAGAGTTTAAAGTTCTTTAGAATTTAATTTATAGTTTTGAAATTTATATCATTGTAATCACTGATAAATTATCTACAAAAATGTGTCGGCGATTTTTGAAATTCTGTTTCGTTCGGTTTTTATTAATGATTTACGTTGTAGTCACAATATATTTCACAACTTGTTAATTCAAAACGCGATAAAATCAAAATTATGCAACTAATAAAATATCGCCGACACGGTTTTGTAGAAGAGTATGTACTTAGTAACTGCCAAATGTTTCAGCGAACAATATTGAAACGCTGCGAAGTTCTAACTGTTGAAAAACACAAATTTTGGCGGGAAATTGAGCGGAGAAAAAGCGTCTGGGAAGGTTTCCGTGTTGAATTAGTCCCACCTCTTGAAGTAAAAAACAGTCCAGTAGCCCAGTTGAGTTGAGTTCATGCAGTTCAGTTCAGTTAATACTTTAGTTTAGTTGATGGAAATAATTATAAATCGAGTTGAGTGCATTTGAGTTCATGCAATTAATCAATTCAGTTGAGTTAATAGTTTAGTTCAGCTGATGCAAATAGTCAGTTAAATTGAGTTCATTTCGTTTTAAATCAGTTCAGTTAGTTGTTTGAGTTGAGTTCATGTAGTTGAGTTTAGTTAATAGTTTAGTTTTGCTTCGAGTCTTATAAATTTAATTCAACAATCACTTACCAACTCCATTCTCTCTTAAAGACTTAGCTTCATTCAACATCAAAGCATCGTCATCTTCAGTATTCATTAATGGGTCACTAGTCTACATGGCAAGAAACGTTTCTTAAGTTACTGAAATTTCTAAAATATACTAGATTTTAGTAAGCACAGTTTTTCAACTTTGTACAGCAAAGAAATGTCTAATCAGACATGAAATATAGTATGCGGATCACTTTAGGGTGCCACTAAGATGCCAGGACGACGACGGCGGTTAAAAAGCAATTCAAATTTTAGCATTAAAAAGAAGTCACGGTTAACTGACTACTGTATTCAATACTTGAAGCTTGTTTTATAATTTTCAAAGTGTTAAAACGGTCGCAGTGGCTGTGTTAAGGCAATCTCAGACAACAGTTCTCATCACCCCACGAGTCATCGTCGTCCTGAAGACGTGAAAATGCTCTGAGTGGCGTTGTACACAGAGCGAGGACGGTGTCCAGATTACTCTTGGGACTAGAAATTATTCACTATCTTTGTTTTGCAAGAAGAATGCTTTTGTTTGAAGGATGTCGTCCTCGACGTTCCCGTCGTAGATCGACGACGGCGGTTAAAAAGCAAGATAAATCTTACGGTTTAAAGATGTCACGGTTAACTGACTATTATATCCCAAAACGCCCCTGTATTGCTAAAATGATTGTAGTGTCCGTATTGAAGTCAATCTCAAGCTTTTGAGTTTTGGTCGTTGACGTTCGTCCTGAAGATGTGAAAATTCTCTATAAGTGGCGTTGTACATGAGTTGCACGATCATGCGCACGCATAATTTTGGCGGGTTACAGGCATAGTTTTGGCGGGCCACAATGCCACATACATGACAAATGTGGTAAATGAAAGAAATTCGATAATTTCTGAAGATATTAGCATTGTTAAATTGTTAAATTTCGTTTAGTACAGTGGCCACGTTTTTATGCATGTGGCCCGCCAAAATGATGCGCGCGCAACAACATGCAACTGGCCTATATATATATACGCTTGGAAACATTTCTCCTCTAGTGTTTCCCTACACGGTTTCTACATAATTCTACACTTAGATTAGACTAATTTATTATAGTACTTATAGTGTAATCTATTTTTTGCCCTTGCGTATGTTCGTGGAATACAGTTCCATTTAGATTAACAACATTCTCGGAGATATAATTTTGTTGTTATTTACCTCTATTAGGTAGTATTTTATGGTAAAAATAAGCCTTTAAGATAGACAATCATCTGATATTTTTTATGCAAATTTCTCGAGTTTCCTTTGGTGAAATTTCTTCAAACAAATTTCAACAAGCAGTGCATGTTCGGGAAATTGATTCGGTGCGAAATTTTAGTGCGAAATAAATGTTGGGTTGTTCAGATGGTTTCGTCAATATCACCAAATTTAATGTCCTTTCTTAACAATAAGCAAAATTTGTCCAATAGAATATTTTTGAAACAACGTAGCAGAAAGGTAAAAGCTTTTTCTTCAACTCTACAAACTTTCAAAATAATTCACCGAAGCAAACGCAAGGTATCTGCGTCTATTTTTCTACGATTCTCCATCCATCCATCCATCCATCCATCCGATTCTACGCGTGCTGACGTCATAAAATCCCTTGATTATCAGTAAATTCAGTTCCCGCCAAATTCGCCCGATTCTACGCGTGCTGACGTCATAAAATCCCTTGATTATCAGTAAATTTCCCGCCAAATTCGCAACCAGCTCACGCACGGTCACAAAGCCCTAGAGGAGCCACCTCAAGCCTCCTTTCTGGTCATATTGCAGAAACTAACTTGTACATTGCTGCAAGCACTTAATAAACAAAAGCACTTAAAAGAACTCAGAGCGCCTAATTGAAAGAACTCAGAATGAAAAGAAAAGCACTGCATGTTCAATTCAATGCAATTACATGTATATGCAAACCAGTTTTTCGGATGACTGGAAAAAAGGTTTTACTCAAGATAATTTTAGCAAGGCCCTAATAAATTGGGCAATTAAGTTGCTTATTATAAGTTCATATACCGGTATATATCCCTGGTTTGTAGAGATGTATAAGGATACACACCACTGTGACAGTATAGAACCTTTTAATAAGTATAGAATACGTAATTTTTACCCTATGACGTCAAATTCTTTTCAATTTTTCTTTCGAATTCTTTTCAATTTCGTTTAGTGTCTTGTATATTTTCAATAGAATTCAAAAGGCTGAAAATGACGTCAAGTGCGGAAAATGACGTACAGTACTCTGCACTTATTAAAAGGGTCTAAAATGAGCAATACAATTAGCCCAAGTACCCAACCCCTTTGTTTTTCATGAAACTTAATAGGGATACATCTCTGAAAAGGACAATGGAAACCAACTGAAATAGGAATGGCGGAATGCTATACTGACGCACTATAAATGGATATACCGACTAGCTTGCTGGTATATTAGGGAGACTTAGCCATCAGGTCATTTTCATAATCAATTAATTTAATCACAGTCAAGAATCAAATAATAATCAATTCATTGTATTACATGAATTACATTGCATTGGTCCTGATGTTCTGCACACCATAATTGAAGTACAATGTATACGTACATGACTGCATAGATTGAGAGTTAAAAGGCTATTTTTACTAAATGCTAAGTTTATTTTTTACAGAAGACAAGTACTTTATAAATGTAAAAAGCTGACAACAATGATTAAGAACTCAATATTAATATAAATGAACAGTACAGTGGAGCCTCGCTATAGCGCACATCGTTATAACGCGTGACTCGGTATAACGCGGTTGATCCTTGGACCCCAAAATTTTACTTTTCCTGGTTTGTCATTTGACGACTTATACTTATGTTTACCAACAGTACTAAAGTTCACCACAGACCGCTAAATTCCGCAGAATAGAGACAGAATAGATGTGTAATATGACGCTGAAACTGAAGTTTCTATTTTGCTCATTGACAATTTGATCTTGTCGGCTGACGATCGCTGATCATCCTGAATAATCGCAATCATTACGAGATAAAACGACAACACGGCAGTGCGATCATTGCGAGAAATGAAAACCATGCTCAAACATCTTATTTCAATTCTAGTTTGTTGAACTCCGTCTTGAGCGGACTTCAAACTTCTTCAGTCGCGATTTGGATTGTTAGAATCGAACAGAAAGTGCTTCTAGCAGTACTCCATCTAGCCTGGTACCCTGGCCCAATCAAAGAATATGGGCCAGGTAACCACTAAAGACTTCTGCTTTCCTATTGGTTGAAATTTCGCGCGTTTTTAGTGGCTATGAGTAAAACTGCAATCGTCATAAGTGGATTTAGCCCTGATGACGCGAGAATGAGATTAGTGGTTACCTGGCCCATATTTCTTTTGAAATTGGGCCAGGGTACCAGGCTATACTCAATCTCGCTCCCAGTACTCAGCCCACAATATTGCGCCAGAACTGAGTGGGAAGAGAACTGGTAACGAGATATTTGGCCATACTTCATTTATAACATGGTCACCACTCCACTGTACACAGTGGTGGATCCAGGATTTTAGAAACAGGGGGGTGTGAAGGTGCATGAAACTTCTCAGGGGGTCTGGGAGTATTTCCCCCATTTGAATTTTTAATCTGCACCTGGTACAGTATGTTGAGCTAGGGAGACTACTTGTTATAATGATAAAGTACATCACAAGCATTTACAAAATTAAATAATTAAAATACTTACCTTGGAACCATAGGCTTTACATTCAATTTTTAAAGTATCTGTAAGCACCAAAATGCAAGCAAGAGAAAAAAAGATATAAGATTTTCATATCATTCCATTACCATGCTGTTTGCATGTGTATACACATCAGATGTATGTTTTAATGTACAGTTGTACACTCTTAAAGGTGATATGTATCTTACTAAAAATGGTTCTTTTGATTACAGGGCCAACAACTACTGACCTACTGTATATATTTATAAATAATTTTTACATAAAATGTTTAGACTTAATTAAATCTTAATTGTAACTAAACCTTTAGTCAAACTTTTTATATAACCATATATTTACATATTAGCATTGTCGCCTCTAATCTTATTTACATTATTTACATAATGTACATTTCATCATTGCATAATATAAGTTTTAATATTTGATAATTAACCCTTTAACTTGTTGAAATGAGGAACTAGACGAACGAGTTTAACCCATCTTTAATGAACATAACATAACGAAGAACAGATCGAAGAGAAGAGTAACAGAGAGAGAAGAGTAACAGAGAGAGAACAGTGTGTTACTCAGGTGACTAAACATGTGACCTAACAAACCAATCACAATAATGATAGTGGGTTCATTATACACCAAGTACTGACTTCTTAACATAACTCCCACCATCGCAGGAGGTCTTCCCTTGACAAGTAAAATCATCTGGCATTAGACAGAGTAAAAAATTAAAAGTGCCAAATGGCATTGATGGGAATGAAAGGGTTAACTAAGGAGAGAGATTATTAACCCTTTAACTCCCACATCCATGTCAGGAGGTCTTCCCTTGATGAGTAAAATCATCTGGCGTTACCAAATAAAAGGGTTAATCACAAATGTAACAATATTTTGTTCCACATTTTGTAGAAAAAGGTTGCTCCAGTACGCTCTATATAACTGGAGTGATGTCTGCTGGTCATTGACTGGGCAAAGTTAAGATTGAAACCACACATGGTGGGTATGTAAGTCTGAAGTACTGTACATATAGTATCAGTCTCCTTCACAAGTTTTAGACCAGATTAAGCTTGATCAGACTGTATAGGGAACTGAAACTATATGTTTTTCAGGACTACATGTCTGTCAACTATATATAGAGCTCACTCCTCTGCTCAAGTGAGCTAAGCATCAGTTACAAATACTTAACACTTTATAGTCACTTACACCATAGGCGGTGGAACCGTGGGGGGCTGGGGGGGCTAAAGCCCCCCCAACTTTGTAAAAGTGGAGAAAAGGGGGGCTGAGCCCCCCTACCTTTGCGCCGAAGGTAAGGGTGATTATACGTTGAATATTTATACATCTTCGATATACAGCATTTTGAAAATTCCATATCACTGCAGGGTGACAATCCTGGTGAAAATCATAAGAAAAATTGTGCCGTGTGATAGCTCAAACTCATTTCATGAAATACTCCACGTATTAGCATTTGATGACTGCTGACCAGTAGTATTATGAATGAGCCATATCGAAATAAATGCCAAGAATTAAGAAAGGCCGAAAAAAATGAAGAATAATGAAAAAAATTGTTGTGGGTGGTAAAGGTTTTATAACGTTTAGGATTCTGTAAAATCTTCCCCCAAAACGCAGGAAATGCCATTTCAGAGACTCTAGATTTCAAAATTTTCTGGGGGGGCATGCCCCCGGACCCCCCTAGAGGTTTCTCACGCTTCAACGCTCGAAGTTCAGCCCCCCCTACAAACCTATCTTCCACCGCCTATGACTTATGCGCGTGTCATCGGCTTCCCCGTGGGGGGACCCTGGGCTGTACCTAGGGAATTTAACGACTTTGTTGGGGCTTTGGATCAAACTTTTGCCCGTGGTGTACCGTAAGGCAAATATAAGAGCTTTTGCCCCAATACCAAGGGGAAATGAGGGGGGTTTTACAAGAGACGTTTATATGTACACAGAACAAGTTTTTTTTGTCTGATTTGGCAAAACTTCGCTAATTTAACAGCAATTTGCTCTAAACTTTCTTTTCAAACATCATGGATGCTCGAAAGTGATCGTGAAGGTTTCGTACAATTCCGGATTTCCCATTTTTAGCGATAATGTTCCGATATGTTCCCGATATGACCACGCGCTTCGAAGTGCCGGAAGTGGATTGAAAATGGCGGCTTTGAAATAAAATGTTGCGAAGGTATTAAAGTTATAATTAAATGACTTGTATATATATTAAACGGTATTTCACTGTTGCAGCTATTTAATAAAAAATAGCCAATGATATTTAACTAGTCATTGTCAGTAGGTGTTTGGATACGACTTGCTTCTGTGTTTATGAATATTAATTTTGCTCACTCATCCGTGGTTTGACTCATTTTGTGAAATGTGAATGCTACCTGCTCAACCACTCCATTATTAATGAAACTAATGGTGAGAGAGGACAGTGGCGGTGGGGGCTTTGTAAAATTTTGTTGCCTAAAGTGTGGGGGAATATTGCAACATTACAAAAGTAATTTACCAAGGTCCCCACATTTGCCCGGGGTCCCCCCCTCGGGGAAGCCGATGACACGTGCATTACACACATAAAAATCTCACAGCTTGTTAACAGGATGTGTTCACAACAGGTTGGTAACAAGGCTGGTAACAGGTTGTAACAATGCTGTATTTTGTTGATTCAACAAGCTGCTACAACCTTGTTAGCATCAGCCTGTTTTACGTGTGTACTGTACAACATAAATAACATGACTTTGATTGATGTTACATAACATATTTGATACTATACATACCATAATAAAATGTTTTGAATGGTGGAGGTAGACTTTTGTGACTCTTGATTTCTAAATATTTAACAAGACCGAATAAACAGAAAATGTGGGAATTTTTCATTTTGGCCAGGCACAGGAATTATTTTGCACTCCGCTGAGTCCCTGACAATTTATACAAGACATCCATGAGCAGCGTCAAGAATTACCTGTATTGACCATATCTTTAAACTCTTTAACAGACATGTTAAGATCTACATCATGTAGAACGATATTCCTTAAATTTCTATACTCAAACGATCGAATTAACCTCACAGTCACAATCACGGCCTTGTCACGTCCATTATTCTCCATTTTCCCACAAAGCCCACATGGGGGGGGGCCGAACACTAGAGCCTGCGATCCTCTAGCCTGCGACGGGTGAAGTCTGCACGCAGGCCAGCGATCCTCAGTTAGGTTTAGGGCTGCCAGGGGGGTTGTGGTTAGGTTTAGGGTTGGGAGTCGGGGTGGGTTGGGATTTAATTTCTTTAATATTCAGGTCTAGATCATTTCACAATTAAGGATATAAGTAACAACACAAGTTTGCTGGAAATTGAAATACACATTTTAATTTTTTTTATTTATTTATTAACTTTACAACCATACAAGTGTGCGAAAGAATTAATACAAGTTAAAAATAAAAAACGATGCAAGACTTGATCATGGTTGAAGGTATGGTCAACAGGACACGAGTCCCATGTGAAGACCAACCTGACCCATTTGATTGGCCACTAGGAACCAAGCAACCAATCAAATGCGTTTTGTTCACGTTTGTGCACCTTAACACTTGCCGAACATTACACATTGTATTTTTGGTATAATGAAGCAATAAGCCATTAGCAGCGTTGCGTATAAATATTAATCAACGTAAAACAAAAGATTTGTGCACCTTATTGCCACCCTCAGCATTCAACATAAATTGTAGCTCATTGTTAGCCGTTTTGATGTTAGCCGCGTTTCCAGACAATATAATTCTGGGAACTATACCGTTACAGTCATTGGCTTTTCACCCAAATCTTCGGAAGTTCGTCCCGAAGTTCGCAAGTTCGTTGGGAAGTTCGTAGTTCGTTTTGAACTACGCATTTGATTGGTTGCTTGGTTCCTAGCGGCCAATCAAATGTGAATTTCAAAACGAACTTCGAACTTTCCAACAAACTTGCGAACTTCGGAAGATTTGGGTGAAAAGTGAGTTGCAAATGACAGCTTCACTCGCGATAATAACCTGTCCTTTAAGGTGAGGTAATACGGGCAACATTTTTCTTCAACTTGCGGCGCAACTTTGTTGCGTTGAATAAAATAGTTGAAAAATGTAGACTCCAGTTCTACTTGCTGCAACAATACATGCTGATTCAACTTGCAACAAAATCATTGTTGCGTTGCGTGACAATGTTTAAGGTGGGTGGTAATACGTGCAACAACGCTATTCAACTTGCAAGGTAACAATGTTGCAGCAATTTGTTGCTCTTATTACTTCACTTTTACACATCATATTCGAATGAACCAAGTGAGCTAGTACAATCTGAACCATGCATCTGCACTATCCTAACTGCCAAATGAATTTAATAATTCTTTAAAAGTTTTCATGGCGATGACATTCAAGATATATAAGTTGGTGGAAACACCACGTTTAATATTTATTTGCTACTAGCTTCCGGCCTGTTTTGACTCAGGCCTTCACAGAGCAATATAATTATAAATATATCACCATGGCCAGTCGTTATTCAGTTGGGACTATTATAATAGTCGGGACTCTGTCGCCAAACTTTCCTGTCTGACAACCCTGTATTTCGTGTTCAGATGTTAGCTGTGTCCTCCTTTAACATTTTCGGGTGTTTTCATTCCAACGGAGGCTCAGATGCATTGGCCATGGCCCACGTGTGGAGAAAATCCGTGATGAAACGGCGCACAAACTACTATTATAGGAATTAACCATCACAACGAAAGAGAAGACAAGGCAGACCGAGATATAGCTATGTCGACCAGTTAATGGGCAACACGGGAATGGAGAAATAACATTTAAGGTGGCTCCCTATAGTTTCAATAAATACACGCGCTATTTCATACGCTCATCATCTAATGTTATTCACAAGTTTAAAAATTTGTTAGATAAATACTAAGTAGACCTTACTATAGCAGAACTATCGCAGATATAAAATATCTATCAAAAAGTTCAATTATTTGATGTTACCATGGTAATAATGACGTTGGAACTTTGGTATATTTTCAAATATTGCATAATTGAAGCGGCATGTCTTCAGTTTGCTTCGGGAAATTTTTTTTTAAATTGCTGAGATGATAGATACTGTTGTGGAGAATATCCATGCACAAAATCAGAGAGGGTTGTATGGACAGATTTTTCGCTATAAAAATTATCGATTTAAAAAAGTTCTGTCATATGAAAATTTTTAAAAATTATATATACTTTAGAACTTTTTATAAACTATTTATTTACAAAATTGTAGCAAAATTTACCGAAGAAAACGTCTACAAGACTAATATCTATGTCGACGCGGTCATAGAATTTCGAATCGACAAGATCGCTATTTACGCATGCGTAGCGATACTATTTCTAGTCACCAGTCCCCTATTGAAATTACCGTAGGGAGCCACCTTAATTAGAGAAGATGCAAAACAGAAAGGAGTGGAAAAGTCTAGTTCGATATGTCCGAGCAAGTAGTTCGACATAGTAGCGAGTTCATTCCAGCGATCCCCTCATATTATATCTGCCTTGGTTTGGATAAAGAACTGTACATGCACAACGCACAGTTATAAGTAATAAGATAGATAGCTAATAGAAATAGCTAAGATAATAGCTAAGATAGATAAACACAACCACTAAAGTTTCACTCTAAGAGACAAATACATTGTTAAAAACTCTCGTAAACTAATGACATTATACACACTGGGAAAGATTGCAAACAATAATTCGGTTAAAAAGTCTGTTGAAAGTTATTACGGGTAAAACATCAATCTTTTTCTAAATAATGCAATCAATCGTATTACTGTATAAGTGTAGTACCAATGAATGAATGACTAATTTTCTGGAATTATTAAATTGTGACAAACTCTTGAATTTGGAGTAAAGATATAACTTATTTAAAATATTTACAAGAATAAACTTGGGTTCGCAATGGCATGGTTTCACGTAAAATATAATTAAACACATCTTTTCTACTGTTTTTATTCTCCTTTATGACAATATAGATCTTTCAAAGCCTTGAGTTCTTCGATTAATGTCTTGTTCTGGTTCTCAAGTACAGCTACTCTGTTCTCCAGACACTTAACATACTCTTTCTTTTTTCTTCTGCATTCCTTCGCAGCTTCCCTAAAGAAAGTTGAATTTGTAAAAGTTTACTTACTAAACAACAGGCACGACGTAAAAATTATAATTAAAGTGCCTATGAAGCAAAAAATAAGTCTGTCTTACCGTAGAGTTCCCTATGTAGCTGTTCCCCCCGAAAGAAACGTCTACCGGAAATTAATGTCGAATTTTCGACACCTCTAATAACTTGCGAAAGTAGCGCCCCCCACCCCTCCCCCGAAAGTACCGTAATCAATGATTTTGAAACAGCTCAATAGACAACCTCGTACCCAGGGACATTTGTAGGGAACTGGGCAAAGATGGCGAATAAAACAAAATGGCGGGAACAAAAGGCCCTAACTCAAAATGCGCAGTATATTGCGCATTTTATTAACTAGAACTCAGTTCTTTACACAGTAATTATACCTAATTACACCTAATTATTGCATGGTTTAAAATATAATTTCCCGTGCCGTGTGCAGGAACAACCGACAAAGGTCAAAATACAATTTTTAAAAAAAAATACAAAATCAAACCGTCTGATTTACGCCATAAGCTCTTGACCAATCAGAGGCTGAGATAGCCTGGCCTCCACAGGACCATTTGTTCCCGCCATCTTGGCCCAGTTCCCTACAAATGGCCCTGGGTACGAGGTTGCTTAATAGACCTTTTGTACGATGACGCGAGATGGCGTTGGATGACTACAACTACCAGAATGCTTTGCCAGTATTCTAGGGTTACAGCTAAAAGGGATGACTCAAAGGGACCCGTCCAGTCCTTTTTAAGAGGGACCTTAAGATGCCAGGACGACGACGGCGGTTAAAAAGCAATTCAAATTTTAGCATTAAAAGGAAGTCACGGTTAACTGACTACTGTATTCAATACTTGAAGCTTGTTTTATAATTTTCAAAGTGTTAAAACGGTTGCAGTGTCTGTGTTAAGGCAATCTCAGACAACAGTTCTCATCACCCCACGAGTCAACGTCGTCCTGAAGACGTGAAAATGCTTTGAGTTGCGTTGTACCGGTATACAGAGCGAGGACGGTGTTCAGATTACTCTTGGGACTAGAAATTATTCATTATCTTTGTTTCGAAAGAAGAATGCTTTTGTTTGAAGGACGTCGTCCTCGAAGTTGCCGTCGTAGATCTTAAGGTCCCTAATATGTCGTCAAATATGTTTTTCCAAAAAGCTAGGGGGTAAACCAGATTTCTGTTTAGGGTTTATGTTGTGGTCAAGGTATCAAAAAGATTGCTAAAATCTTGAGACTCAGCTGAAACTTGACGACAAATTTGAAAAAAACAAATTTGGCAACATATTTTGGAAAAGCCGCGAAAGGACTCGACGGGTCCCTTTGAGTCATCCCTTCCGAAGCCCTAGAATACTGGCAAAGAATTCTGGTAGTTGTAGTCGCCCAACACCATCTCACGTCATCTTGCAAATGGCTTATTAACATCATCATCATATATACCTGTTTTTCAGTAGTCTCATTTCCCGTTTTCTAGTAGCATCTTCGGGACCATGTTGTTGCGTTTGAAGACCAGATGCGGAAACAGGATTAATTACAACACCTTGAGGCAACTGTCCTCGTACAGCATATGCTTGTGATGATGGTATAGCATAAACAGTAGTTCCACTGTTCACACCCTAGAAATTTATAAAAATATCATGTAAATTATAGACGCAGTACTAAGCAAGGTTTAGTTGGTACAACTACAGTTTGGTGGACACCAGCAAACACTAAGTCTTTACTATGTAAGCCCAACCCTAACCGTAAACCCTAACCTTAGATGCCTGGTAGGTGGGATCTCACTTGAATTTGGCAAGATCTCAGTAGGTGGGATGAAAATTTTCCCATTAAACACCCACTAACCGGGGCTGGCCCACTTACTGGGATAAAAAGTTTTGAATTGCGCGTGTGTAGAAATAATCATGTAATTAATTTTATGTTAACATATCAATCAATGACAAATTTCATCCTGGCTAGCAGGAATACCATTATGCAAAAAATTTTTTTATAAGCTTCTATTTAAAATAATATAAATAACTTTTGTGGAAACACCATGTAAAATATTTATTTGCTAAGCTTTCAGCCTGTTGACTCAGGCCTTCATCAGAGCAATAACGACAAGCTGTTGGCTCACATCATTTATAAACTAAGCAACTGATCAATTAAATCATGTACGAATACAATGGCGTGTCACGTTAATTTTATTAATTAGAAAACAAACTCAAGAATGTTCTCCGAATAGGGCACACCACATGCTGTTTAATGACTGTCCCTCCTGAGAGATAGTGTGATGTTTTGCAATCTCAATAGATTCCCTTGTTCTTCGTGTGAAGTATTGCTTGTCGCTGGCTAAGAGTGACAAGTCTTCCCACTTAGGGACCAGTCATTATTTATGGAGGGGGGGGGGTAAAAAACTTACTTGAAAGAAAAAATAAACCTTTGACCCCTCCTTTAAGGCCTACAAACTTCACATGACCCCCCAGAAAATTGCTTTTATTTTTTGTGACCCCCCTCTCCAACAAAGCGCAGTATATACTGTTATTTATTAAAGAGCACACAGCAATAACTAGTCTATAGGTGATGCTGATAATGATTGGTTTCTTCAACTGTTATTTCATTCCTTCGACAATGAAATGCCTGTAGCTCTGGAGGTGCCTGTTCTGGCCAGCCCTCGAGAGTGTAATCCAAGACTTGTGAAAGAATTGGATCCAACTGGGTGGCACACCTTAACTGGTGTGCTGTCACTGGCATTGATTCGATTTGCATTGTGTTAACTGACTGGGCCTTAGTGGCAAGTTCTGGACTCCTTGCCTTCAATGGCAAGCGTGAAAGACAGTCTCCATTGGAATGTTTATTTGTTGGCCAAAATTCTACTTCATAATTGTGTGCTGACAAAAAGATTGCCCATCGCTGTAAGCATTCAGCGGCCAGGGTGGGAATCCCTGGTCTGTCCGTATTTTAAATCTTTTTCCAAACAAATATTGATGAAACTTTTTCACCCCATGTATGATCCCGAATGCTTATTTGTAACAAAAAATGTTACAGACTCTGTTCAATCAAATTCCCACTCCAAAGCAATGATTTAAAAAATCGAATGATTTATTTTTCAACCGCCCCTTTTAAGGGCTTAAATAAAACATGACCCCCCTTTATGGTAAATTAAATACTTGTGACCCCCTCATTTTTTACCCCACCCCCACCCCCCATCCATAAATAATGACTGGTCCCTTAACACAATGGTCATACTTCGAAGCGTGTTTGGCAACAGCAGATTTATCATGTTGGGCTTTTATGCAACATGTCTTGTGTTCCTTCAGGTGAGTTGAGAGATTCCTTCCCATTTCCCTGATGTATACCAAGCCACACTCTTAGATAAACTATCCACCTCATAGTCACTCCAGGCTTAGATAAGCTATCCACCTCATGAGGTGGATAGCTTATCTATTAAGCGCCGCTACGCAGGCTAGCAGATACCAGTGGCTTGGTATACATCAGGGAAATGAGAGGGAATCTCTCAACTTGCCTGAAGGAGCACAAGACATGTTGCATAAAAGCCCAACATGATAAATCTGCTGTTGCCAAACACGCTTCGAAGTATGACCATCACGTTAAGTGGGAAGAGTTGTGACTCTTAACCAGCAACAAGCAATACTTCATGCAAAGAACAAGGGAATCTATTGAGATTGCAAAACATCACACTATTTCTCAGGAGGGACAGTCATTAAACAGCACATGGTGTGCCCTATTTGGAGAACATTCTTGATTTTGTTTATTCTAATTAATAAAATTAATGTGATACACCATTGTATTCTTATGTGATTAATTGATGAGTTGCTTAGTTTATAAATGACATGAGCCAACAGCTTGTTGTTATTGCTCTGTGAAGGCCTGAGTCAACAGGCTGAAAACTTAGCAAATAAATATTTTATGTAGTGTTTCTACAAAACTTATTTATATTACATTATTGCCATCATGAAAACTTCCAAAGAATTAAGCTTCTACATGTATTTAGTTACCTAGTTGTACTTTTTGTCTATATATTAAATAAGTCTATTAATAAAAAAAAAGTTGACTATCATTTTCAGTTTTTCTCTTACTGACTTGGAAAGTTGATCCCTTTTTATTAACCCCCCTTGATAGCCTAAAATTAATAAGTCCACTGAAGGGGAGGTTTACTAGAGAGAAAATACTATATAATATATATATTTTATATCTTAGTAAAACTATCGCATTTGCTGATGGTTTCCTCATTGGTGTAATAAAAACTAACTACTTGGCAACAATTGTAGCTGAAATCCAGACTTACTTCAACATCACCAGGAGCTGCAGCATAAATAAACTGTCCCTCTTGGTTGCCTTGTCCAGCAGGATACTGTACTACTGTGGCTGACTGCCCTGAGATTGGAATCGTTTGAAGAGAACCTGGAAAAGCACCTCCTTGTGTAGATATCTGGATTCCAGAAGGAAGAGTAACTGTTTGATTTGTTGGTTGATGTTCGCCAATGGCATTTGTTGATATTGTTGTAACACGTCCCATCACTTGGCCATTCTCATCTTCAACTTTAATCGAGCCATCAGAAAGATCATCATATATTTTCCTGTAAAAAAATATGCATATCATTCACAGCTGAAATTAATGAAAATAAACATGCCAGAAAACTCCACTACAAATGATCTAGATTCCCCATTCTGTTAAGTCAAGCCAGAAATAGTCCTATTTCCAGTAACATCTTGAGAAAAATCTAGGTTGGTAGCTACTGTACAATAAGTAAGAAAATCGTTTTTCTTCATTCATTTTTTAAAATTTTTTGTAAGAACATCCAGACAAATTAAGCACATTTTATTCCACTAAAAAGTCAGCATGTTCAATTTACAAGTCACCTGCTAGCACAAAATGAAAATGCTGGTGATAGCTGCCTATTATTTTCAACCCTGGAACAAAAGTCTGAACATTTGATCCAGTGCCACCCAAACACATTTGCCAAACGTATAGTATTACTGTACTGTACTGTACTTTAATTGAAAGCAATGTATACAAACAATCATCAAGAGCAATCACTACAATAAAAGACAGAGCAATTACAGAATACCCATGCATCCACTTTTGAACCTTTCTTTAAAGACTGACACAAATACAAGCCAGGATGTTTTAATGCAATTAAGCTACACTGTAAAGGTTTAAATCATATGTGTTTGTCATTTGTCACAAAATTGATAATTTTAAAGAAATTTAAGGAAAATTATGGCAATTGCTTATGGTAAATTTTCCAGGTATTCTATATTTGTACCAAAAAATAATTTCTTGAATTAGTAGATTTCATTTGTGTTGTTATTTGAAGCAGTTTAAAAGAGACGGACTTCACTTGTCAACAACTGATGGAAAAGTTTTTTTATTATTCAGTCTATAAGTACAAGATTAAAATTCCTGTAAAATTTACAGGGATATTAAAAAGCCCCAACTCTGGAACAAGTCTAAAAAGTAAAGTGCAACATTTTCCCAACACATGTATTTATTTAGAATTCACTCTTGGCAACAATTAATCTAAAGGCCAATTTAGATGGCACAACTTTTACCTACAACTGTCACACGCAACCTGCTCACACCATACCTACAACACAAATTGCATTGTATATAGTGTTGTGAGGTAAAAGTTGTGCACGTGTGAATGGTATGTAGGTCATGTTGTAAGGGGTTGTGTGTGACAGTTGTAGGCAAAAGAAGGTTGTAGGCAAAACAAATGCCTCTAAATTGGCCTTAATGACCTTGCAATTGAACACCAATAACTTTACAACAGGGTTGTCGTTTCATGCAATTTCAAGTCTTCATTTTATATACTCCCAATTCTGATCTTATTAAAGTAGTGCTGATCCCCAAAGCATCGAATCTCTAAAAAATATCCTGGTCCCAACAAAATATAGATCTCTGATTTATATATAGATCTCAAATCATTGTTGCAAACCAGCTGCTAAAACTGATTAGCTGTAAGATTGTTGATCAAAACGAAATCACATATTTGCCAGAGATGATGACTTTCTTAAATGTTTACAAACATCCAGATGGTTCGAAAAATATGGCATCCGAGTTCAATGTTTATTTACCAACAAAATGTCACGGGAATTACGAAATCGAGCAAACAGTTCACCTGGGTGTAGTCGCAAGAATGAACTACAAAGATACCAAATCTGAATATGTATGTATGTTTGTACAAAAAAAAAACGTTTAACATTCAGACAAGATTAAAAACACCAACCTCTTGGACGCGCCAGGTTTCCGAAAAGCTACAGGCATATTTTCGTCTTCACGGCTTGGCTGAGTATACACCATGCAGACTAGCTAGATACATGTAATAACTTGACTGAAACAGTGAATGAATATGGGACGTGTGCTTATTACAAAAAAAAACACGTCAATCCACTCTTATCCGAGTACTGATGACTGAAAACAGACGAACACGCCATTCATAATTGCGTCATTCACTGCGTCACGAGGCACATCCGAAGTAAAAAGATAAAGCAGCTATGAATTTATTAAAGAAGAGTTTGCTCAGTCGTAACTCCGATCTGGGCATTTTGACAACATAGCCTAGACAAAAAAAAACAAACAACGAAATATGGCGTACCTATATGATGGTCTTCTTGATAGAATATCTCGTCGTTTCTTGCCCTCTTCGTCAAGATCGTCATCTTGGTCGATTACTCCGTGAAAATGGATTGCTTGAGGTAGCTGTTGTAGATGTTGAGCTGATGAGGTGGCCGTTTGTATAACGGAGGGTTGTGCTGGTTGGATCACGGACACTGCAGTCTGTGAAAGATGTTGTGGAGACTGTACAACGGTAGCTTGAATGAGGCCTGAGTTTCTTTGGGTAGCGTCTTGTACCGTTGTGGTAAATTGCTCTTGAGCTACATTCGAATGGGAGCCTTCCGAATCTGAAACGTTTCCATTGGCCGTCGTTTGTTCGTGATCGATTTGTTCCATTTTACTAGTATACAGTATCAAGATCGGGAGAGTTTAATAAAAGAAAATAGGCTTTCTATTTTAGCGATCAGTAAAGCTTACTCGATCGACGATTCTTCTTCCGATGGTAACAAGTAGAAACCAGCCTTCGGCTTCTATAAAACGAAGGGAGAAACGAAACACACATGCAACAAAACCGAGAGTACAGCAATGCCGATCGAAGGTATTCAATCGTCAAGTTAGGGAAAGTTTTAAAAACAGCCATAATGGCAACTAAGATGGAATAGTTCATGAGATACAAAAACCCAGTTCGACAGCAAATTTCTATACTACGTCACAGCTCTACGTCACCTTATTTTCTCTTCTTCTGGTGAGTTGTTGGGTGCTTTGATCGGGTTCTTTCCACGTAAAACGGCGTCACAAAGCGCGTCACTTCGCAAGGCATGCCACAAAAACACAGGGGTGCTCTGCCCCTTGATAGTAATAAGATGACGTCATATGAGCTATTTTTAACGGTACTAGTCTCCCAAACCGCGTCATGCCCTGCCCCACTCCCGATGCAAAAAGTTAATTATATACTATTTTTGTAGCGTAGCTGTAAAACATGTTTTTTAGAAGTGTTTGTTTCATGAGCGATGTATGATTTATTTCCACATAGGTAGATTGGCTTGGATCTTGGATCTATCAAAAATTGTGAATCTTTCAGACTTTCAATTACTTCCCAATTTCATTATCATTTCGATCGGACGCTAGTTAGCTTCCTCCTCCGCAGGCTCTTCTCAACTATAAAATTATTAATAAGTTATAAAATTAAATTCTGCGAAGTTTGCGATTGTGATGCTAATGGGAGCCAGGGAACTAGTGTAGAGCGTGCGCAATTCCAATCTCAATGGCTCTGGGAACGAGATTAGCACACTGATTCCCCTTATCAAATAGCTGCAGGCAATCCCGTGCGCGCCTTGAGTGCCCCCCTCCTCAGATGCGGCAGCTTACTTATGGCAACCACCACCACCCACCCCCCCGGCTTAAATACGCCATTGGCAATTAATGGTAATTGAAAACCTCCCCGCAGCGCGGTCGAAAAGACAAAAGATGCAAAATGCAGGAAATACCCGTTTGAGAAGCTCATAAAGAATTAATTGAGAAATTTCCCGATTTTTCAGAGAAGCATCATATCATGCACCGTTCTCCTGCGGTAGACGCGACTTTATCGATCGATTACGTATTCCTTACTTTCACGTGACGTCACTGACGTCACCGTTTTATTTGTTTAGATGGTGGTCAACGCGATTGAAACCTAAGAATACGACGCCAATTACGTAATTCAGATGGAGTATAATTTATTCATGAAAATCTGGATTACAATAGATCCACTCTTCGAAATTTATCCAGAAAATAGAAATAATAGCTTTGATTAAAGTCAAGGCAACATTAGATATATGGTATCATGATGAATGCTGCTATATCAGTAGCTTTTATGATAGAAGCTTCACACGTACACGAGTGAGTCGACAGGGGGTTAAATACTTTTCACGTACTATTTCAAAAACGAGTTCAAGTGTTTGATCACGGTATCAAAACACTCGAAAGCTAATGAATCTCTCGGGGCGATACCGTGATCAAACACGCAGAACGAGTTTTTGAAATGGCTTCTCAAATGAAAGACAATGAACCAATGAGCCACCGTTGTGGGACTTGTGGATGTTTTGTGATACAATTTTACTCAATCGTATCGTGTTTCCTGTTTAATTAACATAAATGAAACTCTAGTGTTTGATGAAGAAACAGATCAAACACTAGTGTTTGATGCAGTGCTTTACCGTGTTTCACAGCCCATTCACGTGACGGAATGGAGCTGTCTAATTGAGTAAAATTCTCATGAATTATTAATGAATTTTAGAATTAGTATTCATGTATACGTATTACACAAATTACCTCATAAATGTTCTTGTCAAAACACACAAAAAAAACAACCAGGGTGTCATCGACCTCCCTAAGTGAAGGCAAAATGGCCTGGGTATGAGGTTGGAATAAATCTGAATTAAGAATACTTGAGTTGGTTTAAGAAAAATTACAGGAATTAAAGTCATATATTACTGCAGTATACGTAATTAAACACTTGCCCGTGACGTAATTTCTCAAACTCATTAATAATTCATGAGCTAATTAGCCAATCAGAGAAAAATATTTGGTCATGTACATGAGTTTTGAAACCCGGTAAAGGTCGCACTAAATGAATTTATAATTAAGAAATCAGATAATAAACGGCACAAACAAAGAACAGTTTATTACCACATTTCTTAATTATAAATTCAACGTGAAACCATAATCAGGGCCGTATCCAGGGATCATTTGGGGATACCGGTTGCGCAATCAGTGAGTGTACCATCTAGGGGGGTCCAGCTAGAGTCTCGGAAATGGCATTTCCTGCATTCTGAGGGGCGAATTTCAACATTCTGATGGGTGATTTTTAATGCAGCTTTTCACTAGTCTACACAGCTTAATTAATAAACTTTTGAATTTTTTTATACAATAGCAAGAATATACTAGCGCAGCAGACATTACGACGTTTTATTACGTTTTCTTTCTCTACTGGCAGTTGGTGAGTGCCTAATTTAGCTGCTTTGAATGGACTGGAAAGATAACTCAGTTTGTATATTACACAGTTTATAATGATTGTAGTTAGTTTTATGTTAATTTCATGTTCGTTTGAATTAATGTCATTTATGATTTTTTTGGGAATTAGTTTGGGATCCCAAACCGGGGTACCGGCGTCTAAACCCTTCTGGATGCACCAACATCACCAAGTCCCTCTACTATATAATTGACGATTGAGAAGCTATTTCATAAACTCGTGTATCGTGTTTTACCAGGCACTGAAAGGATTAAAACCTCTTAAGACCTTAGTCAATAACCCCTCATGCATTCGGAAATATTTGGGAAATTATATTATTGGGCAGGTTATGACGTGGCTGTATTGCGTCGCTGGAGTTTCAAGTAATATTTCATAAACGAGTGGGAGTGTTTTCAGGGGTTACAAACACGAGGGGACAATGAAGATCACGAGGCCGGTATAACCGAGTAATTTTCATTGTACTCGAGTGTTTGTAAAACATGAGAGAGTAATGAAAATCACGAGGCTGCAAGCCGAGCGTGATTTTTATTGTTTTCGAATGTTTTACAAACACGAGAGAACATTGAAAATTAGGAGGTAATAGGCCGAGTGGTTTTTGTTGTTCTCGAGTGTTTGAAACCCCTAGCACCTACTCTAGTATTTTACTCCAGCTAACGCCAGACAATTTTACTCGTCAGTAGGGAAACTTCTGGAAAATTATAAACTCTTGCATTTGACTCTGGATATTACGCTTGGTACTTTTAAGAATCTTTTTTGGCACATGTTTTCGGCGAAAAAAGCGTTAAAAACTCTAAAACTTTTTGGCGTATACCACTCAAAACCTCGTTATTTTAGCATTATAATAATATACATGACAAAATTACTGCATCCTGAGTATTAAGCATTCTGATTGGCTAATAGACAACCGGAAAGCCAATGAAATACGTACATGCGGATTTTGAAGGATGGTTTTTCCTTCACGAGAAAATCCAATATGGCGACCAAAACATAGAGTTGTCGAAGAACATTTCAATGAAATACAGAAGGAATTTTGCTTTAACATTGTCGTTAAAGTTCTTGCACGAAGACTAGAGGTTGGATGCCATATGAGTAAAACGTCGTTCGACGTTTTAGTGAACGAAGCGAAGCAGTTTTAAACCATTGAAGCTTCGAGAAGTGGAGCAATGACTAATGCAGGAGTGGTATGTAACTTTGTAGCTGGAAGAACATGTGTCTAACATTTTCATGTATATTAATAATAAGTAATAGCATGATTTCTCGTGCAATTTTGGAAAAAATACGCACTCGTGAGTTTTTCCAAGACCTCAAATAGCACTAGTGCATGTTTTTTCCAAATTGCACTCGAAACCATGCTAATTATTGTGCAACTTATATAGACATTTTGAGCATTAGAATCCTAAACAACAATAAATGAGAGGACGACTTTAAATCGTCAGGTTGTCGACAGTAGTCCAACTTTATTTCAGCTCAATCAACGGCTGTTACTTACATTTGGTGGCATTTTTAGAGCGTCCTCTCTATGTATATCTGGACAAAATCAAGAGGCAGACTTGAAAAAAAGTCTACGACCTCTCTAGCCTACGATCGTTTCTGATGTTTCCTACTGAGACTGCAGATTACACGATCCGGGCTGAGTCGCTTGGTCGCATAAACTAAACGTGCAAAGCAGATTGAATTAGTTTAGTTTAAATGAAAGCAAATCCCATATCTCCTCTTGCGCCCGAGAAAGGAATTCTACTATGTCATCAGTCTACGTCACTACGGAGTCACATGCATCGTTTCTCACGTACGTCCTTCCTGGCTAACAAGCTACTAGAACTTGTAATAACGCTACTAGCACTAACGCATGTGATCCTTCGTTCTGGACTGATGACTATGTAGAATTCCAATCAAACTTCAACTTACAGGTAAGTCTCATTTAATTTTAAAATTTCGTGACAAGAACTAGCCGGGTTAGATTGGTTTAGGGTCAGTCATTGTTTGGGGGAAAAGCTTTACATTCTATATATTGTATATTCTCATTCTTCACGTCCTTGATTTCTTTAGAATCGGCCTAAATCGTGTATAGTAGATCGACGCTCTTCCCAGGGAAGACGCCTTTTATAGTGCGCCTTCGTGATTAACCCTTTCAGCCAAAGTCAACTTTGGTTATTTTACTGTGGTTAACGCGAGATCGGATTTTACTCGTAAAAAGGAGAAATCTAAGCGTCCCTCTTTTAAACAAGCAATTCTGGGGTAACCTCGATATCAATTGAAAAAAACAACACCAATGCATTTTATTATGCATGTTTATTTGAATGCTTTTGTTGTGGGTTTACAACGTCATGTCAGTGTACACAAAACGTCGAAAGAAATTTTTCAAGGAGAGAAATGCATTAAAGTTCAGATGTTCACGCCGGGTTAGTGTCCACCCGTTCCTTTGTTTTTTGCATGTTTTTTTTCTTCAATGCCAAGATTCACGATGTCCAACATTATTCTGGAACCGACCACACTTCATCCCTCTCTGTCGGTTACTGGTTGTTGCGTGGTTCCTCATTGCGCAGCGATTTTGCCTCCGCAGTTGTTTTGTTGTCACGTTCACGGCGTCTGCCTGGCAACGCGGCGACTTCTCGGGAGTGGTTGAAAATGGCTGTTTCGTGTTGTAGTAAGGTGTAATGATTGATGTTGGCGTGGAACTGGGGATGGATATTCTGGAAATATTGCACATCGTTTTCCACGATTCAAGTTTTTTGTTCAGGAAGATATGTAGAACAATGATAGACCTCAAAAGATTTTCAAATTTGTTTTTGGTGGAGTAGAAGCGAGAGTAAAGAGATTCCGAAGCATTAATCGAGAAGATTTCGGAAGGTGGTTCCTTGTAGTCCTGAAGAACGACATCTCCATAAGTTATCTTTGGAAACTGGTAATCTTTGCAGGAATCTTTTAAAGACAACATGGGTGAATCATTCACGAGGTGTATTCGAACTAGAGACAAGGAATGCCCGGTCATCTTTTTCGACGTAAAGAAGTCAAAATCGGACGTATCGACCACGTGGAAGGTTCCTGCGCTTGGATTGGTGTATTTCACACAGACCGAATCGTCAAGTGCACACGCGCGGAGGTAATTCAACTGCGGGAAATCGCAGGGTACGATAGCCGTGGAGGTTTTTTCCGGGAGTCGACGGAAAACTTGCAAAACCTCGGAAGGTAAACTTCCCCGGTGTTTCTTGCCACAATAAGGGACAAGACGTTTTTCCACCTGCCGTTCTTGTGATTTTAATGGAGAATTGAAAGTCGGTTGTTTGCTTGAAAATAATCCCTCAGCGATGTTTAACTTCAGAACAGAAGGAACATTGAGCTCGATCTTCTCGATAGCAATCTTGCAGGGCAGTGGATGTGGTACACCAACATACGGACAATACCTGTGAGCTTTCAACATGACCGTGCTTTTGACTTTGCTTGGTCCGTATGGACGACGTTTTGCGCTTTTTCTCGTGCCACTGACTTTTGCTGTGTTGTCGAGAAGTTCCGTTGAAATCTCCTTGTTGTCGGATGATTCTGACTTTTTAACTTTGTTCTCCGCATTGTTTTGCGATGTATTAGTTCCGATAACAACGTATTGTTGTAACAAATCGTCCAAATTGCCCTCCTCCACTTTATCAACCGTTCCTTTCCGATAGCTTACCACAACCCAGTCATCTTTCTCGTCGACTGTTTCTTGCAAATCGCACAACGATTTTCCAATGCCATCGTCCCTTTCCAAATTAGAATTTCTTTCCACCTCAATCCAGCTACGCAAATACGATGGCAAGAAACTCAGGGACATTCTTCGATATAATTAAGGTTGTTCATTCGAAGTGCCCCCAGTTCTTGCTTTCAATAATTGCGACTAATTATGACGTCATGTTTCGCGACTAATTGGACGAGCGTCATGTTTTGGAAGTCTTTAGAACTCCAGCATTCCAAAAATCTTTCGGCAACCTTCTTCGATAACAAACGTTAGGCATATTTTTATTTAAATAACTAAAAGCATTATAGCACTTTGCATTTTTAGACTAAAAATAAGCGTCCGCAAGTATTATTTAAATACATACAGTGGCACAGTGCAACTGCGTCAAAATGCATGCGTTTTAGAGGATTTTTTACCATCAGTATAATGTATACAACCATATATTATCACAACATACGGCCTTGTAAAAATGTGTCCAATTAATATAAACGCTCGAGTAAGAGTCGTCGGGCGATTATTAAACGAAGGCTTTGTTTTGTTTTTGTTCTTTTCTTTTTCTTTGGGGGGGGGGGGGGGGGGGGGGGGAGGGGGGAGGGGGGATTAACAGTTCATCAAAGTTTCGAGATGTAGTAGTAAACTGAAGTAGAATGCTGCGCAAACAGTGTTTTAAATATGGTGGTAAGCCACCAAGAATTCTAGAAACGAAAGAACGAGGTTTCGAGCGGGGCTCTTCGCCATCCTGTGATGACATTTTAGTCTGATGAGCTCGAAACGGGAGTATTTCGTTCCTACTGTATATAAATGCTCGGCAAATCGCAAAAATGTTTTACCTTGCTATAAATATAGTCGGCCGTGTAAAGTAAGAAGTTCGGAAAATGCTTTTTGCCTTTTCATTACCTCGTCGTCTGGACAGCCCGCAAATATTAGCCAGCGGTTGATATCTGTGACGTCATCCCATCAACCGCCTATAGGAAACAACGTTTCCCTCTTATTGACATGTTCTAGCTTCGTAGATGTGGCTTCAAATTATCTTAGTTTTGATTTAAATTAATATAAGATGACAATTGGACTAGTACTTCGCAAAATTATTCGAAGACATCTAGTGTTAATGAGATCGAAAAAAGTGAGTCAAACGGACTGGAGCAGAATTGGTCAAAGTAGATTTATTAAAAAATTGTAATTATCTGGTAGCATAAAAATTCAGCCACAAAATTCAGCAACATTCGGAGATATTATAGGAAGGACAATACAAAGGGTTATTCTGAGTTGCTTTCACGGCGCTTTTTTGAATGCTTCTCCCCACGTCTTTCTCCTTCTGAGTCGCTGTCGTGTCTTTCTCGCCTTCCACTCGTATTTCTACGACTTTCTTCATTATATATGTCTTTTGTTTTATATTTATCACGCGGTGAATCACTGTCGTGCCTTTCTCGTCTTCTGCGTGTATTCCCTTCTTTTTCCTCTTCAAGCAAGTTTTCCTTTCTATATTTGCCGTCGTTTCGTGAATCCCTGTTGTCGTGTCTTTCTTTTCTTCCACTTTTATTTCCACGGCTTTCTTTGTTCAACACGTCTTTTCTTTTATTGTCACCTCCTGAGTCACTGTCGTGTCTTTCTCGTCTTCTGCGTGTATCATCTTCTTTTCCTTGTTCAAGCAAGTTTTTCTTTTTATATTTACCGTCGTTTCGTGAATCCCTGTCGTCGTTATTTTCCCTCCTTCCTTCTTTCCTTCTATTTTCACATCTTTCTTTGTCCAAGACGTCTTTTCTTTCATGGTCACTTGCTGAATCACTGTTGTGTCTTTTTCTTCTTCCGTTTGTCCTACCATCACTTTCTTTATACTTGTTTCTTCTCCTAGACTTCCCGTCCTCCTGTGAATCACTGTCGCTTTCTTTGTTCTTCTTCTTCTTCTTCTCCTTGGTCTCGTGTTTTGATTTTCCCTCCTTGTGTTTCCTTTTCTTTTTTCTAAAAATTAAGTATTTAAGTTGTTTATAGAATGGTTCTCTATTAGAAATGTGCAGCTGTTAAGAAATAAGCAACCCCAGAGATGAACTACGCCCGGTCATTCATCTCTGGGTGCATATAACCCTGGCCACAATTCCCTATAAATAAAAAAAACAATTTGAGCTACAAACTCTCAAAGTTTACGATAACTTATCTATATATAACTTATCACGGCTTACTTACTTTTAAATTAGAAATTAATTGCTCGGTCAAAGTGTTTGATGACGTACAGTATGCATTAGACAACAATGAATTTCAGTATTAATAATCAAACGGCACACGTCATCTGTCTACAGATTCAATCCCAGTCTTTCCTATATTTTGTAAAGTCGTGAAGGCTACTATGGTACTTAACATCTCGAAAAGTACATGCCACATCTATTTCAGATCTTTAGAAATTGGTTAATTAAATTATGAGCTTCGTATTTGTTCTATCGGAAATTTTCACATCACAGACACTTTAACACTCGACCTGTGTAAACCTGGTTGGGGGTCGCCTATTCCTTACTTTCACTTGACGTCACTTTCGTTTTATCTGTTCAGATGAGATGGTGGTCAAAAACCAATGGCTAGGTCAATTATTACTAATTTTATTTGGAAATAAAGAAGAAAAAGGAATATCAGTAACTGACACGATGGCGGTGATGGATCCTTTTTCTCATAGTAATGACCGCTCAAGTTTTTTTAAATGAGTTTATAGATTAAAGTGCATATAAACCCTACACAGTTTTCAGTTTTCTGTATATAGGACCCAAAAACAGCTGATAAGTTCTTTTACAGTTTTTGATTTGGTCCATTCATTGTGATTCATTCCAGAGATATCTCGCTTTAAACATAGCTATTTATATGAAAAAGCCGCAAATTATAGAGGATTGGGACGAGACACCTGTGTGACGTCAAATTTAATTTGACGTCATCGGCTACACTAGCCGTGTATGAGCAACCGTATACAGCACACCTATCTGGCATTACTAAAATTATTAAACTGCAAATATTCGACGAATTTTAAAGCTAAACCTTTCTTAAATGACGTCACGCCTTGTCGGTTCCAGGCCTTATTTTGATCATATAATATTTGCGGCAATATTTCGCGGGACGTTCAAATTGGAGCATTTTGCCGATGTTTGAAGCAAGATATCTCCGAAACGAATGGACCAAATCAAAAACTGTAAAATAACTTATCAGTTCTTTTGCCGTGATCTATACAAACAAATAAAAACTGTGTAGGGTTTATATGCACTTTAATGGTCACAGGCGAGGCTGCGCTGAGCCCACAGTCAAATTACAAGAATCGATAAAATAAGGTCAGTGGTGCTATCATGAGAAAAATAATCCGCCATCATTTTTTGGTTTAGCCTGGTACCCTGGCCCAATTTCAAAAGAAATATGGGCCAGGTAACCACTAATCTCATTCTCGCGTCATCAGGGCTAAATCCCCTGATGACGATTGCAATTTCACTCATAGTATTAAAAACGCGCGAAAATTTTAACCAATAGGAAAGCAGAAGTCTTTAGTGGTTACCTGGCCCATATTATTTGATTGGGCCAGGGTACCAGGCTATTTTTGGTTGAGAAACAAAGTTTAATAAACAAATGTTGGTAGATCGTATCGCACCTTTTATTATAGTCCTCCCCTTCTTCCTTGTTCTCGTCAGAACTTTCTTTACTGGGAGTCTCCGGAACCTCCTGAAAAAAACAAAAATAATAACTCAACGTATAAGCAAGATAATTTAGGGCAAAAAACATTGATGACTAATTACGAAATTGAAAAGTACGATTTGAATCAAGTGTTGTGTAAGAACTATAGTCGATATTAGCTGAGAAAAAATGCATTTAAGTTCAAGGTCTTTGCATAGAAAACCAACACAAGACCCTAGGCTGGGAACTGACCGTTATATGAGAATCAAGTGCACTTGTGTCCAGATGTAGAACAACAAAATATAAATGAATAAACGTAACACAATTTCATTGTTTAAATATAATTTCCAAGCCTAATGTTTAAAGTGTCTATGTCTAAAATTTCATTGGCGTTGTTTTAATGAACATAGTAGTATTACAGAAACATTCATTGAATATTTCAAGCTATTAATTCTCAAACTTTGCTATGTCTAGGCAAATTTTGGAAACATTTAAGCTTTCGGTTGCAGTGCCGTATGACGGCATTTTAATGCACTTTTAGTTTTAGTTAATTTTTAATTTTAATTCGTCATTAAAATTATCTCCAGCAACGTCGTATACTGCAAATATTCAATCTCAGTCTTTCCCTTTTTTTGAACTTTAAACCATGCCAATGGACGTCGCGTGTTTCTATTGCTTTTTGAAAGATGGTTTGTTAGATTATGAGCTTCAGTTTCGTTAAAAAAATAAGATCAGAATTTTACATTTCATGCACACTTTAAGAAATAATGATACTAAATTATGTATAATTAACATGAATTTTAAAAAAATTATTGAAAATATTGTACTACGAGTAATCGTCAGGTCAAAAAGAAATATAAAAAGCTGAATAATGTCTTAAATAGATATAAATGCAAATAGAAATGTATATGACAATAAGTCCTACCATTGTATGTACAATAGTTCTTATATGATTTATTGTCATGTACACTTCTATTTGCATTTATATCTATTTAAGACATGTACTCAACATTTTCTATTCCTTTTTGACCTGAGGATGAGCCGTAGATAGGTCAAAACGAAGTCCAATATTTTTATTAAATACTTCAAGAAATAGACAAACAAACCAAACAACACAAATATCGATATTTGTACCACACCCGTGTATATCCACGACATATAAGGGATGTTCAGAGAAGAGTACGGGACAAAAGATGTCCTAGAAACTATTACATACAATAATGACATGATTGTTGAAAAACCACATATATTTTACCTGGTTCTTGGACATTGGTTCGTTTACAAAAGATTCGCTTGAACGATTGTTGTCCATCATCGCAGCTCTTGAACTACAATTACCAGAAGCCAGTTTACAATTATATTTAGTTATCAATTTCGATTTTGATTGGATAAGGTAATAAGGTATCAAATAAAAATAAAAAGAAATTTATATTTAAGAGGAGAATTTCCTTTATGTCAAGCAGGGCGTTTATGATAGTCAAGTATATTTCGAAAAAAGCGCTCAAAACTTAGTAACCTCTCAAATTCGGTTTACGCTGACGTCAGTTAAAAAGAAGCGGGAAATTAAAGCAGCAAGAATAGTCAAACATAATAGACAAGATAATGAAACTTTACAGAAAGCTTTCATCTTGGTTACCCACTCCAAATCAGTAGACAATAGAACTACTAACCAGGTAATTGAGTACATATACGATGAAAACTTAATTGACGCGCATGCGTGAATTTGCTAGAGTAAACATTGCAAGAGAAGTGGGAACTAGCCGTGGTAACAACAACCAGACAGTGAAGACTAAGTAAGACTAAGTAAGACTATTCATTTGTGTTTTAAAAAAAGGGGCATGAAAATTACGAAGGGGGCTTTTCAGAATATGATACAACATTGACAAAGAAGCCTAGGGGGCTTTCCATTTACACGGTTAGACCGGTCAGACCGGTTAAATAGAACACGATTCGTTTGAGGCTTAGGACAGTCAGACTGGAAAATTTGGTCCTAATCAAAAGCAAGTCCATTCTGGCCGGACTGACCGGTCTAACCATGTCAATTGGAAAGCGCCCCTAGTATGCTTATAATTTTAACTTTTGTGTGGGACTCTCGGACCAGTCGAAATATTTGTGTTTTCCCGTTCTTTTTTGAGGTACGAGCTCGGATGTCGCGCAGGCGCAAAACGTTTGGCAGCGGTGTTCATTTACGGTATTGATCAATTCCACTCGATTATACCATCTTGGTAACCCACTCTCAATTGCACAATTTTCATTTTATCAGCTATATAGATATAGATGAATCAAAATACCACACGCGACATGATAATTCTCTTTTTTTTATATTTGTATTAAAATCCTCTTATTTATATTTGAATAAAGAATAATATATTTAATATATATATATATATAAACAAAAAATATTCAAACGAAACCGAACTTTCGAAAAGAAACAAAATGTCAACATAACCTGGTCTATTTTAAAACGCGCGGCTTCCTACTCAGGAGGATCAGGCAGATGCAATTTATGTTTGGAAGAGAAACTTTGTATCATGAAAGCAGACAAACACTTTTTACTCAATAAAAGATCAGAAATCATTTGGACATGCAGGCATAAAAATAAATTTAATATCAACAATCTAAACAACAATCAAAACAAGGAAAGGAATTTGAGGAACCCACCGCCCACACGTCCACCTTTCGACCAAAACTATTTGAGGGATGCATTCATTGTTTCACCGCCCACACGCCCACCTTTCGACCAAAACTATTTGAGGGATGCATTCATTGTTTCACCGCCCACACGCCCACCTTTCGACCAAAACTATTTGAGGGATGCATTCAATGTCTCACCGCCCACACGCCCACCTTTTGACCAAAACCATTTAAGTGGCCCACGAATCGAAACTACTCAGTGGCCTGAAGATCGTCCCGCGTGAAACTGACAGTTGCGACACTCGACATTTTGAGGTAAGCCCACTTAAACTATACTATATTCGCTCTACCTTTTTGGTATTGAGCACTTTCCGACATTCCGTGAACAAAATCACACGTGCTCGTTTATATATATATTTCTAAAATTCATTAATAATTCATGAGGAAAACACAAAGAAAAATCATGAGCGTATCGGATCTATATATGTGATATAGACTCGCTCTAAGTTTCTCGCTGGTTTTTAACGGCTGAGATAAGCTTAATTTTCAAAATTACTACGCCAATGAACGTATGAAGTGATTCTTTTTAGAAGCCATTTAAAAACCTTGCAGTACGGGCTTTATCGGCTCTAAAACACTCGGCTACCGCCTCGTGTTTTATATCCGATAAAGCCCTCCTGCGCGGTTTATAAATATTACATATAATCGGATATATAATCGAATAAAAAATCGTTCTGATTTACATTCCTTTCTATTTTCTAGACTCCTTATTTCTAGCTTACATCTTCAAGATTGTTAAAAAACTTGAACAATTATTAGATGTCATGTGTGAATTTGACAAGCCATTCTTAAAAAGCTAAAAAAATAAACGCCCAGCGGCTCGTGTTTTTGTCAAAGTCTCACAACATCCCATGCGTTAATATCACAGTACATAAACATAAAAAAATATGTTATATATACTAGACCCAGTCCTAAACAGCGGTGCCGATGTGCTGTGTCTATTCATTCCGCACGAATTAAACTAACTCAGACAGAAAATATAAAGCTTTGCTAACAACACCGCAATTTCTTAAATATCACTTACATTAAACAATCATTAACAATTCATGAAGAAAAACAGAACAAGTGGTTGCCTATTTTATGTAGTAATTGTATTAAAATCAAATGCATAATTTCAAATGCCTTAGTACGCATTACCTGCCAAAGCCCATGCCTTCAACTCTCTCAACATTCCCAGAATCACGTTCAGTCTGGCCTCGTTTCAATGTCTCGGCGATTTCCTGTTAATTAAACATTAAGTTCCATATTAGCTTTCTTTTGAAGTTTAATATTATACACCACAGTTACAGTCGGGTCCTAACTCTATAAAAGTGGCATGGAACTGTTATTAAGTCTCAGTATTTTAGGGGGTGATTACATGGAGCAGGCTAGCCCGGTAAACCGGGATGAGTTTTGAGCTGACGTGGATGATTTCAGCCCGAAATTCACAATTATCAAGTAAATGTTGCCTCATTTAGGCACAGGATTATGAACAACCAGACGTCCAACTCCATGTCTGCACCTTTGATGTAGTGTCCTCGCGCATGTTGCCCCACGCACGTCAAACGTCGCCACGTCGTTCCACCGGCACTTTTTACCTTCCCGGCATCTCAATCGTCGTCATCCTGGTAAGTTCCACAGGCAGAGTTTCCCGTCAAAAGTGCCGGTGGAACTTACCAGGATGGCGTAAGACGGCGTAATGCTCATTGAGAAAAAAAGGGACAAGTTTTCACGCGAGTCGGACTTCTGGTTGTTCTTTATTCTGTGATTTGGGCAAAGTTACGCTACACGTCATAATTGGCGGTACTGAAAAAGATGGCGGCAGTACATTTAACCGTAATGCTTTGCGACCTCAAATCCGCTAAAATAACAACTAAACTTTGTTTATCATGCTAAAATGGATTAAGTAAGCAATAACTTCATTCCGGCCAAAGTTTATCCTTTTAAAACCCTATCTTCCGATTATTCTGCAAGAAACAATATTTAAAGTGCGCAAAGGATTGTGGTTAAATGTACAAGACGCCATCGTTTTCAATACGGTCAATTATTTATAAAGACACTCCAGTACAATACTTACTTGCTTTGTCAAGCCTGTCGCCCTCTTTTTCACAGTACCAAAACCACTAAAACGTCCAACAAAATTTTGTTAAGCAAAGGTCTTAGAGAGGCTAGAGGGCTTATAACAAGTCCCAATATACAGTAGGTTGAACTTGCATATTCTCGTCCCCAAGACCCGTCAGTTTGTGGCCATGCACAAAACGTTTTAGAGAACAATCATTAGGTAATAATGTGATTGGCTAACTGAGTACAATGTATTATTATATATTAAAAGTAATATTCGAGTGTAGAATATATACATTTTAAGACCAAACCGGGACCAGTTGCGAGAAATGCAACTACACAGGCCTTCCGGCAGGAATTGAACGCATGACCCTGTGACTCCAGTGCAATGCTCTGACCACTGAGCCACGGAGGGCGTTGCCGAGAGCTTGATCGCGAGTTCTGTATATATATATATATATATATATATAGTTCAATCTACAGACACGGTGTTTCGCTGTACAACAGCTCATCAGTGTAGCTTGGAACAATCTGAATGAATTTCATCAATTACTTATACACATGTGATCGTCGGTGACAACCGCATGTGGGACAGCATCGGTGAAATACATTATATATATATATATATATATATATATATTAAGGTGGTAATGCCAGGAGAGAATTGGGTATATTATAAGTAATATTGGGCATTTCACTCGATTACATAGCATGTTCTAAGGATTTGGGGTGAAGGAAAATTCGAGTGTAGAATATATACATTTTAAGACCAAACCGGGACCAGTTGCGAAAAATGCAACTACACAGGCCTTCCGGCAGGAACTGAACCCACGACCTTGCGACTCCAGTGCAATGCTCGGACCACTGAGCTACGGAGGGCGTTGCCGAGAGCTTGATCGCGAGTTCTGTATATATATTAAGGTGGTAATGCCAGTGATGGATTTACAGGGGGGTGCGGGGGGTGCAGAGGGGTGCCAATTACTCAATTAGTGCCTTGCTGCAGTGGGATGCGACGTGGCTTTTCATTGAAATGTCAATCACATTTCTAATGTCTAGCTTCCTTGTGATATCCCTCATAAAATCCATAATAAAACGTCCACTTTATCCCTAAATTTATTTGACACCTTCCAGGTTTGATAAAATGCGCTATTGAAAACACCATTTAAAACTTTTAAATCTTTCTTCAAGTACCGTCAGAATGCAGGAATTCTAGATCTGCCCCTACAGCACCCCCCCCCCCCCCCCTACCAGATCAAGCTGGATCCATCACTGGGCAATGCCAGGCGAGAATTAGGTATATTATAAGTGCACTGCATACAACTTCACTGTACTGTAATGGTACAGTATCTTAAAACAGTAGAAATCAGACTCATGTTAAATTACTGTAATAACAATGATTTACCTGTACACCACACCATAATCTCAGAATAATTTTCAAAGAATTTGCAAAGAGACAGAAAGAGAACATTTCGTGATTTCATCACTCTGCCAGTCAAGTGCAAAAATTAAGTTGACTCGAGTGAGATTTAAACCCGCACCTCCAGGATACTATACAGTACTAGTCACGCCCACGGTCCTGCCACTCTGCCAGTGTGAGCTCATTTTATCCACGAAAGCATGAAATGTTCTTGACAATGTGCAGTGTTTCAATTTCAGAATCATCCTCAGAGACAAAGAGAGAGTTACATGATTTTCTTACACTTCCGAAATAAACAGAAACATTTGTAAACTTGATGACTAAGGAGCCGTTTACATGGGAGGCGGACGGGACGTTTGCCGGGACGGGACGTTTGCCGGGACGGGACGTTAAACAGGATCGCATCGCTACTATATTTTTCCTTTATTTATCTCATTTCGTTTATATGAAGAATGTGTTTGCAGAGACGTTTTTGTCCCGTCCCGCCTAACCGGGATCCCAGTTTCCTCAACCAGGATCCCAGCTTGAGAGGGACAATTTTCGCCATATAAATGCTCTGTCCCGCCTAACCAGAACGATATGACGGATACCGTTTCGAGTATTTATTTTGATTCTTAAGCTGTTTATTCGAGACAAATGAGTGATAACGGCTAGTAGGAGGACAGCAGCTCTTTATAATACGTCACAGTCTATTCCTCTGTTATTCTGTGGTTTTTACAACTTACCAGCTGTGTTGTGAAACGTCCCGGTCGCAATTGTCCCACCTGAAAACATTCTCATAAACCCGGGATGAAAAACGTCCCGTCCCGCTTACTTGTCCCGTCCCAGCTCCCATGTAAACAGCCCCTAAAGCTAAATTTGATCCCCATCTTTTGAGTACCAGTGATGTGATGCAAAAGGATGCGCTGCAAAGGCAGCTATAACGGCAGTCCACTCGGAGTTAGACTTTATGACGTCACAACTACAGTGCCAAGTTCCTAAGCATGGCTCAAAATGCCATAATGGCTGGAGTTGGATATATAAAACCATAACTACAGTGTCAAGTTCCTAAGCATGGCTCAAAATGCCATAATAGCTGGAGTTGGATATAACACCACAACTATACAGTGCCAGTTCCTAAGCATGGCTCAAAATGCCATAATGCCGGCTGGAGTTGGATATAACACAACAACTACAGTGTCAAGTTCCTAAGCATGGCTCAAAATGCCATAATGGCTGGAGTTGGAAAGCATGGCTCAAAATGCCATAATGGCTGGAGTTGGATATAACACCACAACTACAGTGTCAAGTTCCTAAGCATGGCTCAAAATGCCATAATGGCTGGAGTTGGATATAACACCACAACTACAGTGCCAAGTTCCTAAGCATGGCTCAAAATGCCATAATGGCTGGAGTTGGATATAACACCACAACTATACAGTGTCAAGTTCCTAAGCATGGCTCAAAATGCCATAATGACTGGAGTTGGATATAACACCACAACTACAGTGTCAAGTTCCTAAGCATGGCTCAAAATGCCATAATGGCTGGAGTTAATTGGATATTATAACACCACAACTACAGTGCCAGGTTGCTAAGCATGGCTCACAATGGCGGCGTTCACTATCGAACATTTTGGCTTTTTCAAAGACGGAGTTCGTTAGGATGGGATGTACTTTTGAAGCTCTAGAAAGTGTCAGTATCTTTCTATCAATGATATGTTTACTTTCTATTAATGATAAGAGAAACAGCATGTATAGTATTCTGGAGTGAACATCTGTAAGGGGGAGCACGGGTGGCGTGTGCTGTTATATAGCGCGCTGCCTCTCGCCAAAAAGTTAAGCTCGGTTAGACGGGGTTAGTACATGGATGGGTGGAACTCATGTGAGTAGAGTTGTAGTTGATCTCTCCTGTGCTCCGGGGCTTTTCGCCGGGTTCTCCGGTTTTCCTTCCCTCCGTAAAATCAACACCTACATCTTAGCTGTGATCCATGGTCTGAACTGTGTCGTATGGCGGCTGCCTGGAGCGCCTTTGATATGCCTCGACACGGCCATGTTGATCTGCCTCCTTCGTAATTCAACCGCTGGCTGCAAGTAAGGATGATTTAGCCCCCAAGTAAGGATTTATCCTAAGTGCATCTAATAATCTTGGAATCTAATAATTAATTAACGTCAACTGAATAATATTATTAATTCATATATCATTATTGTATACTTTCATCAATCTTACAAAAGTTTAGCTCTGTATCTCATAAACAACGTAAAGCGTGACCTTTCATTGTTACAAATAATAACCCGCCGTGGTGTTTAGCGCTCTACAAGCTCTTTGTTTTTTTTGGGCTGAGCACCATCCAAATATATTCTCCACTACACGCGTAAAAATCTCGCAAGTTGTTACAGCATTGTTGCCTGAACAATGCTGTAACAACTTGTTGACATACTGTATGTGAACAACATTGATAAATGAACAACATTGTTCATCATTGTTTTAACAAGTTGTTACAGCTTGATGAAACAACAACCGTTGTTCACGCATGTTGTAACAACCGAAGAACGTGTTGATACATCAACCATGTTCACCATTGTTGTAACATTGTTGTTCATCGTTGTTATTTCGTCATGCTGTTACAACATGTTGTATCATGTGCGAACAACGTTGTTGGCTATAAAAATGTGCTGTTGGAACAACTTGTTCATGACTGTTGATTTATCCGTGAACAAGTTGTTCGAACCATAAGTGAACAACTTGTTGACAACTTGTTCACGGCGAGCAGCACAACATTGTTCACGCCTGTTGACAACCGTGAGCAAGTTGTGCGTTTTTACGCGTGTAGTACTCGAGCTTGTTTTGTTTTGGGGTTTTTCCTTCTTTTTCTGTATACGTCTTACTTTATCTAAATCCAATTGTATCTATCTGACTTATTTTTATTTACCCTTGTACAAGCCTACTGTGTCCTGTAAACTCATTATATTTGGTAAAATAAACATTTATTTTATTTTATTTTATTTTGATTTGATACATCAAAATGTTTTCTTCATACAAATACTATATAAAGCACTTACAGAGCAGCAGCCATTGCTTCTTCTTCTAATTGTTTTATTTTTGTTCGTTCCTGGAACAAAAAAATATGACAGACTTAACTTTAAAATGGATTTTTAAAAGCCAGCCAGACACGGTGCTAGACAGCGGTGCCCTATTTGCATGGCGTTAAAAACGTGGCGTAAAAACGTCGCTAGTTATTGATTCTGCATGCATGCAGTCTGCACGAACGAACTAAGGCGTAGACCAGTAGAAAAGTAACGAGAGGGGAACTTCTTTTAGCCTGTACAAATTTTCTTTTTGCTCAATTGCTCGTGCAAGATTATTCTTTAGTGTCTGTGACAGTGTTATCATAAAATGGCAATATACTTTTTCCTGTTGAAATATAGTAAGGTTTGAGTACTGCCGAAATTATTGAACGTATAGTTTTCTAACGTTTCGAGCGATGGCCCTGACGCACACTACTTTCATTTCACTTTTTTCCTGTATTGTTAAGCTATGCTGCATAAACATTTCTGAGTTGATTTGAACAGAAGTAACAAAAGATTGTAAAGATTATGCATGTTCTTTGAAAAATTTCGAACAATAATGCGTCCTGGGAAATTAGTGTTGATTTTCTTGAAAGTTGTTTATCTATAAGTGAGGAAAATAAATGCCTAAAAGCCCGTTTACACAGGCAATTTCTTAAAGACGGCTCGCTGGCTAAGGAGATGTTTATATGGAGGCGAGCCAGCCCGGGTGGGTCTGGGTACGAGATTGCATGTAAACACGATTGACCAGTCTGGCTCACCTACCCGAGCTGGCTAAGTTTCGTAATGTTTGTTCATGTACAGTTCATATTAAAACAATGAGACTTCGTGTCTTACCAGAACTGATAAATTATACGCAATTAGCAACAAAGCAAGCCAGCCCTTTCCATGTAAACACAATAAAAATCGGGTGCTCGCCTCATCACATACATATAAACACTCCCAAAGCCCACGATGCGGTCGCTTGTTATAATGTATCTCTACATTTGCATGTTGACAGGTGATGAATTTCTTACTTATATATAGTTTTCATTTGGTAAATTTGTAAATTGTCTGTGAGATTTTTACATAACAGCGTAGATCAATAAACAACACATTCTCACAAAAAATGTAAAAGAAATATATACAGTACCATCTCCTGTTGTTTAGATTTTGTTTCTTGGTTTCCTTTGGAATACCTAGATTTAAGAGATCAATCATGGAGAACTGATTCTACATGTAAACTTACTAGCAATACAGTAAGCCCCTCTCTCTATTAACCCCCCCTTTTATTTTATTAAATAAAATAAAGAAAACAACACAAAAACCCAAGACTGTTTATGGTTTGTTAGATCAATAGTAGCGTAATTTATTCATCATTTGAACGTCTCCCTGATTTGCAACTTAATTCATGCATGTGACAATTTTAAATTTTTAATCTTATTAAGCTCTGTTTTAAGTCAAAAGGTGGGTCAGTTGTTTATATTAGCGTAAATTGCTGTCGTGAAAAAGGTTTTGATTTCATGCAAAAATGAAACAGAAACACCTTCGGCAGTGAAACTAAATTACTTAGTTGGTTGTTTTTGAAAAAGAACGTGCTTTTTACTACTCCAAATGCTTATCTAAATAAAAATAAGTCTCTTTACTGGTAATCTCCTACGAAATGTGTGTTGTAAGCTTGATTTTAATCGTGAGTTTCTTTGTTTGGCAACAAATTAATATCAACCCGTTAATTTAGTCAGGTTTTTGAAGTAAAAAGACGTAATTTTTAGGTGAATTTTACCATTTAACATGCTAAATTGCGTATTTGTTGATGTATTTTTACACATTGGTTTGAGGGTGTTGATGTTTTTCTTTATAAAAATCCGTCAATTTCAACTCTTTTCGGCAGTTTAAGAAAACATGCCGCCATCTTGTTTTTCCTCTACAAGCAGGATATGAGCTGATAGCCTGGTAGTAGGGAACCAATCAGATTACGCAAAAGCTCATATCCGATAGCATGCTATATAATAACAACAATTCTTCTTGACTGGTATAATGTACTTTACGTTTCTGGAAAAGTTCAATTTTGAAGTAATATTTAAAGGTCGAGAATGAGGACTTCTCTCGGCCAAGGCCGCAAGATGATGGTGATGATGATGATGAAAGGCCGACAATGAGGACTAGATCGGGTTTTCAAGTACGAGGAATTTGTTATTCAATCAATTTATTGGACCCGTCAATTTGTCAGAATAGGACCAACTCAGTATTATCACCAACTAAAGTTTCATCTTGACAGCTTTTCAGTGGCGGATTAGGGTTACCTAAGGCCCCTGGCTGTTTTTCAGATTGGGCCCCCTGGATCCTAGTTTTTTATGGCTCCCTTAACATGATGTCGGTACAAAAGAACGGGAAAATGTCGTAATGTGCAAACAAATCCATTTGTGCACAGCTCACAACAGTTTGAAAAGTATTTTCTGGTGCACACCCGGTATTACAGAGCAGTTTATATAATCATGATGTCTCGTCAGAAGCATTTAGAAACGAGGAGCCATTTAAAGAGTGTGATCCCACCGAAGTGTTGTGCAAATTCTAGCTTTACAATTCTAGTCGTTCTTTTAGAAACTTGCCTTATTGATTTAATCTTCTCCTATTTCCACTGGCTAGTCTTTGTTGTAATAAAGTTAATTGTCAAAATAGCAGCGAAACTTCTTAGCTTGCAAAACCAAGAAGACAAATGAAGTTTTACACCTCTGAAACAAATGCACCAGCCGCTGAGCTGCCAGGCTAGAAATGGGAAATTGAGCTCCTAAAGCAGAGCGAAAAGGTGCTGTATTTTGTGTTCACACGACGCCGATTTTCATCTCGCACCGTTTAGGAATTGTTTTCAAATCGCACAAGTTAGAACATAGTCCCTAGAATTAAGTCGTCCGAAAAGGCGGTGAACATCAAAGCAGTTGACAATGAGGTGCAACTTAAGTGCACAAATAGTTTTTTTTTTATGTTCATTAATATTTATACAGCAACGCTGCTATTATTGACTGATTGCTTCATTATACCAAGAATACATTGATGTGTTCAGCAAGTGTGCATGAAAGTGCACAAACGTGAACAAAGACTTTGGCTGCGTTTCCAGACAATTTATTTTCAAGGAACGACGGTTAGAATAACGGTTTCATACACTTTCGATCCGGTATAAAATGTGAACGTTTTGTGAATTTTTAACATTGTTTGCAGTATCATATTAATGTCACTAATATGATCATAATATAATCCCCTTACTAGGCCCCTGTCGGATGCCCAGTCAGCCTCCTCCTTTATAATCCACCACTGCAGCTTTTTCTTCTGCTAAAGTTGCTTTACTATTCATAAAAAATAGCATCAATCCAGAAGTAGTGACTCGATCAAAAGTGAAAGTTTATAAATTGGGCAAATTTTCACTAAACAGATCTGCTTAAAATTAAGGGCAACTTCACTCTCTTCGTATTTTGCACGTTTCGGGGTTGACGTCATTTCTTCATTTTCTTGTTAATAGTCAACCAACTTTAGCAAAATGAAAAGGCATCAAAATGAATGTTTAATAGTTGATGATAATATTAAGCAATTTCTATAAAAAAATACAGCGTACCAAATATATAATTTAAAACCTACACATGAGATAGGCACTTTAACAGACCGCAAATTAAAACGTAACTGTGTATGCAGATTGTATGTTTGCTTACCATGTAAGATCCTTTCCTTTTTGCCATCTTCCCACAGGTGCCATTAAAGAATGTCCTTCACAGAAAGTTTTAAAAAGTAATGAGTAAAACAGATTTTATTAAAATGGCTCAATGTTGTAAGCCATATAGTTTGACTGGTCATACAGTAATGTACATGTATTGTATATGATTGAATAAATGCCATACAAATATGGATCGTTTCTCAAGGACCTCAAGTGATCGGTGGACCCATTGGGGTGGTGAAACAATACAAAATGTTTGAATACGAATAGAGTTAAATTCCCATACTAGGATAAAGGTTGTGCACCAATATGGCCACCATTTCATTGTTTCTAGGCACCAATATGGCCGCCGTGACGTCAGATGAAAACCAAGAATACAAATACATTGTACAGTATTCATTTCTTTTGTGCTGTGATTTAAGATTTACATGTAAGAGATATTTTGAAAGTATCCTTGACACTGTAACATATTGTACTTTCTGTAACATATTGTACTTTCTGTATCATACTGTAATTTCCTTATATATCCTGATGTATGTCAGTGAGTAATTTCGTTCGGCTTTAAAGATCTCAGTCGAAATTTAGGCATGCTATGTGTTTACAATATTTCTTTGATGGATACAGTACTGTACACTTTACATTGACTATCATGCACATTTGTTTGCATGGACAGACGTAACATATTGGATGTACTTTGTAAATCTTGTTAAGTTTCAACCCAAACTTTTTGAAATATTAGCTTTACATTCAGGGCCGTCGAGAGCCAGAACGGCCCCCAGGTCATAATTTGCATGCAGGGGCGGGGCCTCCGATATTTTTACCAAGGTTTTACTGGGTCCCAGCAGTAAGTTTTTGATAATTATTATAATATATGATATATCTTCATAGACTGAATTTTTAGCGGGCCCCTTCTGGCCCTGGGGTAATTCCCCTGCCTACCCCCCCCCCCCCCCTCGATGGTACTGTTTACATTAATAAAACAAGTTTCACACAATGCTCACTCAGGCTGTCTCCATTTAGCATGATACTGTATGCAGTGCTATAATTTCATTGGTTTATCATACAGAGAGGATTGGAATGCTGTGCTCAAGTAAGAAAACATTGTCACCGGTGTAGGAGGCTAGTCTGGTGCTGTTGCTTTTAACCTTTCTGTTTTTTTGTCAGCCTCCCTTAGATTCTATTTATAACTTATTGCTGCTCAGCTTGTCTGTGGTTTCCATTTGATGAGTAAACTTGGTTGATGTTGGACAGAGTAAAAACTAAAAAACTTAATAGAGGGGCCATTTCTGGCCTGTTCAGGTAGGAATGGACTATGGACTCATTACTCATAGTAAAAAGTATGTTTGAGTAGCCGCAGGAGGATTGCTGCAATCTGTACCACTGGCCTTACCACATGACCATAACCTAGAGTATGTCCTACTGCAAAATCTGTAGAAAATCCAATCCAAAATAACATCTTTATGGTGCAACACAAATGTGGACTGGTTTCAATAGTATAGTTATTAGTCTGTACAATTATTTACCGTAAGTGTAAATATAATATATTTGGTTGGCATCTAGTTGCTATTAATGAGTACCAACAGTATAAAAAGGCAAGGTAAGTCACAACACAGTGATATGCTACATATTGTTGTGTGAAACATGCCCAAGAAAAAATTGTCTTGGACCTTCTGTGAAAAGTAAGAAATGAATAGAAAAATAAAATATAAATCTTTTGTGAATTGCATGTCTGAACAAGTGTGATAATAGATAAGGAAAGATAACTGGACTCCTTAATCGGTTGCCTAGCTTCCTTTTCACAACCTTGCTCCAATCCATTTCAGAGCCATATATACCGTATTTTCTGGGCGATAACCCGCGGGTTATCTGTTAATTTTGCTAGGAAACATAATTAGTGCGGGTAATAGGGTGGTGCGGGTAATCTGTTGAATTCTTAAGACGACGCCATCACGAAGACCAGAGACCAAGGATTCTACTTTCATCTTTCAACTACTGGTACTGTACTTTTTTTAAATGTTGTGGTCCCAAACCAAGGAAGCACGCCAGACTGACCTGTATTTCTTCTTCTTTGTTCGGCGCCGGCGTTCCTTCATTTATATTCAGCCATTTTGAATAATGCGGTATATTCATTAGCGTATCGCAGGCGCGGGGCCCCGTAGCCCGCGCCTGCGATACGCTAATGATATATACCGCATTATTCAAAATGGCCGAATATAGATGAAGGAACGCCGAACAAAGAAGAAATACAAGTCAGTCTGGCGTGCTCCCTTGCCCAAACCTATTATTAGCAGCTGCGGGTTATCCGACGGTGCGGGTAATACACTGATTTATTTTTCCAAAAGTGACATTTTTGTTGCTGTGCGGGTTATACGCCGTGCGGGTTATCGCCCAGAAAATACGGTAGGTGATTCTTGAGCTCAGAATCAGCCAGCAATGCTTGGGAAGCTTGCAAGCTTCATTTCCAGATTTTCAGGCATTCTACAACATTCTGGTTGTAGGTGAAGTCGAGGGTATGCATTTGGCCCTGTCTTCTTGCAATACAACCTGCAATCACACCTGACCTGGCTTTGTTTTTTGCACTCTGATATCACTAGTCATTTGGTTGAAGTTGCCAGCATTCATAAAACTCAACTGCCACAAATCCTGCCACATTAGAGACTTTTTAAACTACAGTATCCTACCACATTGGAGATTTTTTTAACTGGTCTATTGCAGGAGATCTTTATAGGCAAGTTGCACAATGTTGCACATGCATAATTTTGGCAGGCCACATGCATAAAAACATGGCCAATACTAAACAAAATTAATAACTATTTTTTAAGATAGAAATAATTCCCAATGCTAATATCTTCAGAAATTGTCAAATTTCTTTCATTTTCCATACCACATTTGTTATGCATGTACCAGGGCTGCAAATAACAGCCGGTCATTGGACATTGTCCAGCATGATTGTACATTATTGTCCACCCAAACCTCATTATGGCCGGTCATTATGACCGGTCAATTCAAACTTACAGAGTTAATAGTTAGTCTTTAAGATGTTTTGTCCATTTAATACCAATTAAATAATAATAATACGTTAGTAAAAGTATACAGAAAGGAATTAAGGAAACATTTTTCATGGTGGTTTTCAATTCAGCCCAAATTATAATCAATGTGTATGCTAAGCTATTAGTCTAGTGTATTTCCCTGAAGTTATAGAGATTCAATACTCAATAGATAAAAAGAAGAAAAAGTATTTTATTACTAAGGCTGACTCTTCTGCGAACTCTGAAGATTCTGATGATGAGTCAGACTCAATCGAACAAGAGAATGTTGTGCCTGAAGATTTATTCATAGAAACTTACGATGTACACTACACTACAGTAACAGATACATGTACCAGGGGCGTAGGAAGCAGGGGGGCTGGGGGGGGCCATGGCCCCCCAATATTTTATAAGGGGGGCTGGAATAGCGTTTGGCCCCCCGAAAAGTAATTGAATTTAAAAAAAATTGCAGCGAAATATTGCGCTGATTGGCCAATTAATAATAATAATCCATCCTGACTCATGGATAGCATAGACTCACAAATCATAATGAAAGAATTACAGTTATGTAATGAAAGGGCCTAACGAAAGAGGTTGAGAAGACTCTGAAAATGCCATTTCCGATGATCCAGAGACTCAAAATTTTACCGCTCGGCGCCAACCATGGTGGTGCCTTGTGGGAGTCAGCCCCCCTAAGTTTATCAAGCTTCCTACACCCCTGACATGTAATAATAATAAATAATAATATTTAATTCTTATACCGCGCATGTTTCATTCAAATATGTTCACATGCACCCATACATCAAACGTGTATCCCCACAACCAAATCACCCCCAAGGACCCCCCAATGTGGCCGTGTCGAGGCATATCAAAGGTGCCTTAGGCAGCTAGCCGCCATACGACACAGTTCAGACCACGGATCCCAGCTAAGCCCTAGGTGTTGATTTTACGGAGGGAGGAAAACTGGAGAACCCGGCGAAAAACCCTCAGAGCACAGGAGAGATCAACTAAACTCTACTCACATGAGTCCCAAGCTCGAGAATGGGGCTGTTCCCAGACGGTCACCCATCCAAGTACTAACCTAATCTAACCGGGCTTAACTATTGGTGAGAGGCAGCGCCCTAACAGCACACGCCATCCGTGCTCCCCCTATAGTAATATATTATACATGTACAGTACTGTATAAATTAAATTATTTACCAGTAGTGTTACTTGAGAGAAAAAGACGAAACCGTTTATCCAAAAACCAATATAATATTTCAGAAGAACACTTGATATATTTTATAACATTTATAATTATAACAACTTTATATTTAATTAACTTTTGAGAAACTGCCAAAGTTATAACTAAAGTAATTACTGAAACTAACTATATTTATTACTCGAGTTAAGTTTTACTTTTTATGTTACAGTTATACTGACAGTCTCAGGGTGCTAGGCAGGGTTCGAGATTTGCGGTATCCCAGTATCCCGATGATACCAGTTTTTAATTTTGGATACCAGATGTTGAAACCTTGGTATCCCATTGGGACACCAAGGAAATCTTGCTAAAATACCAATATTAACCAAGAAAACTATATCATAGAAATTACTTTAAGTCAGAAAGAAGTTGGCACCCATTTCAGCATATTTTTATTCCATTTTCGTTAACATAATGTAAGTTTAATCACGGTTTAATACGTAGCTGGCATGCAATATTTTTCACGAAAATCTGACCTTCTGCCCACGTTCCTCCCACCAGTGGTCTCCCATCTTAGCACCGTAGCTACTTCATGTTAGACCTCAGTATCCATGCAAAGGAGAGAAAATACCCAATCAATGCCCGAGTCTGATGATGAGATTATTGAAAGTATTTGACAGCCGAGATATAATCAATTCAATAATCTGATTGGCTAATATGTCCAATGTTTGTCCGAAGTTTTGGATGTCCGAAGTCAGTTGCGAGAGCCAATCAAATCTCTCAACGTGTTATCCACACACTTCATGCGGAAAGGTCTATTGAAGTGGGAAGCTCGATCTTCCTTTATTGTAAGTTCTTAGTTCATAACATCTGGATATTAAGAAGCACCATGTATTTTCTGGTATCAAAAGTTTGGATACCAAATTTTCATTTGGGTAACAAGTTCAGAGATGCTGGTGTCCCTTGGGGATACCACTGAAAAATTTTAATCTCAAACCCTGTGCTAGGCTATACTAATATATACCATGCATTTTATGTTGTAATTGTAAACTTCAGTGTCTGTTTCAGCTGATCAACAATGACAAGAGATTTTTGTATCATTTTTGTATCAATCCTTATTCCTGTACTATATTATAGATTGTTTTTAAAATGGATCATGCATTACTGTACGTACAGTAGTACTAGTTTACTGTTAATTTTCAAGATAAAAAATCTATTCTGATTCCTCGTGCATCCCATCATGATAAATGGATGCATTTATAAAAGGTAGGGAAAACCTTAGTCCATCCGGCCAGAATTTCTACATGTCTGACCACTTTCTGGCCTGGCCTGACATTTGTCCTTCTAATTGTCAAAAAATTATTTGCAGGCCTGATGTACCCACCAAAATTATGCCTGTGGCCGGCCATGCATGATTGTGTAACTCGATTATACAGGTAGCTAAAGTGACCTGCTTTCTAGTGTGGCTAGGGACTTAACCATCGCACTGCTTAAAGATCAAGAAGATCAATTAAAGACTACACCCCCCCCCCCCATCCCAATACCAGTGGAATCATGTACTTGAATGGGGGGGGGGGGGTGGATTCAAATATAATGTTACTAAACGATTCTCAATGTAAATATTGTTAGTAAAAGCATCTATTGTATTTATAAATTATACTTTATATTTGAACTTGTAGTTAAATAAAAACAATTTATAAAAGTAAACGTTTCAAAATCTATGGGTCATTCAAGTATACGAATCTGCTACAATGTTACTACATACAGTAGGATGTATTTAAGGGAAAAAATAAACAAAATACGCTTTCAATTTAGTCAATTCTAGCACGCACAATTGCACAGAACATACCTAAGTAATTCTCTCTGTGCTTGTCTGTTTTAACAGTTTCCCACTCAAATTGGTCAGACCCGCCACGAACACCACCTCTCGATGGAAAATGCATTTTCAGCTTCTAAAATCACAACTCTGGCGTTATAAACACTATAAATAAACACTTTCTTTTCACTCAATTATAAAGTCCGCCATGTTTCCAAGCTTAGTGCCCAGTCTTCTATCGACGCTCTACGCATTTTAGAAATCCAAAAATTAAAAAAATATCTTGGAGAAGAAACCACCCCCGACAAAATGTAGCTGTGTGAAGTGAATGTGACAGTTTATAATGTAAAATGGTTGGGGATTATCACACGCCGGCTATATAGCGCTGGATTTGGGGATTTTATTCAATACCAATTGGCTATTGCTCGGTTCCATATTATGAACTTTCTTTCAGGTTTGCATCAGTGATCAGACAATACAATACAATACAATACAAACATGGCCGGACATGTTGGACTGTATACGACGATCAGTATATATATTTTACATGAACTCCTATATGCTTATAGTAGACTTGCACCAAGTCTGCCTCTTGATTGTCTCGAGACGGGTTTGTTTCGATCGAGATGTTTTATTTTGATTTAATAAATACAGTATGTTTGGGAGGCAATACGCGAAATTGGCAAGGCGGACGAGCGAAACGGCGGACGAGCGAACCACACATACTGTATTTAAATATTAAAAACATCTCGAAACAAACCCGTCTCGAAACAACCAAGAGGCAGACTTGGAGTGCTTGGAGCAAGTCTAGGCTATAAGCAACTTTAACTGTTTGTGCACAAATTAGAAATTATTTTTTTTACATGTTGACGCCGCCCCATCCAAAAAAATAAGAGTGTCCCGTCTTAATAAGATTACTAAGATATCTCCGTTGAATTAACATCTGCTGTTTTGATGATCTATTTGAAAAGCAAAATATTACTGATATGTGCGTTGTGCGAAATTATATAAACACGACACAAATCAAGTATCACCTATATACAGTATATATAAACGGCCTTGTTGTGCGAGGAGACCGATAAACCATACTAGTGTTGAAGATAGACAGAAATAAAACTTATGTTGACATCTTTTGACATCGACTTAAAGGAGCAGTGTCACTCGCAAAGCCCACGCAATAATCACGCGCCAACTTGAAAAACTACAGCCTGTAGGTTTTCAAGTTTGTTGATCCAAGATGGCGGCCGCACTTGGCGGAGCGTATGGTGGAAGACGCGATAATTTAGGCCGAAAGAGAAAATACGAGGGATCAAATAGTTCACAGAAAGTCTGGAATAGTCCGCACAAACGTATTTACCTATCACTGACTATATTTGAGTCATGGAAAGATGCTAAAATCGTAGCTGGATATGGTTCATGTAGCGATAGCGACTTCGCAGCCCATCTGCTCTCATTGGAATACCGTAGAAGGTAAATATCATTTGATTCATTTCTCTGGTTTCTTGTCCGATTTAGAGCTATTTCCAACATTTTCCGAAGTTATTTCTATGTGCGCAAAAAAGATACGCAAATGGTGACACTGCTCCTTTAAAAGGCTTATAAAACTTTGGCCATGGCATTTCGCCTCTCTCCTCCGCAGAGGCTCGGGGCCAGTAGGGGGCTAGGGGCGAAGGCACAGCGAAGGCGCGTACGGGCGAGGGAGACGGGGAATGATGTCACACTCACACCGCACGCTTCTGGTCTTCTTTGGCCCAACTCCCACCTTTGCCGCGCGCCTTCGCCTCCCCTTAGAGCCTCGGTGGAGGAGAGAGGCATTTCGCCGTCATCAGTAACATACTAACATGTATTGTCTCTCTTCAAGAAAACACACAACGTTTGCTAAATTAAAATACAGCGATCTATTGACTATACTGTCATGCAGTGTAATAATATTCAGTACTCAGAGCAACATTCACACTATAGTAGTACATTATATTGCTACGCGTATATGTAATATAAAATAAATAATCAATCGAGATCATGAATGTCGGATGAATGTCCAAAAGCAAAAAGAAGACGAAGGAGATTGACGTTCCAACGCACATAATAACAATATATAACTTAAAAGCCAACAAACTGACGTAAACAAAACTTTTTGTTCGCGCAATACTATAACCAGTCTCGTGTTTCGTAGGCGTTGTATATCTATTTTGTGCGCAATTCGGCATTGTTTATCGATCAGGTATAAAGGTTTCTCAGTGTCACTGCCCCCGCGTTGTCATTCTAAAATCTAAATAAACAAGAAACTCAATTAATTTATAGAAGCTGAACACAATGTTTGCAAGTGTTCTTTGTGCCCAAAGTATATACAGTTTATTCTTGAATTCTTTAACTCCTATAGTCGTACATATCTAAATAGTTGAACGTGAAAGGGTAATAACAACATGCAATCAAATGCTCCATGGACGTCATCATTCGATGCAATCACACTATACGCAATAAACTATTCCTATGGTAAGCTATAGGCATAGGGATTTTTGGTGAAGAAAAATTTCGAGCGTATAGGAATCAATCAGATAAACTGGTCCCAGTTTCGGTCTTATAATGTATATACTCCTACATTCGAAATTTTCCTTCACCAAAAATCCCTATTAAAAGTAGAAGTCTTAAAACATGTAGCCTTTTAATCTTGCGAAATGCCAAGTATTCTTGTAATATTATACTATTTATTACTAATATTATACTGACTCCATTTGAACAACTGTTGTGATGGGACTGTACCTATAATAAAGCCGTATCTATAAAATATAAAACAGAATAAAACTTGTTTTTGTTTGATCAACCCACGATTCTTTTAATTCAAGCGATTGTTGTTGAGTATGAGACTGACTTTAGTTGTAAGACAAAGTATCTTTTCTAGTATAATATATCATATTATATGTGTCATTCCACTGCAATGTATATGCATGCCTATAGCCTCGCGTATAAAGTGCAACACTTTTTTTATCGAAACTCTATATTTCTTGACTCTTGTTTTTGTCGATATCAAACGTATTATTCTTCTCCATTTTGACAACTACTTCAGATAAACATACGCCCACCATTATCAGCAGGCATTGTATTAAATAAGGGGGAGTATATTTTTCATGTTACGTCGTTTGGCTCACAAGGAATTCCAATTATGTGTTTTTCCGCATCCATGCAAAACAAGGATATACTGTTCAAACACTATTGTCTGAATGATGTCACGGCGACCGCCTTAATTTTTGCCTAGTGTTTTGCCAAAACTTTTTTGTTGTGTTTGTCGGCTTATTAAAATCCAAAACGCTACACACTATCTATATATGCTAAAGAAAACTGTACACAACAAACAATGACTATAAACAGTAAACGGTTGATCTTACGGAGTATCAAAGTCTGCGAAAAAAGACTGATGCATGCAAACCATGGAAACGGTGGTAAACTGCCGAGATCGTTGCTAAAAAATCTACAGAGTAGACCACCTTTCCACTATACTCTACATCGATAACACTGCCTGCAGCACTCTACGTTTTCCCACTCTCATTTATTTATACTTTAGTTTGGTACATTATATTTTAATTAATGATCGCAAATATACTGGATATACTTAATTAGCATATACCTCGCATTCACCGCAATCTGATTAGTAAGGTTATGTTTAGACAGAAAAGTCAGCGGTTGCTACCATGAGAAAAAGGCCCCATATTTCCACAATTTTTGTCAGTTGGTCACTTTTTGCTCATGCAGAACACGCAGTCCTGGAGTTAACTTTAACTGTAGTTATAGAGCTTAATTCTATCCAATCAGGACAAGCATTTAAGAAGTGATGAACTACAATTTAGCATCGTGTTGGTTCACGTTAGAGCCTGGCCAAACGCTTTCAACATTTCATGCAACATTATTGAATTCAACCGTGATTCAACATGTTGAAAGCGTTTGGCAACCCTGTTGAATGATGTTGAACGTTGTTGAATGGTGTTGAATGAGGTTGAACGAAATTTGAACATGTTCAAATTTTCGTTCAACATGCATGCGTTCAACAATGTTGAACGATGTTGCATGAAATGTTGAAAGCGTTTGGCCAGGCCTTTTAGACAACGCAACAAATAAAAGTTGTGTTACTACAAATTCGTGCTTATAGTTATATTATTAGAATCGCCATGTACTGAACATTCGCCAAAGAATTATAATCAAAGCCGAAAAGATATAACAGATTTTATAGTCTCACGGCCTCCGGCTCCGATTCAGTCTTGCAAAACTTCCTAACAACAAAATACTGACGTTTCGAGCAGAGGCCTTCATGATCATCAGCTATCGAAAACACTGCCTACGCAGTGTTTACGCAGTGTTTACACTCACTCATATATGTAGAAGGTCAAGTGCTGCGTAGGCAGTGTTTTGGATATAAAACAAAGCAAAAAAAGTGGCGAATGCTTGCCTGACTGCCAAGATTTTTAATAACGAATACTGGCGTTTGGCAAGCCTTTCATCATACAGCGTAAATTTCGCTCAAAACGTCAGTATTTCGTTGCTAAAAATATCTTGGCAATTCACACATTCTAGGCGGCGTTGCTATTACGAGAGCCTCCTACACTGTAAATTTGGCAGTGTTCAGTGAGCACTGAATAACTGCAAAATTAAACTATTTCGATTTATACTTCGTCAGTGTTAGTCATATAACTTGAAGCGTTGTAGTGTTACTGGTTTGGCGTAAACGAGTTGGGTTAGTTAAGTTTTCAGTTCTGGCTTTGGTACCAAGTCCAACGACTAGTTCATACATTGTTTACTCCATCTCAACTGAAGTAAAGACCTAATAACCTATATAATAGAGTGATCAAATGTTTTGTGTTCCTTTATTATGTTATTGTACGTTGCCGTGAAAACAAATGACTTTAATTTTTGGAATTAAATATATTGGAATGCACGAGAAAAAAGATGCCGCGCTGTAAATTTTGGTAGTCGCATGCCAAACAGACACGACAAGTGGGGGAATGAACCGATCTTTGTTTCGTGCTATTTTTGTTACATTCATTGAATCCCACAAGTGTTCGCGGCACCATATACAAAAACTGACATCCTCGCAGTCCAATATGTTCCGCTAAATTAAATTCAGTTCAATATAAATAGATACTAAAGTGCCTAAAAAAGAAAACGAGAGGCTAATAATAATGAGAATATATATTTTTTCTTGTGGTTTTGAAATAGATCTTTAGAAGTTCTATTGTTCTCAATTGTATTAATCTCGCTGAGTGGTTGTTGGGGGTATTAAACAATGCACAATGCACAAATCACAAAATAAGAATTGATTCCTGAATACAATCACAGCAAGTGACTCCAATACAAACTTAATTAGCGTAATCGCTATCACTGTTTTAGCTAGTGTTTTTTTTTCAGACTCGGTTAGTCAAAGTGTAAAAAACTGTCCACTATTAAAGACATGGTTAAGAAAAAATTCAATGAGTACAATTACTAATTAGAACAAAGTCGCTTCCAAACTATAGGATAAGGAGTATTATTTCATGATTGAGTCGGTTTTCTTTGATGTCCCGTGGGCTGTATATAGCATACAGCCCTATGAATACTAATTAGATAAGAAATGAAGAAAAAACTAGGAAAATCTTTGTCCAAGGTGGAAAAAATAGACAAAACTTTGTTGGAAAACCTTCTCACTCAATCATGAAATAAGTCACTCTAAGTAATAGATAAAACCCTCGAACGTCGGGCTGTATGCATACAGCCCTCGTTCGAGGGCTTTATCTATTACTTAGAGTGATTTTTCATTACTTGGTGCGCTGTTACTGGTTTCGTAAGCTAAGCAAATCGATACTTTAAAGTATTTGTGTTGGAAAACAGGCTTTCGTACTAGTTCCTACCCTCTCTCATTGCAGCGTATATATATATGATCGTGTCTTGTGTGACCTGCTAATTACATACTACAATAGTCAACAAAAATAACTCACGAAATACAAATTTAATTAGTAGTCAAACTGATAAATGGCGATGGTCAATATATATTATCACTTTATTATCAATACAAGAATAGACATCACTAACTATATTAGGTAGTTAGGAATTTGAACCTTATTTAGTTAACGACTAATTTCCATCTTTTAATATCGGAAGCGATATTGCTCAGGTATTCCTGTAGAAATGCAATTTACCTGCAGTTGCCAATGTATACACTTTTAATACTGAAGTATCGTCAAGTTTATAACACAGGTGTGCTAGATAACAACTCAAATATCGACATAGGAATGGTCTAGATCAGCAATATTTTGTCAAGCTCCATCTGTGTTACCATGAATAGATCACTATATATTAATAGAGATGTCATTGTGCAAGTTTCAAAATTGAAAAGGCTCCCTGCTAGCGCTTTATCGATACTTCCGTTTCTGGACTGGTCCTTCATGAACCACGTGGGGTGACGGGGGCATGTGGAATGTTGACCATGCAGCTATAGGGCAAGCGAGGGCTGAATACAAGAGCCGGACAAGCCCGCGGTTAACCAAGCTGACTCGTTTGATTATAGAAACGTATAGAGCGTGATCGGTGGCCCCATTGGGGTGGTGAAACAATACGAAATATTTGAATAAGAAAGAGCTAATTCCCATACCGTACACCAATATGGCTGCCATTTCATTGTTTTGGTACACCAATATGGCCGCCGTGACGTCAGATGAAAACGCTCTGTACCAGAGTTTCGAAACTCGCATAAACTAAATTTGCAAAGAATAATTGGTCTAGCCTATAGATGGAAACGAACCTTGACGTGAATTGAAATCTTCTGTTGTGTTCGAATTTAGCATGCACTTAGCACGGTTAGGGCTCACGGCAAATATGCAACCCTGATAAGCAATGCGTTTGTTTGTAGTTGGGTTTTTTTTGACTCTCTGTTTCACTTTCCCTAACATGCACACGAAAGCACCACTTTTGAATTTATACTAGTTCTTCTGCAGTAATCGCGATATAAGGTTACAAATTGATTTGCGCATGCACGTCGAAGGCGTCCCCTACTATACGTTTTTTTCCTTATGACTGCAGGTCACACTTGTACGTAGACCTCATGACCCCCAACATAGTGACATACAAACCCTAATCCTAACCCAGGACATTGATAGGCATACATGGGATAGGAACCCCTATAGGCTATTTACACTACGCTTGATTTTTGGTACGGTTCGCATGCCATTTTTATCCAAGCCGTACCAAAAATTCAGCGTAGTGTAAATGGGGTTTATATAATATAATCCTGACAAATCCATTTATTCTATTGACTCACCAGTCAAACGAACATTCGCATTTCGCAGATGGGAAGGAGTTAATGTTTGGCTTAGATACGTTCGTTTGGGGTCATTCCGCTATACAGTAAAAACCCGCTAACACGGAACCTACATTTTACCCAGTCAGCCTCGGATATAGGTTCTTATATTCTTATATATTCTTATATATTCCGTATCTGTTATACCGTACCGTTTCTGCTATATCTGTTATATATAAATGTATGTATATGTTTTACCTATGCAGGGCTCCACTGAAAATCACTTTTGTGAGTGGACTTCCTGAATAAATATTGTTACTAACTAAATATTGTTACTAACTATATATATAAATTCTTAATTTCAGCCTGAGGTTCTTAATAGTGGTACGTTCTTGTTAGCGCCGGGTTTTTACTGTAGTTTAGGATCTCTTCTTAATCTAGAATACTTGGAATACCATCCGCCAAGCTCTCTGTATAGATTAACCAGAATAACTTATCGATCAGAAGAGAGATTATGCAGGCTATTCCGAAATATTTTAGAAATGATTCCTATTCCAGAATTAAATCCAAACGAACGCACCCTTAGAGTTTTGACTTCGTACTGTATACATTATAATCTTGGTTTTGGAATAACAACCTAATAACTTATACATATACACAAAACAACCTCTAAAGTGGCTGCATGTAGCCTAAGTATATATAGGTATACCAAAAGAGCTGTGAATTAATAAACGATATATCTATAGACCATGCATATAGTTATATGCATGCATGGTCTATAGATATATCGTTTATTAATTCACATGCATTCCTAATCCTATGCCATGGAATTCAACCAATTAATATAATACAGATTGATCTCGAGCATGCAATCAAACAGATAAAAATCAAATTGCAGACCACCCCTGCAGATAGGCATGTGATCTTCATGCTTATTACCATGGTTTGAAACTTTGAATACATACAAGACATACAATGATCTCGCTTAATCGACAGTGTGCTGTGGAAATACAAGGATGGATGTACTCGGATTAGCATGCGTTGAATGTTCACGAATTGCCTCGCCTTGCTTGATTGCACAATTTCCTTTTGCGCACATATATATATTTTTTAGTTTAATTAAATGTAAACCTCCTTGACCTAAAATTAAACTTCCTTCGTCCTAAAATACATTAATTTGGCCTAAAATACATTGACATGGACAAAAACTCGATCGGCAAGGAAATTACTTGGGTCTTATTGTATATAGTGCGATTTACCATATAGTTTGAAGCTAAATTTCCTTCGTATATATTTTAATATGAAAGTAAAGGTTTTAGGTTTAGCACTAAATATATCGCATTATAAAGGTTTGGAGGTATATTTCCGTAATTATTTGTTGTCAAATTTTTCAAATTTCATGAACATGATTACAGGTTTTTTTCTTAAATTTCCTTGATGTCGAACGTTTTAAATGACGCTATAAAGCATGACAGTAATCTTTTTCTGCTCTGGAGATAAATTTCGTTGGTCTGAATCTCATTTCCTTTGAATTGAAACGGCGGCCTAAATAGGCCACTATCTTACCCCTCAAAACCTGGTTAATCTAGCGCTGTCACGCCAACCAGTTTTGTAAGCCCACGAAATATTGCAGACTGGCAACGATTTATGTTATTGGTATGCTCGTGATTATTGGCATAGTATAAATATGTAAGGTATATAGTATTCTCTATTAAGACTACGTCCGGTTTACACGGTACCGTAGCAAAACTTGTACAGTTTCGCCTGTTTACATAGAACCGCATCCAGTTTTGTCAAAAGAACTGTACACATCATGTAAGCATGCATGTCCCTAAGACTCTAACTATATGGCAAAGTTACGTTTCATCAATACTATAGATATACTATAGTATATAGTAGATCAGATCTACTGTATGACAATGTTATATATGTACTACAATGTATATAATTACTTATAAGTACTGCAATATATATAGATTAAAAAGAATAGTGTAAATAAAGAATTGACTTGACTTATAAATGCTGTGACTGTGTACTACAGTCGTCAGTCGTACATTTAACATGCACTGAGGTGGCGCGCAACTATAGGGAGGGGAAGAAGGGGCACAACCATGTCCTTTTTGTAACTGCACTCTTTTAAAACAAACAAGACGCCTGCTTAGGCGATGCTTAGGCGTTTACTTGGGCTACTCATAGCAATGCAGCTTGGCATAGCGTATGCTAAGCGTTAGACTCGGTAGATTCAAGCGATCATTAGACAACGCCGTGAACTCCCGTGAAGTTTAGCAACCCCGTGAAGTTAGCTGCCAGTTCGCCTGCCAGTAGTGAAAAAGCTTGGTGGAGCGGCGAACTGGCAGCTAACTTCACCTGACGGGAAGTAAAATGTGCAAAAATGTTATGCAATATCGCGACGCAGAAATAATAATAACACGACCGAAACCTAGACTCGGCTACCACAGGTAGCCCGAGTAATTAAGAACGTTTTGTGTTCTTGGTTGTTTTAATACAGTGAATTAATTATATACAAACGGCGCCGTGTCTGAGAATTCTACAATTCTTTTTGTTTGGTTTGTTTCAATTAATAATTTTTCATCGCTTCCTCCACACTACTTGACCGTCGCCCCGCCGTTGCAAAATGAAATCTACCTACGCCCTAGCCTAGTCTCTAGGCCTTACTCGGTTAACGCGTTTCGGAAGTGATCCGAACGGACCCGCTCCCCAGTCTTCCCAAGAACCCAAACCGGGTAATAATTCCATGTCCTAAATAACCCAGGTACTTCATGAAAGCCTGACCCCAACACACACCCTAATCCTAACCAATAAATTCGTGAATATAGGACATGGATTTATAACCCCAAACCGACTACGCGGCCAAGCACATGACGGAAACGAAAGGCCTAGAAACTAGGCTACCTACGCCCAGCCGTATTAACTATATGGCCCAGCTCGCCTGACACTTTTTGGAAATAATATCACTATAACATTCCCGCCCACCAAATTTCCTGCTGTTTACATGTTACCTTCTATTAAAAGGTAACACCAACAAACTAATGGAATGTCCTGTTGATGTCTTTTCGGACACAGCGTCGGCGTACCTGCCAAATTTTAAGAGCAAGTATTTGTCATTGACATGTAAGATTCTAAAATTGGGTTTACAGACACTAAATTTAGCGAAACAGTCATCCAGTCATCCACTCCAAAGTCCTAAGTTGATTTTGCTTCCGGCATCTTTCAGTTTCGTTTCCACCCAGAATGAAACTTCTGTTCTTGTTCTATATACGCGGTGTAATATATGTGATTTATTACAGTTTATACAGTCTACAAAACGTTTCGCCCGTTCGGGCTTCTTCAAGCTAAGCCAGTGAAAAAGCAACGGGCGATATATATATATATATATATATATATATATATATATATATATATATATATATATATATATATATATATATATATATATATATCGCCCGTTGCTTTTTATTAGAAATATATTTCTAAAATTCATTAATAATTCATGAGGAAAACACAAAGAAAAATCATGAGCGTATCGGATCTATATATGTGATATAGACTCGCTCTAAGTTTCTCGCTGGTTTTTAACGGCTGAGATAAGCTTAATTTTCAAAATTACTACGGCAATGAATAACGTATGAAGTGATTCTTTTTAGAAGCCATTTAAAAACCTTGCAGTACGGGCTTTATCGGCTCTAAAACACTCGGCTATCGCCTCGTGTTTTATATCCGATAAAGCCCTCCTGCGCGGTTTATAAATATTACATATATATATATATATACATACATATTGGCATTGCATGTATACATATATCAAAATTAAAAATTGCATGGAGTTCACAAACTGCATGATAATGCCATTTGTATATATATGGAAGATCTAAATGAACAAAATGCTTGATATATATTGATATAAGTTTAAAATTTTATTTCTTAAAAAATTGAAAGCTATATTAAAAGACGCGAACTCCGGACAGAACTTACTCTTAAAATTTTATTTATGGCCTGATACAATATACGTTTTACTTAAAGAATCTCTTAATTGAAACTCTTCACTGGTTTTATAATATTAACTCCGAATGCATAATACGATGAGCACGCCCAACTTAATTAGGAAGTGACAGTGGGTATTTCGTCAAGTCACCTATATAGACTATATAACATTTAAAAGCTAGGCATGTCATCCCCTTATACTTTATAATTTAAGCAGTAAAAATTATATTAACAGACGTTTGGTAGTAAACGTTCGTCAAACTCAAATACTCAGAAATTAGGGACTTTAAGAAAACACAACGACTACGACTACGGCAACGTGTTTGAACAATATAATTTTATGTCGTATACAAAGAGCTTTTGCAAATGAAGGTCCCAAGAGTAGTTTTCATGCCGTGTGGCTCTGTTGACAACGTAGAAAAAGCATTTTGACGTTGTAAAGACAACGCGGAACCTGAATCACTACAGAAGCCTTGGAAAAGCTTAACCTTACTCTCGCGACTAACATAGATTGAACAAGTGTATCTCTTCAAGAATTTAAGAACAAAACGAGTCCGTGCGATTATGTATCTTGAAATTTGAATGTATAAATACACCACCATTTAATACCACTGTTAAACTTTCTACCGCAGCCGTAGTCCGTTGTCTGAATCTTAAAGTCCCTATAGTGTTTCTGAGACCGCGGGATAGAGAGTCGAACTTTCCAACCGCGACGAGCTACGGAGGTCCGGATGGGGCCTTTAATGTTGCAAATTCATAGTCATAATTATGTCAGCAGCTTTTGGCGTCAAAATTATATTTATATTATACATTTTGAAAATGTATAATATAATTTTGACGCCAAAAGCTGCCGACGTAATTGACCGGTACATCTCATATACAAACGCTATTACCGCTTGGGAAGTATGCAATGACTATGAATTTGCAACATTATTAGATCTCCATCCGGACCTCGGTGGATCGCCGCGGTTCGGAAAGTCTAACCAGAAGTTGTGGGTTCAATTTCTACCGGCGCGGGTCTAAGAAACATTTTCTGAGTATTTGAGTTTGACGAACGTTTACTAACTAAACGTCTGTTAATATAATTTTTACTGCTTAAATTATAAAGTATAAGAGGATGACATGCGAGATGACATGCCTAGTTTTTAAATGTTATATAGGTGACTTGACGAAATACTCATCAGTCACTCCCTAATTAAGTTGGGCGTGCTCTTCGCTTCCTATCTGACCCTGTGTGAATATAATATACATATATAATGAATCTACTGCCGGTATACCCTAAAATCCTAACTATTCTCTTCATTATAATGAACTCTTGTCGTGATAGCTAAGCGACATGTTGTAGTAATTTATATAGTTTATTCCTGGAAGGCTGTTAACAACGTTTCAATCACTAAAGCAGTTAACATCGAATTAAATCTTTATCAATGACATGTACAGTTTGAAAAACGTGTTGCCACCTGTGTGGGACAAATATTTTGAATAAATAAACAAAAAAGGCGTCGCATCTTGGGTGTGATGCGCCCGCACCTTCAGTTCTCGTTTATTAGCTCCCACCTTTGGTGGGCTGGGCATGGGGAGTAAATAGATCTCTAGCTTGAATACCTGTAGAAAAGAAAGATCACCGCCAAGAATAGTGAGAGGATGTGCCCCTCTAAGGCGGCCCGCGCTCCTGAAAGGAAAAAGGCCACAAGCATGCAAGCATGCAGTGCAGTTACTAATCAGACAAGGCTAGTGATATCGAATTCCACAATTGACATATATAGGGAGCAGACGGGGTGAAGCGATAGCGATTGTACCTTAATATTGTAAGATGAATATGATGCTTAGGCCGGTAAATACGTCTTTGACCGCATTATCACCAACCACAAGATCGGACAATCAACTTACATAGGCGTATTGGGAAGGGGGGCAGGGGGGGACTTATATATCAATATTCAACCCTAAATTTTTCGGGCAAAAAGCTCTGCCCCCCCACCCTCTCCGCCAAAAGAGAATTGGGCCGCTAAGCCTATGTCAACTTATACTATATATAATGATATAAGATTATAAGAATATAAAGGAAGACTGGAGACTTACATAACAATTAGAACTAAACGGAGAAGATGAAAGAAAGATAGAAAGAAAAACAATCAAGAAACGATATCAACCTCGCCCAGTTTCGTGGCTAGGCTAAAACAACACGCACTGTCAGTCAGCGACATGCACAGAGTGAACATTAATACGTACCGAAATATTAGTTTCTAACAACATCAACTCAGTAGTAAGGGTAGATCTTAAAAATGTATCTATTCCTATACTCGAATTCTCCTTCGCCAATAGTCGCTATAGAATATGTAATTTCTAGTCACACGTTAATCTCTTCTCACGCGCTGAGCTCGTATAGTAACTTTAGTGTCTTAGTAAGATGTCGTAAAAAGATAAGTATGATGTAATTATACATTTAACATTTAGTCTCACGGATAGTTTAGAAAGAACGTATATGTAAGAAACGTCCGGGAATTAACTAAATCTTAGTTGAGAGGAGAAACCAACCAAAAATGATGAAATCTATAGGATAGAAATAGAGCTCGCATTTATCTGATCATGCAATGGTCCACAAGTCACAAGCGTTGAAAATTTCAATTCAAAAACTGAATAATGTTCACAAAACCGAAGAATCACGAAAAAAAGAAGGAACCTTGAAAAATGACAGCACTACGTTAATTACCCAAAATATTATTCCTAATTATTTCTGGAAGGGGCAAATCAATGGGACGAGAGACAGTAGGGGGGTTAACCGCACTGGCCACACTATAATTTTCTCCCAGTTACCCAGTGTTACATATAAACACATTTCATGGATGGCGTCCGACATATGGAAATCAGCAGAAGCAAATAGCACGACAGCCCGGAATGATAAAAAGGCAGATAATATATATAAAGTCCTGTCACGATTGCCTTTATGTCTGGACCGTCTTCCCTGTTCGTGTTTTCAAGGGCCCTAAGTGCGTGGTTGATGACGTGAGGGAAATAGTAACTTGAGATGATGATTACAACTATTAGTATCCGGCAAGTTCGATAATCAACATATAAACTTACAAATCATTAAGTTTTGCCCACACGAAGAGTAACCACAACACAACGTTCAACGAAAAATCTGTTGAACAAAAGGGGACAACCAAAAATACAAGTTTTTAGAAGACACCAGAATGACACCGCTGGCGCAATTGAAAACAACCGGCGACCCTTGTCGACAAGAGGTTAAGAGGAACTACGTCACAAATTTTGGTGCGCCACTTGTCTTCATTCCGATCTTTTTTCCTGCTCACTCACTCCTAGGTCATGATTTTTGCTCTACTTTCGTGAATCGTTTTTTCGTGCTTTCATTCAAAAATCGTGTTCAATGCTGTTTAATTTTGCATAAAAACAAATTGTCATGATAATTTATACTCTTTAGTGATATCGCTATGGAGATAAAACGATTATCGTTAGTCTACAACTGTGCATCATAACAAAGGCGCGTGGGCAGTGATGTCATCTCCGCTCACGCTTGTATAAAACGGCGGGTCAAACACAACCAGTAGCAAACACAGACGCTTCTTGAGAAGAGAAGAACCAAGAGTTAGTTGTCAAACGTATATAGAAAGTGAATTGATAGAAGTCATAATGGGTTCCAACCATTCGGTGAATCGAAAAGAGATCCTTCAAGATTATGGTGTTGTGAATCATTCGAATAAAGAAAAGTTGATGAACCAGGCGAATGCGCTGAATAATAATAACAATACTGTGCCTGGCTTGATGGAGTCCATGGGTAAAGAGAACATCGTTCCGTCGAATCATGACATGCAGTTGGCGACCGCGTACCTTCATAAATACGCCAACGTGAGCAAACGGAGAATGAAGACAATCTTCAAACCTAGCGCGCCCAAGAACACGAACAGTACAATCGTCGAGAATAAAGTGTCAAAACTCCCTCAAACGAACGCGACTGTAATCTCGGCTGTTCTACCACCGGCAACGAACACCGCCCAGACGCCGAAGAACCTGTCAAAGCACAAGGTAACGCTCACTTCGTCACATTTCGGAATGAAATGCCTAGGAACTTTTGTTTGTGCTCGTTATTTACGAATCCTACCACACTTGTCGGTCAACGAAGTGACAATGTGGATGAAGAATGTCGATCGCGCCCTCACGCTATCCGGATGGCAGGATCACACGTTTCTCACTACACCAAATATAACATTTGTCTATCTGGTAGCGAGAGACGCCCTACCCGAAACTGTACACTCAATGAGCCAACTCAAGGCCGAGCTGCTGACCGTTCTCTACATGGCCTACACGTACGGTGGTCCCGAAATCAGTTATCCGCTAAAACCGTTCCTGACCGAGAAAAATCGTGCTCTTTTCTGGGAACGATGTGTGGCGATCACGAACAACCAGAGCGCCGAAATGTTGAAAATTAATAAAGATGCTCAGTTCTACGAAGAGATTCAAACTGAACTCGCATCCTACGGATGTTTATTCCAAAGATCGGCAAAGAGAGGTTGAGGAAGAAATTCAGCGCTTCTCCGAAGTCCGGTACTAATCTACACCCGATGTGTCCACCCCCGAACATGTGACACTCAATATACCTTGGTCATAGAAAGCCAAGAGAAATAGTGGTCAACTCTTAACGCGAGGCATCCATTACATCTTTCAACAACGTGGTTAATATGGCTAGCCAGCCGAGAGAATAATTGCTCGGGCCAGAGGCGAGTCGATCAAACCGAAAACATTGATCTCAGAGAACAGTTAGTGTGAATTGGCAATTAAAACGAACAACACCCTTGAACTGGTGAAGAGAAAATAGTTTTTGTTATCTAGTTAGTTAGGAAAATATATATATATATGAGCGATATTTCCCGCGCATAATATATGTCTATATTTTATGTCTATATTTATATCTATTTGTATATGTGTATATATATATTTGTTAAGTCAGATTATCAGATTAAATTATCTAAGCAATTGTGAAACTGGGGTTGTGAAACCAGTATAAAATTTCACTCCTAGAAATAAAATCAGAATTATTGAAAGCACACCACGCGTTGTTTTCCTTGTTGTTCAAAACTTTACATATATGTTGACTGCACGACAGCTGTCGATAATTAAGACATAATAAACTTTAAATATTTAAGGTGTTCTGCGGCTGTAAAGCTTCAATTTTTAAGTTAATGTTTGGTTCGACGTGTGAAAAATTAACCCAGTTAATAACACAGATGATAAAGAGGATATCCTCTTGATATATACTCCCTTGTATATGCAGCAGAAACCATGCAATGAAATAAAATGTTTTGACAAGCCAAGCGAACTAGTGAAACCCTACCTTAATAAAAAAAAAACATTTAAAAAAACCCGGATGTTTGGAATTTGAAATATATCTATAGAGACAGCTGTTCCATAGTGTGTATATTTTATCGTGGTTAATATTTCTATCTTCGATGATGAAAGCTATTTTGGCAAACCAGCAGTCTCATTTAAATGTTCTTAGTCATACTAAGCTGATTCCCAAGATCTCCCGCTGATAGATGACCACAAGGGATAGTTTTTAAATAGAACTAGTCTGAATTCATAGCTTGCCAGCGCATTGTTCTCTGGATTTGTGTTGGGAAACTATATATACGTGTATACGTGTCCGTTTTTATCCCGGTTGCCGCTGTGAGAACGGACACTGAAAATAGTAATTCGTATCAAAAAGTGTTTTATCTCGTTATTTTGTCGGCCCACTGATTCGTGATCGTCTCAAACGTCAGTGGTTTCTTCATATTTATAATTTATACTCTAAACTGATGGACATCGTTAAAACAAAGGGTCAGGCAGCACATATTACACTTGACAAAGTTCTTGACCTCTGTCAAAACACAAAAGCACGAGACAAGGTTAATGTATTTGCCTTTATAGCAGTTAAAATGATCGTAAAACCGAAACGGTTTCCTCATTACTTTCACAAACGACCGTCGAAGAAGCGAAATAAAATTGACAAATGATGAAAAAACAAAACCGAAAGGAAATATCAACTTGACTAGTTTTCCTTTATATTGGCAAAGTATGGTTTATTCGCGCGGTACGTCGTCCATATTTGGTCGAAAATTTATTCTACACAAACAAAATGCTTCAAAAGTTAAGTACCGAAAGGGACGGTAATTATAACAGCTAATGTAAACTGTATTTTCAAAGAATTTTTGTGCCATCTGCATGTCAACCCAGTGGTTAACCTTATGACACGAGATTTTACCATTTCGATGACATTTTCACCGCATTCTAGGCTAGCGTCAGCGAGATCGAGTTCGAGCACTCAGACCCCGTTTACACTAGAGCAAAAGGATTCACATTGTTCTCCATCCTCATGGGAATAAAGAACAATGTGAATCCGGATAGTTTTGCTCTAGTGTAAACGGGGCCTCAGTCTCACACACACAGCCAGGAAATTCAGGGGGGGTAGCCGAGTGTGGACTAGTGAAGACAGTCATGCGCCATACAGGCAGTCTGGGGCGCGTGCTTGTCAAGAAATATTTTAGAAATCATTGTAACACAGGCACAGAGAACCACCGTTCAAGTACGAATATTGAACAATTATAGTTGGCAAATAAAAGTTATACTTATTCATTTAAACATTTCTCCGTTATATATGTCTTCGTTTCATAAAGTGGGATTGTGGGAACGCTATATACGGCTGTCGTACACCCCTACCCCATCCCACCCCCACCCCCGCCCTGGCGGCGTCCCTGGCTTACGTTTTTTCTGCCACTCAAAATGCACCTTGCGTTTTGCTTTCTCACGTCAGAAAGATTATTTTATGTGAAATGTATTTGTTTGGTTTTCCCTTCTTTTGAACAATGACTTTATCGGAGCTCACTATTTGTCGTTTAGCGGCGGGACTTACGTTATACCAAACGTATAACTAAACAATCTATTGCATAGGCCACGGCGATTTGGCGTATGTGTTTGAATGATCCGGACTCCGGTGTGTGTGCTGCTCGCACATGCGGACGTGGCCTCGCTAAGTATAGTACATATATATCTATAATCTACGTGTGTTTTTAAAAGCGCTTATGACCCATCTGTTTTCTCAGTTTAGGAACGTCCTACGATCACGTAAAAAATGAAAAGGAGTAATATCATATGCATCTTTCCATATGTTTATCAAAACAAAGTAGATATTTTCGAAAACGCCATTCACGTCTTTTCGTGTGGATGACATAAACGTATATATAATTATCGTTTCCAAACGTAATGTGCATTAAACGTCACGTGTGGACGGGGCCAACCGGAGACAGATTTATACAGCTTTAATTTCGCGAATGCTATAATATTGGGTTAAACCACAAGATTATAAGCATGGGTTATTTAAAACCACGGGATTAATAAACGCCTTCACGAGAAGCCGGCGTCAATTTATATTTTATATATAGCTATACACACTAGATAAATCATACAAAGGTTTGGCTTCATACCTAAACTCATTTGCGGTAGTAACTTGTGACTGGAAGGAAAAGGTGGGTTCATATTGATGACATGTCTGAAGACAAAGGACTGTTAATTTAATTCTGTTGCCGGATATCTATATAGTCCATATAAGTGAAGCAAAAGTATAGAACAACGGAACGCTACGTGCTGACCTAGCTCTACCGCCTCTATTGTAGTTGTGGTTAATTCAATGCGCCATGCAGACGACTTATTAAGAGCACATGTGGCATGCGGAGGAAGCCAATTTGCCGCATAAACATCATGTCCAATTGATACCTGATAAACCTTGCTCCTATGGGCGATGAGTTCGACTTTATCGAAATTAATCGTGATTGGGGAGTGAACTTGGCAAGGTTCCACAAATAGATTAATCGAGACCTTATTGTGTCATGTTATCCGATGATTTATATGCATGTCTTTGTTAAAAAGTGTATCTTACTGACTTACTCGAGGTCTTACTACACGATCGGGCAATAGACATACTACTGCATGCAAGCCAATTAGGTGAGAGCAATTAAGCTAACAAAGTAGCTCATTGATTCGCAGTCTTCTAGAAAAAATTCAAAGAAAAAAATGCACGATGCTTGCTTCGCAGAATGTGCGTGTCTTGAGTTTGGATTCAGAATTCATATATTTTTTTCAACTTGCAACAAAATCATTGTCGCGTGACAACGTTTAAGGTGGGTGGTAATACGTGCAACGACGCTTTCAACTTGCAAGTTTGCAAGTTGAAGAAAAATGTTGCCCGTATTACCTTTACGATTTTACATATTTGAATATCACATTTTATATATCCCACATATAAACATATACATCATCTGAAATAATATATAAGTGTGTGTGTACTTTATCAAGACACATGCAGCGGCAACACAATATTGTACAATTCATTTATCTATGTAATTTTGATTCTCGTGTATATATTAATATAACCAGGCTCTTTATATATATACATACAGTATATATATATATATATATAATATATATATATATATATATATATATATATATATATGTAATATTTATAAACCGCGCAGGAGGGCTTTATCGGATATAAAACACGAGGCGATAGCCGAGTGTTTTAGAGCTGATAAAGCCCGTACTGCAAGGTTTTTAAATGGCTTCTAAAAAGAATCACTTCATACGTTCATTGGCGTAGTAATTTTGAAAATTGAGCTTATCTCAGCCGTTAAAAACCAGCGAGAAACTTAGAGCGAGTCTATATCACATATATAGATCCGATACGCTCATGATTTTTCTTTGTGTTTTCCTCATGAATTATTAATGAATTTTAGAAATATATATAACAAGTTTATATATAGCAATTTAATTGTCTACAAGTTTCAAGCTGTTCTTTCGTGTGACGCAACTATATTTTCAGTCAGAAAAGAAACATGACAAAGGTCAGACAAACGACAAATTATATAAGTATCCTTTCACGTACAGATAATTAAATGTTGAGTTTTTTTTAACATGTGATAAGTAAGTACATCAGATCACATTGATTCTGACATTCAAATGTATCTGATGATAAGTATTCAGGCTTTTAACAAACCGAACTGCACAACGCAATGAAATCCATAAAAAGAACGAATTGAATAAATGTATACGAGTTGATTCAAATTGGTTTAATGTAACAGACGTTTGATGGACGTTTGTCAAGCTCAATTACTCAGAAAAGATTTATGAGCCTCAATGACCGGTTAGACGCTCTGCTAAGGTTTCAAATTCATAGTCATATGTTGGAAAATCGAGATGTGTTGCGCGTCAGACATCGCGTCCGTCTCAAGCGCGCTTTCTGGCAAAAGCTTGGATCAATGTAATAGTAGCACTACTGAGACCACGGCGACTGATACGACTATATTTCTGTTTAAAAAACAATTTTCTTTCACGGTTAAGCCGACCATCCACGTAAACGACAAAATCTCGGAACTTTTTAAAATCTCTCTGGCTCTACGTGTGGACGACCAAAGCGAGCTAATCAAAAACGAAAACGTATACGTGAGGGCAAACGCTTGCTATGTACTTGTGCTTTTAAAAGAAAACTCATGCATGCATGCAACAAGCCGAGCGTGTGTATATATATGCAGACACATGCGTAATGACTGGTGTTTGTACGTGTGGTACGGCATATGGCGGCATGCAATTTCCTGCATGGGTTACTTAACCCTGGGAACAAATACCCGGCTATTCTTTATTTTGTCAAAAATCGAAGTTTACCACCTGGCGTACACACTACAACCCGTTAGACCCACTATACTAACTTGGGCTTTAACGCGTAAAGCAAAATTTTCGGGGTCATCTACTATTTGTATAGCTTATACGCGTGTTGAGCAGACCAACCGGCAAATTTACCAGCCAGTCTATAGCTTACAAACATAGCCATAGCTTAACCTGATCACTAGTATAGTAGTATAGCATAGGATGAGTTTACCGCTACCAAATAAAGTTTATAACAGCACAACAGCCCGCTATTGAGTCAGCTGACCCAACTTAACGGTTTAAGCTTGATTTATTTCCCCCTAACAATTATATTTCCCCAACCGTCATTGCTAAAAATAAGTCAGTGATGTAATCACACATATATTGGCTTTGCGGGATTCTGCATGGCTGGTTACATAATTAATGCGTTTTAAATCTCATGGCGGCATTTCAAAATAATTTCGGTTGTTAGATAGCGTTGTGGTGTCTGGCGTATGTCATATCATGTATATTTTCTCATGTCAATTAAAGTAGAGTCAGGCGTTAATAGAGCGTTTTCATCTGACGTCACGGCGGCCATATTGGTGTACCAAAACAATGAAATGGCGGCCATATTGGTGTACGGTATGGGAATTAGCTCTTTCTTCAAATATTTCGTATTGTTTCATCACCCCAATGGGGCCACCGATCACGTGAGTGAAAACGCTCTATAGCGAAGCGCGGTATTACTATTTATAGACCAAAACTCAGACAAACAAACCGAAATTGAATCTCGAGGGATTTCTAATGAGCAATTTTCTTTTGCAAGAATAAATTATAAACTCAGACAAACATGAATTTGACGTCATTACCGCGCTTCGCTATTTAACTTAATTTTTTTTTTGTACAGGAATACTGCCTCCTCCCCAGGCGTCTCTTCAGAATTTATTATATAAACGCATTTATACAGGCAAATATTAGTTAAAACGCATCAAACGAAAGACTAGAGGCACTGAATTGAAAACTAATGCAAGGAAAAGGGCGCAAGGGATTGTGGGAAGGAGAAAGAAAGGGAGTCTCCTCTTCCTTCCCCTTCCCTCCTTTCTTTGCGTGCTCACTCGTAAATCGCGTGCTTAAGCCTGGGACTCCCTGCAGGATGCTGAGAACTCGCGAAACTGAGAAAAATATAACGGAGACGTCTGGGTACGAGGCAGACAGGAATAGCAGATTTTTAAGTAATTCATATTTCGGATATTTTCGTCATAACAACAAAATCCATAACTCATAAAGCTGATAAGCAACTTTATGAAGACGGCATATCAAAGTTACTTATAGTCTATGTTACTTTTTACACTATTACGGTACGGCGGTGGTCCGGATTGGGATGAGCGTTCCGTAACAAAAAAAATCATGTGTTTACACTATGACGCTACGGTAAATTTACCATAGCGTAGTGATTTTCCAGCCAGAGCCAGTGCTAAGCGTAGTGACTACGCTACGGCAAACCACTCCGGAATAGTGTAAACACAACAAAGAAACGTAGTGATTTTTCAACCGCTGTGGTTAGTCAGGAAATTCCCCGAGTGTTCTAGAGACATCGGGAGGGGTTGTTATCATAACCTGTTCAACATATAAAGTGGGTCCACAGTACATTGTGTTAGAAGCGGCACAGTAAAATCATTCTTATACAGGCAGCTGTATAAATCACTTCAAATAGCAAATCAAAAAAGCGGACAGGAATATAATTTTCTCTTTTAGATGTTGATTTTGTTCTTGGTCATCTAATGATTCTAATCCATACATTACAAAACCCCAGAAACTCTTACCCTAGTCTGACTAGTCAGTAACTGCATGGTTTGTCTGGTTTTATCAGTTTATGCTGGCGTACACGTTAACCGACCCACTAGCGAGTTTAACTTGTAAAGCGCTAAAGCCTGGCTTCCATATCGTCCCGATCGTCTCGGTCGATCCGGTTGCCCAAGAGTCTCCAATCAGACGAGAGATATCTCGAATCGCTCAATCTGATTAGATGGATTCAGCTGGCAATACCAGGCTTAACTCACTAATGCGTTTTACAGCGAAACTTATAATATGCAACCTCGTTTCTAGGGCCTTTTTGAAATTGGTAGGGCAGAAAAAGGCCCTGACATCGGCTGGTGGAATCTGTATCTTTATTGGTTGATTGCTTTTCTTAATTTCTTAATTAAACATTCCTTGTGAAACATAATTATGCATAGTTTTGTGATCAAATAGCTTCAACGAGACCGCTAACGGGAGCAATGGGACCGCCATTACAATGAACTTCTACCCACGGACTGCCATTATACTTAGAATGATTTTGCATACTAAACTAAATTGCACTGTCTAAATTGCTAATTCATTACACCCCAGTATTTTTGGGTGATGTAATCAGCCTATGTGCGCCATGGACTTTTCCCGCACGCCCAAATTTCAAAAAGGCCCTGGAAACTCAACAATACATGGTTGCTTAGAAATATCACATTCATATTTCTCGTGTTGAACAGGATATCTTACGCGCGAGTGAGAAAATCAAAATAAATTTTATATTTCCGCACATCCAAAGCAGCATGTATTCTTTTATACATCGTTCAATATTATTAACCCTTTCGCTGCCAGAGTTCTCCCCTTGACGAGTAAAATCGTCTGGCGTTAGACAGAGTTTGGTCGACTTTGGCGGTGAAAGAGTTAAAGTGGTTTAAATCAAAGTAACAATAAACTTAGTTTTAATTGGTTTTTGTATAAAAAATATTTCTTACCTTAGTCGGAACATAATCAATATTATCGATTTAGCAGCATTACTTAACAGGAAGTCAATATAAACGGAATAGAACCAGAATTTCATTATCCAAGATATATTTACTTTCAGTTAATAACCAGTTATATTAGATCCATGATACAGAGTATCCATGACATATAATGTTGTCGTTAAGCCACTGCATGATTACGATACATCAAAGATATATGCCCTGTAAATTAACAACAAGATGTTAGAACCACACCCGTTCAGTAAGCCAGAAAAACTCATATTTCCTGTTATACTAGCTGAAACTTTATATGTATCAATATTTATATCATGCAGTAAAGGTAAGTTGATTAAATTAAGAGAAAGATTTCCTATGTACACCAATGATCAATGTGAATTCTAAGTCAGTGCTCTTACTACGTAAAGCGAGAAAGGAAAATAACATTTTCATTTTTAAATTTATTATTGTCGATTTCAGCTCACTTTTCTGTACTGTACTGTACTGTACTGTACCGTACTGTACTGCACTGCACTGCACTGCACTGTACTAATTATTTCAGTTTTAAGAGTTATATTCTGTACTGTAAAAGTAGCAGACCGCGACCGAGGTTTGATGACCTTTCAGATTCACTTAGTGTCACAAACTTGAAAGACCGTAAAGCGCAAGTGGAGAAGTTCATAAGATATATTATACTTCGGTATGATATATTCTGTTATTAATCAAAACGTCACAAATCAAAAATTACGATTTTTGTTGATTTTCAAATCAGAGGAGAATTTATTGTTTTAAATAAAGTGACCTTAATGGGTCATCAGTGATTTTTAATGATATTGCAAGCAAGTTAATATGTCCGAGTATCTCCTATATATTGGCCCTTCGGTTGTGCCGCCCATATTGTTTGGTTAAGTGATAACAGGTGTGATCATTAAACACACAAGAGGTAAAGCATTACCATATCTGCTGTGCACGAAACTTTACTGCCTTTCATTTCTAACACATATATTTACGGAAGAAAAGTGTAAATTGAAGGTTCAACACTTTATTTTTGAAGGGCACTAGAGATCGTTTTCAGTACTGACGTCACGACTTATCCAGCTTATACTACTCTGCGTTGCGCACAGAGCAGGCAAAGTATACCGAGCGAGGGGAAAATCACTTCAAAAATCTCGTACACTTTGTCGAAAAATCCGCAAATCCAAAATATCCTTGGAAATTCCATAAAATTCCTTTACTTTTCACCAAAAATCCGGATAAATCCGAAAAAAATCCCTAGACCCAATGCGAAAATCAGTCCAAGAATTTTTGAAAGTTCAAAAATCGCTCGTACACTTTTCAAGGGGTGATTTGCCCCTCGTTACCAAGAACAAAAGTTTGGGAGGGACAGGGCGTAATAGTGACGGCTGAACTATAGGGAAACTAAAATGTTAAATATATATTACTTGATTAACACGGGAGCGCCATGTTGATCGACCCAATGACGGTCAAGAGTCTTATAAGGCAAAAATAAAGATGAACTTTAATCGAAATGGCCAGAATTAAAATCTGGCTTAGACATGAACACTTTTAACGTTTAACCCTTTCATGCATACATGGCATTCCGAGACGTCTCCCCTTGGTGAGTGAAATCGTCTGGCATTAGCCAGTAAATGATCTGGAGTCTGAAATAGGAGTTTGAAAATCAGAAGTTCGGATGATGTCGTTGTGATGTCGTTGTAAGTAAGACGCGAGCTAAACTCCTATAGATCGTTTTCACTCACGTGATCGGTGGCCCCATTGGGGCGGTGAAACAATACGAAATATTTGAATAAGAATAGAGCTAAATTCCCATAGGATAAAGATGGTACACCAATATGGCCGCCATTTCATTGTTTTAGTACACCAATATGGCCGCCATTTCATTGTTTCGGTACACCAATAGGGCCGCCGTGACGTCAGATGAAAACGATCTATAGACCACTTTCATAATAGCGACTAATTTGAATATTCTTTTATGTGCATCTTAATAAGCCTTTCTCGCCTCGTTTGTGTGTCTGCAATTCAAAAGAATCTTTGCTTCCGATAACGAGGCCAGAAAGGTTCATGCATTTAGACGCACATAAAAGATTATTTAAAGTGTCAGCCATTATAAAAGTGGTCTATACCACTGATTAAATTTTTTAGCGGTAACAGTTGGCCGCCGATTTGCATCTTTCGTTATGTAACATTAGTTTAAATGAAGACTTGTTAGAACCTGACCGCACCCAAATACCCAGGTATCTAAAAATCTCAAGCAGGCAAAAACATTGGCATGCACATCAGTTTGAGTCACAAAGAGTCTTTTATATAAATGAAAATTGTTGGAATTGTTGTACTGCCGAAGCACTCGTAAAGAAGGTCTTTTATATACTCTGTCAGAAAATGTTGGCTCTGCATGTTACCGCACGCAATCCCCACGGGCGCTGTTGTGACAATACTGCATGCACTTGCAATGTACTTTATATTACACTAGCTCAGCCTTTTTCAGCATATCTTAGTCAGTGGCACACACACTCGCATATATCATGCAACCAGCATCACAAAAAGTTTTAATTCAATTAAGGGTGATGACCATTGCTGTTCCGGATTACGGTATACTGATACATGAACCCACTCGAGTCGACCATAAGATTAGACACTGAAATAAAGTTGATGATGATCAGATGATGTTGTAGAAAACAGTTTTCAACTTTTCCCTGGAAATCAGCCTCCTAACATGCATCTGATCACGATCCCACGAAGCAGATAAAAATCTTGACATGCCTCAGTTTTGTATCACAAAGACGTTCTTACTTACAGGATATATAGCATGTAAAACTGAAAGTTAAAAGGTTGGTGTACCGTCATAAATGCTTGATTAAACAAACCACAGACATTTATATGTACATAAAAGAATTGAAATTCGGCGGCCATTTTGGAATAAGGTCTATGCAGTAACACAAATTTAAGGCACAGTGCCACGTCACCATGACGCAAAGTTGAAAAACTTCGCCGTGGACGGCATATTCAAGTTCACATGATTAAAATCATGACGAATATCACACACGTCAAAACTTGGACTAAATAGTCCGTAAGAAAATGCACTAATGACTCTCTTTTTAATGTTTTAAGAATATTATTCCTTTGCACACAAATATAATTTTTGTCTGAATTCACCTGATACTGTACCTTTAAAGGTCTTAATAAATTACTCTTATAGAGTAAGACCAAAGCAAGGTTAACTCGAACTTAAAATGTGCCGAACTTTATATATGTAAATTATCACTATGTTAAACAAAGAACTTCTCATAATTGCATCGAGTTCGGCTTGTGTGAAGTTGAGGTTTGGCTTGGCTTGGGCATTCCAACATGGCGGCAATTGACGTAAAGAATTTAGATACTGCATGATAATGCAATATGGCCCTCGAGCTCAGCCCTTGATTTTGTGGAGGAAGGAACACCAGAGAACGTTGTAAAAACCCTCGAGTCACAGGAGAGAACCAAAAAATCTTCTAATGTGGTCAACCCATCCGAGTACTAACCCCATTCGACCGAGCTTAAGTTTAGCGCGCTAACAGCTTATATTATTATGCATGCATAGCCCAGAGTAACAAACATCAGACTGCATGGTTATATATAATATTAAAGGTATATATCTTTAAGTGTTTACGTTTAACAAATCTAACAGTACCCCTATGGTCTTGTTATTGTGAAAAAACGCATGTAATAATGAATATTGTACTTCGAAATGTGAACAAGATAATATAGTTGTTCTTTTAGTAGAAGGTATTTACTTTCAAGTGTTTACGTTTAACAAATCTATAACCTATATAGTGAAACAAAAGTAGTGTGTCGCGTAGGCAGTGTTGAAACAACAATCGAAATATATAGTAAGGTTTGATATACTACCGAAACAGAGAACGTAGGAGTCTAACGTTTCGAGCGAAGGCCATTTGTCAGAGAGAAACGAACTATACGTTCTCTGTTTCGGCAGTAGGCCTATAGCAAACCTTAATAACCTATATACTAGTCTTGTCAGTTATTGCAAACAAACACATGCAAAACTATTGCTGCCTCCTCCGCAGGCTCTTCTTATAATTTTTTGGAAAATAATTGTTTAAGTTAAATTTCTCATGTTGAGCGAAACTCGATCGCGTTTGTGAAGCCAGGGAACTAGCGTAGAACGCGCGCAATGGTTGATGGGACACTCCCCCCCCTCCCTCGCCCCCTCTCAAATGTCCTCATTGATCGACCAGATCTCAATCTTGAAAAGCGACTGGGGACGAGGCAGCAACTATTGTATTTCAAAATATAAACAGGATAATTGTTCTTTTAGAAATGTTTATACGTCTATAGCAAATCGAACTGTCTTGTATGGTCCATATAATCTTGTGTTCAGAGATGTAAACAAGATAATTGTCCTGTAGTACATACAGTCTGGTTAGGTTTATATTGCGAACAAACATGCATGCATGTAATATTGCATTTAGGAATGTAAACAAGATAATTGTCCTATATATCTATAGTCTTGTTATTGCGAACAAACATGCATGTAATATTGTACTTCGAAATGTAAACAAGATAATTGTTCTTTTAGAAAGTATTTACCTTCAAGTGTTTACGTCTATAGAAAATCTGACAGTCTTGTATCATGCATGTATAATCTTGTATTTAGAAAAGTCTATAGTCCTGTTATTGCGAGCAAACATGCATGTAATATTGTACTTCGAAACAGGATAATTGTCGGCTATATATAGCATGCTATACATAATATAATAAGACGGGATTTACTTTGCTTACTATAGTAATAACTGTTCTTTTACTGAAAGGTATATACATCCAAGTGTATGTATACGTCTATAGTAAATATATATCTAAGACCCCGTTTACACGATGCCGGTACAATTTGAAAACGGAACAAAATTATGCCGTTTAGGCCTTGCGTTTACACGATACCGGCACAAAAATGACATGAAAACGGCACAAAATGAAGACGGGTTCCTTGACGGCATGAAATGAAAACGCAACACTAACCGGTATCGTGTAAACGTCCGTGCCATAACAGTTTGATGACGGTAATCACGATATATACGACCACAGTATTCGGGTCAGCAGTATTCACAAAGTCTTCTAAATTCTCATTGGAAGAGAAGTCACATTGTAAACGCAAGACTTTTTTGGCCTGTATTTACACACCGGCATGATTTTGTTCCGTTTTCAAATTGTACCGGCATCGTGTAAACGGGGTCTAAACCCTAGTCAAACGTGCCGAATCTAATGCAAATCAGCATAAACAAAGGGTTTAGCTCATTAAATTGTACCTTTGATAGTAAAATATGTCTTTACAAAGCCTTGAAGTATGTTAGTTGACGATTTCGAACTGTACAGTGTGTATCAAAAAAATTCGAAGCCTTAGAAAATGAATTAGCATTCTTTTCAAACAACCTATTGTAGTAGTTTGAAAGCCCTAAAAGCGCTGCGTTATAAATTAATCAGCACATAAGTTAAACGAAGCGAAAAAGCTTTTAAATACTTTCACCATGCATACACTTCAAGTTATCTGAATTTCCCAGGTGTATAAGACCGTGTGTTTTACGCATCTGTGGGTTCAGCGAAGTGCTTAGGGCTTTCAAACTACTACAATAGGTTGTTTGAAAAGAATGCTAATTCATTCTCTAAGGTTCGAATTTTTTTGATACACACTGTATAACTATTTGCTTGTATTTTCTTTCTGTTCCCTAGCGTATTGTTTTACGGCTTTTCCAACTCCCCCGTCCCCCGGTCTCCCGGTTAACTCTTACTACTCATAAGCCCGCAAAGAGTACTGGACAGGGAGTAGTAAGATTGCAGATCTGGCTTCAAAATTTTGACTGCTGGACAGAAGGAACGCGCTATCCAGTGTATATATATATATATATGTATAGTTTAACCCTCTCCCCGACCTTGAATTCCCTTTAGTATTTTACTCTGGTTAATGTTAGACCATGCATTTCACTCGTCATTGGGGGCCTTTAGGATTGAAAGACGCCGAAAAGCGATTTGGCATGCGCTGGACACCTTTTACTACGAACAATTACCAAGTTTGAATCGCACAAAGACGCGCATGATTAGTCTCACTTCTCGAGTGAAGTTTCATATATACAAAGTCCCAAAATGACGTCACACAGACTGTTGGTACTTATACACGAATTTAAAATCAAGTTTTATATTTAACAGAAAGCATTATTGAAATAGTTATGGTATGGGTCGTTTTCACTCACGTGATCGGTGGCCCCGTTGGGGTAGTGAAACCTGAAAACCAAATGCCTTTGAATAAGAATAGAGTTAAATTCCCATAGGATAAAGATTGTGCACCAATATGGCCGCCATTTCATTGTTTCTGTGCACCAATATGGCAGCCGTGACGTCAGACGAAAAACAAGAATAGGGTTAGGATTAAGGTAGCCTGCTAATACAGACTCTTCATATCGCGCCCTGGGAAAATGGACGCGAGAGAAGAGGTCTGCTATTTAACACCGCTAATTGTGTCCCGTCAAATTTATGCAAATTAGTTCTGTTTTAACTAGCCGGGCGAGTGTTGTTATGTGAAATTTGTTTAGTCGAAAGCTAATATTTTAAAAAGTTTAGCTTCAAACTTCACGAAATTTACAAAAAAATATTGTTTTGACTATATTCTTTCTGCCCGTGCAAATAAGTGTGCGTGAAAGTCAGTGTAATAAGCAGTTAAGCTAAAGCATAAGATAAATTAAATATTGTAAACAAAAGCTCATACAGCCAAGCAGGGACTGTCTGAACTTAAGTTTACTTAAAAGTTAATTTTTCGCATAGTATAGCTTAGAACTTTACGAAATTTACGAAAACTGGTATTTTGAACGTGTTCTTACTGCTCGTGTAAATGAATCTACGTGAAAGATTTTGAAAAGGCTAGAAGTGTTGGCGAAATGTATCTAACAAATAATAAATTTTACCGAAATGTCTGGCCATGGCTGATTGCATAATTATTTGATTCTTTTCAGTAGCCAATGAGAGACAACTACCAAAATCTGGCAGCAATTTGCGGTGTTACTTATAGCAGACTCTTCTCTCGCGTCCATTTTCCCAGGGCGCGATATGAAGAGTCTGTATTAGCAGGCTAGGATTAAGGTTGGGGTTACAATAAGGCAAAATAAGGGGGATTGCATGGTTACCTAAAAATTCCAGGATATTTATATAAAAATTCAGCCCACTTCTCAGACCTTATGAGAATATACGCACACATCAACTAGAATTTTTTTGTAAATCTAATCAGAAATATATCTGTTGTGGAACACCGAAGTTCATCAGCGACCTCAGATACTGCAGTGCAGCGGTTTTAAAATTGTATTGCATGTGCGCCAGTAATTACGTACACCAAACAAAATTAGGTACTTTTACTGGTATAATACCATGATTGACTCGGTTTTTTTGTTCTCACCGGGTAATTTAATCACTAATTATATTACTTATAATAATACATTTTCCTCAAGACTGTTATAATCCACGAATAAAAAAATTCTGACGTAGGAACATTTTTTACATTCGGCACCAACCGTTGGCGATAAGATTTGGTGGTTTAGACTTTAGAGATAAGAAAATCACAAATATTTTTTATAAGTTATATATAGTAAGACGCGAGAGGAGGCATACACACGTATCAACTGAAATAAAGTGCGAGCACTTATAACGATTGGCATTGTGCACCGGTGATTGGACGTATATATAGATAAATAGAAAATTGCTGGTGTGCACGTCATTGTCACCATGTTGGATGAATTTGACGAACGTTTTTCACATTTGCAATAATAATTTCATCCAACATGGCGAACTAAGTATGTTTTTCCCTTCTAATCTCAGGGGATTGGTTGCACACCACCTATACCAATGGTCATAATCCATAATTAAAATGTTTTTGTTGACGTTTCACCAGCCTGTTTGCCACACCCGACTTCTGATGAAGGGCTCCACTCGAAACGTCAGTATTTCGTGTCTAACTGAAATATTGGCAGTTTACTATACCTTTTCACTTTGTTCTACAAATATGTTTAGTTATATAGCAAAGAAGTATCTCTTGTTGAACACTGTCTAGTAATAAAGTTCATATATATATATATTATATATATATATATATATCGCCTGAAGATCGCCCGAAGGTCGCCTGAACATCGCCCCGCGTGAAACTGACAGTTGCAACACTCAACATTTTGAGGTAAGCCCACTTAATATATATATATATATATATATATATTTCTATCTGCGAAAGGGTGGCAACGAACAGGCTGCCATGAAACGTCAGATAACTCAGTACCCTTTTATGGATTATAACATGTATAAACACCAGTAAAAGTACCTATATCGCTATATATATATATATATATATATATATATATATATATATATATATAGTAAAAAGTACCTATATCGCTATATATATATATATATATATATACAGTATATATATATAGCGATATAGGTACTTTTACTGGTGTTTATACATGTTATAATCCATAAAAGGGTACTGAATTATCTGACGTTTCATGGCAGCCTGTTCGTTGCCACCCTTTCGCAGATAGAAAGCTTTCGGCTAAGACGCGACAAAAGACATGCACGCAAATGAACTATACAGTAGACTTTCTTTACAATTCTAATCAGAAGTTTATCTCTTGTGGAACACTTATCTAAGATCCATGACCAATAAAGATTGGCATTGTGCAACGGTATAATTACGTATTTACGTCACCTATCTTCAATTTTTAAACAATTTTAACATTTCAGGACATCCGTATTCCGACCTCAACTTCATGATTAAAGTCTGGTTTAGACATAAAGAAATTTTATGTCAAATATTTTTAGTCACAAGACGCGATATGAGGCATGCACACGACAAATAATCTAGATTTGCAAATCTGATCTAACCGCAAGTTTATCCCCTGTATACCAAACCGGATATATATATAGGCGCTTTTACTAGTGTTTAGCTCATATTCCTCGTGGAGTATAATTCATATGAAAGGTGGTTTTCTGACGTTTTGCCGAATCCTGTTGGCCCTGTTCGTTGGCCATCTTCGAAGATAGGAACATTTGTTACATCCCATTCCAACCTAAACTTTACAATTATAATGTTCTGGGGTTTCGCCAGAGAGGATGTCGCAAAATGTTTTGGTTAGTCAGACGCGACAAGGGCGGGAAATGCGTGTCAACGTGCGTATATCATGATCGGAAACTCGTCAAACAGCAAAATTCCATTGCTGATTCTGAAGTGTTTTTGGCGAATCTTGGTTTTACTATGTGTTACAACATCTTTCCTGTCGATCCGTGCAGCGTCGGCTATAACCTTTTATATACCTGTACAAACTTGGGAGGAAGGCTACGGGCTGGAGTTAAAGCTTAAAACTGAGAATTAATATAACGGCGCCGCAAGTGAAACTATATATACAAATGCAATAGGAATACAGTAGTCTTTGGCGGGCTCCTCAGTATATATAGTTCTGTTTTGGCCTGCGCATGTTGTTGTAGGACAACTTTATCTCAGACGAGTCGGCTCCCGCCAAAGGAGACGTCTCGCCTGAAAGCCATGCATCAAAGCTAACGGGTCAATTGTATTGTATTTAATACTTAAAAAGTTTTAACTGTTCAGTTTAAAAATGAACTATTGTCCGATGGAGCTTTTATGGTGCCTGATTCTAGTTCATGAAATAAATTTCCGCTATAATATTAGACTCTTTGGAGGACATTAGTATCTTTTTAAGATTGCTTATGATTTGTAAGATACCAATCTGTATAATATTGCAATTATGTGTCGTAAATTACCTGCCTCCCAAGGTAGATTCCACAATCAATTCACAGGATAGTTTTAACAACAATATATACATTTAATCTCAGGGAGTAATTTTAACTTCCCCTTTACTTCCATTTTAGGGGAGTAAAAATATTTGGCATATGTTAACTCCATTTTTGGAGTTAAAATAACTCCTCGGGGGAGTAAATTATTTTTAGGGAGTAATTTTAACTCCCATTTAGGGGGGTTAAAATTATTGGCATATTTCAACTCCATTTTCGGAGTTAAATTAATTCTTTCGGGGGAGTATATTTTTAGGGAGTTATTTTAACTCCCCCTTTAAGAGTAAAATTTTTTCCCATATTTTGACTTTATAAAGTATAAAGAGTGACAGACAAATTCGGCAAGAAAATATATGGCTTTTCTTTTAACCCATTTAAAAATCCTTGACGCGTATAGTGTAGTTCTTTGTCTAGCTGGGTATTAATTGTTTAGTAAATCTGTTAAATTGCCTTTGAGAAAACGTTCTTTGAGTTGGGTTAGGTAGACTTGGAAAATGGATCGATTCTGACATTTAAAAGAAATAGTTGTCAATTTTATTGGCGATTTTCACCTATAGGTTTCCCTCCTCAATTGCTTGAAAACTATCTTATGTTGAAGCTCATTTACTCTTCTACGTTTTGGTATATAACATAAAGTCATTACTGATAGGAAAGGTTTCAAAAAAAGTCTCAGACTTCAAGTGTTCATTTGAAGCGGACGCCATTTCAAAAAATATTAATTTTGGTTGCATCAGAATTTCGACCTTTAAAAATTAAATATTACAGCAAAAATTACAGACTATATATGTCAGAATGACAAGAATAAAAAGATTAACTTCGTGTAGAAGTTTCAAATTTTTGGGTTGAAAACAATTTGCTCAAAAAATAAAATATGATTGTGAAACTTGAAACACTGATATTAACAGAATAACACGGAAGGGTCACACTATAATAGACAAAGTAATTAGCGAAAATTAGCCGGTTATAAACAATAAATGTTATAGTCTTTTACATCGCAAGCACGGATGGCGCAGTGGATAAGGTAAGGGACCAAAGGTAAGTTGAGTTCTAGAAATGCCCTTACAAATTCGACTTCCTGGGATCGATTCCAGGTGAGGTCCACATTTTTTCATTTTTTCTTTTTTTTTTACTCCTAAAACAGGAGTAAATTTTTACTCCCTAATATGGGTCATTTTAACTCCAAAATTCGGGGGTTATTTTAACTCCGACAGTGGAGTAGTTTTTACTCCGAAAATCGGATAGTTTTGAACCTTTTTCATTAACTCCTGTTTTGGGAGTTAAAATTACTCCCTGAAAATAACAGTGTAGAACTCTGTGCCGTTGCTCGTAGCGCGCACTCCTTCGACTGTTCGACTGTTTATACGAGGTTGTCACGATCGGAAATTCGCATAGAAAATCGGCCACTTTCATGGGGCAGTTCGCAGTCCACGTGCGTGCTGGCTCAAGTGAGTTCTGAGGACATTTGAAACTGATGAATTTGAGAAGGGTAATGGGTTCGTACATCGCGAAAATTCCACGAGTTGTCAACAAACCGTATTCTATGACAAGCCCAACCTTCGTGCTATGCGTTCGTAGAAGAATTATGGTCGAACGACGATTTTGAGCGGAGATGTTTGACTTTGAGCTCGGGGTGTTCTCGCTCCTGTCGGCCGTGCATGTATTGATGACGTTTACACGCAATATATTCGTTCTACGCATGCGTAGCTAATACGGGTCAGCCCGTATTACGCGAGCATCGACAGCCGCCATTTCTGATCGTGCACGAGTCCTAATATAACCCGCAAACGGGCCAGTCCGCAACACGCTCCCCCCATATGCACTCTCCTAAAAGATGCATATGTTTAAACTTTAAAGTAAATGGTTGTAATTACGTTACTACAAGAATACAAACTAAATGTCAATAACTTAATAAGTTCTACAAATCAAAAGCATCTTGTCTTCACCAACAGTTTTATACTTCACTTTGTTCTATCTCCTGAACTTGTTCCATCCGAAGATTTGCTGCGGCTGCCGCATCTCTTCTAGGGCGAAATTTCTTTGCTTCTGGATTCAGATGCTGTTTCTTTGTCGTTGGCTTGGTGTCGCATGCTAATTCAAGAGGGTATCAATGTTGCATGGGTCGTTCAAGCGTTCCATTTGCGGTTTTGAGCTCCACTCCTCGGATAACTCCATCAGTTTCCCTGGGTAGGTTTTGCTCACGATTGCCAAAGGCCAAGTTCCGCGATTCTTGCTATCGGCTTTGACTATAACGACATCTCCTTCTTTCCGTCGAAATTTATTCACTTTGTGTGTTAGGTTGCGTCTTTCTCTTAAAGCTGTGAGATACTCTCGTTGCCATCAAACTGCGTAACTTTGGCACCCAATACCGCTCACGAACCGCCGCCATCGTCAAACCTACTCCCCCGTGAAACGTTTCACAGTGGACTCGTTGGACTAATCAGTTCTCTGTAAACTTTGCATTGTTTGGAAGATATATCGGGTGCTCCCCTTGTATCCGTCCATGACATATCGTCAGGTTATCTGCGTTAGGTCGCAAGTCGAGTTGAGCTTTGATCTTCGGATAGTGTGATTCCTTTCTTTCTCTTTCCTGGACTCGTTGGATCCACCACTTTCGCTCTTCCTTCACTTCTTCTGTGGTTACCAGACCAAATCTCTTTGTTTGGTTTCTGCAATTGTGTATAAACCTCTTGATCCACACTCCAACTCTTAGAGCACGTCGTAAGTTTGCTCGTTCTAGGAGGCTGGCGAATTCGTCAGTATCTGGGTTGCTCGTTGCTATGTTGAGAATTTCTCGCGTCATTTTTGCTTCTGCTTTAGATGCTGGCGTCACTCGGTTTTATGATTACCTGCGTTCGTCTTGAAGCCATTCAGGTCCCTTGTACCAAAGTGATGAAGACTTGATAGGACCGCCTCTGCTTGCAAGGTCTACAGGATTTTCTCTGGTTGGGACGTGTCTCCATTGGATCTCCTTCTGTAGCTGTATTTTTGCGACTCGATTAGCGACAAACTGTTTATACTGACCATTTCCCTTGATCCAATGCAAAGCGACGGTACTGTCAATCCATCCGTATGATTGCGGCGTGGGGACGTTATCTAGGGCGTTTCGTACGTTTACTAGCAGATTTGTAGCCATGCATGTGTGCTGCAACCAGCTCGAGTAGAGGTATAGTTAATCCTCGCTTGGCAAGACGACTTTTGGCGGCCACCAACCGTTGTGTGGTACCTGAACGTTGTCTGACAACCGAATAGACTGCCGCTCCAACTCCTTGCGTCTCCGCGTCTCCAAAGGCATGTAATTCCACTTCTTCTATTGCTTCTCGGAAATCCGTGATTGGACGTGGTACTGGGTGTTCACGAGGCAGCTGCTGTTCCCATCTCTTCCACCGACGTAGAAGAACGTTATCCAGTTGCGCGTCCCATGATGCTTTCTTCTCACAAACCTCTCGATAGATGTGTTTGCCAGTGAGAGTTAGCGGTGCAACTATCCCTAGAGGATCGTACACCCAGGCCAGCTTTCCATGTATTCCGCGTTTTGTCGGTGGTGTTTCTTCGGTAGGGATCACTACGTTTAAAGTGTCTTGCTGTTTGTCCCATTTAAGTCCAAGTATCTTTGATTCTTCCTGTTTTACGTTGAATTGCTGTTTGGCGTATATTTGCTCTTCGACACTTTGAACTGCTAGGTTGTTGTCTTCTTCCAGCTCATCGACGTTTGAATTCCATTTATGTAGCTGAAACGTTGCATCTTGCAGAATCTCCGTGGCTACTTGCTTATTTCGTTGCGCTTGGTTGACTGTCTGACCTCCAGTCAGCAAGTCGTCGACGTAGAGACTTTTTCTCAGCTCTACAACGACATCTCTCTTCCCATGATGTGTTTCGAGTACACCGTTTAATAGAAATGGTGAAGTTGCTAGACCAAACAAGGCACGTGTGAAACGGTATGTTTCAATTTCGGTTTCTTCACTTGACCGCCAATGAAATCTCAGTGCGTTTTGCTCACTTATTTCATTCTTATCTGTAAAAACGCTTAGGCTCGCTGACGAATTAGAACGTCCCACAATCGATTTTGCAGTGGCGGTCCAGGGTTGAGACATTCGTTGAGCGAGGGGGCATCAGGAGATGCACGCGCCAACGCGTCATACAAGATGCGTAATTTCGTTGTCGTTGCCATTTCTCTCACCACCGCCTTGTGCAGGATGTAAAATTCTCTCCCCGAGACTTCCTTGGGTGCTTTCTCCACGATATTCGCTTTGATTTGGTCTTGGATAACTTCGTTGTATGCTGAACTCTGTCCCTTTCGCTGTAGACTTCTTGTCAAGTTTCCAAGACGTTGCAGGCTTCCTTGTTTGTTGTTGGGTAATTCAGGATGGTTTCCTCGCCACGGCAGTCCGGTCTCATACCATCCTTCTTCTGCTCGACGAAGCTGTTCTTTGAACTCGGCGTGTACGATTCCTTGGTCGTTTTCCACTGCGTCTGCAAGACCGAGAACATCCATCCGGCACAAATTTTCATAATCGCTTTGCGAGGTTTGAGTTAAGAGCATAGTCTTTCGATCGAATTCTGCTCCCGCGGGCTCATAATAAACCAGCCCACTGAGGCAAAATGCTTGAGTGAAGACCACTCTAGTTATTAGCAGTGAGAGTGTGGCCCATGAAAAATTTTTAAATTATGTATTGAGTCTTTGGAAGGATATTTCTTGCATTCTGAAGGTACTATTCTCATGTTTGCATCTGCAGTGCTGGGCTAGATTTTAAATTTGTTGAATTGATCTCTGAGGTCCCAAGTTGTATGAGACCCGGGGCATATTTCCCCTCTACATGGCCCTTATTAACCCAGAAAATCCACTTTGCATATAGATCAGCAACATACAGTACTACCTACCCAAAATTATCTTGTGCAACTGTTTTCTGAGTTTTGTTTATGTTAAATAGAGTACTACCGTTCATGTGGATCATTATGAAGCCTGCATTTTAAAACATGTAAAAGCTTTCCTGATGTCTGTAAATCAGGAATTGGAAAGACAACCCACTGTTGTAGTTTTTCAATAGTTCCATAAAGATAAATCATTAGCATAAGCATTTATAAAGTATAATGCAATCCACTATAGCAAAAGATGGCAGTTGTATTTTTTACCATCACTTGATCCCAGTGCTGTGAGTAACTTCGTTACAAGTAACTAGTTACAGTAACTAGTTACATTTTTAAGTAACTGTAACTGAAACTAGTTACTTTTTCTGAAGAAGTAACTGTAACTATAACTAGTTACTTTTTGAAGAAGTAACTATAACTAGTTACTTTTTTAAAGAACTGTAACTGGTTACAATATTTGGTTAAAAAATGTGACTAGTATAGTTACTGATATTCAGTTGAGGATGTCATTCTTTCTTGATAAAAATGGTTTTGATATAATAATAAAGGTACATTATGTACACATTTGACTATTTCTGCTTAGTGACAACCATATTTAGGCATTTAGCTGTAAAAAAATAATTATGGTACTAGTATCTAAAAACTAGTAATTTCTTTGTTGATTCTATTAACACGGACAATGGAATGTAACTAGTTACAAAATTTTTGAAGTAACTTTGTAACTATAACTAGTTACTTTCTTTTCATTGTAACTTTTATCGGTAACTAGTTACTTTTCGAACGATGTAACTGTAACTGTACCTAGTTACAAAAATTATGTAACTTTTACAGCACTGCTTGATCCTTTGCAAGCCTAAATGAGTTTGACATATGTCAACGTGAGTTTATTAAATAGTTAATATTTATTTATAGCTTTCTTCTTGCCAAGTTTCGTATCCTCGAGGTTCAGTTTTATAATCTTTCTGCAAGATATAGTTTTCACTGCATGCAAAGAATTTTGGTAAAACGTATACATGTATGTTTAAAGGAACAGCGTCAGGTATTAAATTACTGCTTAATTAATAGTTTCACATGAGACAAAAATTATATTTGTATGCAAAGTTTCAAGTTTTGACATGTGTTATATTCACGATAATTTTAATCATGTGAACTTTAATTTGTCCACAAAGTTTTTCAAGTTTGTATCATGGTGATACTGTGCCTTTAAAATGTAGGTATATATGTCACCAGCCACCATCTTTTTTACTACGGTGGATTGTGCCAATTGATGGTACTGAAGAAAATGGTGGTGGTACATTTAACCACAATGCTTTGCAACCTCTCTACACCACCAACATCTCACTGACAAACTTTTCCAGCAAATTTTGAACGATAATACTCATAAGCTACATAAATTATTACCTGCTGTAAATAGTTCTTCGGTGAATTTAAGGAATAAGCGTAAATTTACAATGCCTAGGGTTAAGACTGACCGTTTTAAGAAGAGTTTCATTATTTTTAACTCGTTGAAAGCATATCATTAAGTACAGGTTAATACCTGTATAGCTAATTGTTAATATTTTTTATCAATTTATAACTTGTAAACTTGACTTAATTCAGCCAATGGCTGCAATGTTTTAGTGATTAAATTATCTATCTATCTATCTATCTAACCTCAAATCAGCTCAAATAACAACTAAAACATTGTTTATCGTGCTAAGGTGGATTACATAACCAAGAACTTCATTCCTACCAAAGTTGATCGTTTTAAAACCATATCATCCAATAATTCTGCAAGAAACAATATTTACTGTACGCAAAGGATTGTGGTTAAATGTACAAGTCGCCATCTTTTTCGGTACGGTCAATTGCAAATATGCAAGACTTTGGTGGATTTTCTCTATTTGCTACCAATATATTACCGTAAATAAGCTCTCTAATGCTAAAATATTGAAGTGTAAAGTACCTGAAGATACTGTATCAGACTCATCAGAACAAGTTAACTTTTGTGAAACCATGACACGATTCGGAGATTGACATTCAGACAACATCTTTTATAGTTACGACTTCTCGAGTTCTTAAAAAAATTGTTTATTCAACCTATGATTCAACAGATGGACAATACAAGTATATAACCGTGTAAGTAGTCATAAGTTACAACACATATTCAAAATTAAATGAATCGCACAACGCACCTCTTTGGCTCTTTGTCTTCCACCCCAAACCCATGCCCAAACGCACCTGGACAAAACTCGGAATGTTGCGATTAACGAGGTCTAAACCAAGTACAGTACATTTATGTTCATTCAAAGAAGGTTGCTGACCACTAAGGATCTGGGGGCGATTATTAACATTTTAATTTTTAAAAATTTAATCTGCTCTTTCATTAGTGGTCAGCCTCCTTAAATTCCTTTCTCGATTGTCGACCAATTAGCCAATCAAATTGATTTTTAATAAACTTTTGTTCATAAGCTTCTGGTCACTTGTTGTTAGAGTATTTACAAAGTGACACACACTATAAGGTCCTGTGTCGATTCAATTCAGCATTAAAATGCGATGTTTGAATTAAACTCTATTAATAAATGCGGCAAGCGGTTAAATCCGACAGCTTTTGTCGCATCGAGAGGCAGATGTTTGACTCCGTTTCAAACGTCGAATTTCTGCCTTGTCAATGTCTTACTCAGTTCGTTAAAAAAATCCCTGCTTTCAATTCCCTGTTACTTTTGTATCTCTTTGAACATTTCGTTGGGATGCGATTATTTAAATGCGACGTTTTAAGAGGACAGAATAAAAAGAATTCCATCGTTTGGGCGAAGTGCAATTGACAATCCCGTGTCTTGCTGAATACAGAGTCGGAAGAGTAGCCATAGTTTGAAACGGACTAGAAGACGCAAGTGTCAAGTTCAGCGAGGTTAACCGTAACGGACCAACCCAATGAATCAGAACCAAGATGCCTTAGATGTTTCTTGTTCCCGGCTCCACGATTTTGAGTCTCGCGCTGATTGGTCAACGATCGAGAAAGGAATTTATCGCTCGTCTGAGCAGACGTTAGTGAGGGAATGGAGTGACGGAAGCGCCTCACAACGTCTGCTCAAGGAGGCTATCATTTGGTATGTTCTGTTGTACAATAATTTGAATAGTACGTGCGTTTTTATTGGTCTATAGCCATGATCTATAAAAGGACAGATGCACAGATTACGTCACTGACGTGGTCCGATTTCTCTAAACTAACCACGGATCTGATCTCACTGCAACATCACGAGCCAAAGTCGACGTTGCTTGATTTGTACACAGGTACCCATCTTGACCGATTCGTCATGCCAAAAAGCGCGCGGGTGACTGTGGCGGACTCGAAAGACGCGCGGGGGACTGTGGCACACTCTGGTGCCCACGTGCTTTTAACACCGCTGCCAAACGTTTTGCACATGCGCGACGTCCGAGCTCGTCCTCAGAAAAAGAGCGGGAAAACACTGAAATATTTGGACTGGTCCGAGAGTCCGACACAAAAGTTAAAATTATAAGCATACTACCGAAAAGATAAGGTAGATAATTTGTGCATGGCTTCTTTGTCAATATTGTAACATATTCTGAAATTACCCCTTCGTAATTTTCTTTACCCTTTTTTTAAAACACAAATGAATAGTCGAGTCTTACTTAGTCTTCGCTGTCTGGTTGTTGTCGCCACGGCTTCTCTTGATGTTTATTCTAGCGAATTCACGCATGCGCAAACGTTTGGCAGCAGTGTTCGCGCTTTTTGGCATGACGAATTGTCAAGATGGGCTCCCTGTGAGTTGTATCATGGATCACGTTCAATGCCCCGGAAATTCGCCGGGAAAATTTAATAAGTCTGTTTAAACATTTTATTGCATAAAACAAATAGATTCCATTTGCCGTTGTCTGTCAGTTATACTGATGCAGAGGACGCCACGTGGTAAGAACATCAGTGACCAGTACCATGGTGTGACGTTATCTGTGAATCTATAACTAAACAGACGACAACGGCAAAATGGAATTGACGATTTTAGTTCAAACTTCCTAGTGACAAAACCTTTCTTTATTTGTATGGTGTCCGGAGAGAAAACTTCATATATTTTTACGTGCATCTTCATAATTTCACACACAAAGTTTTCACTAATCCTGGATTAAAGGCACAGTATCACCGTGACGCAAACTTGAGAAAGTTCGCGGACAAATTCAAGTTCACATGATTAAAATTTTGGTGAATATCACACACGTCAAAACTTGGACTAAATAGTCCGTAAGAAAATGCACTACTGAGTTATTATTTAACGTTTTAAATTTCTTTGCACACAAATATAATTTTTCTCTCGCGCAAAACTATTAATTAAACGGTAATTTAATACCTGACGCTGTGCCGGGCAAATATTACATTTATTATATATGAATAAAATTTGTAACGTGAGCGGTATTAACACCACTCTTCTGCAATCCGATTGGCTAGCAAGTGGTCTACAAACGGTAAAGACCGGTCAGAAAAATTGAAAACCAAAAGCCCATAATAAAGTTTTCTAAGTTGCCAAATAACATTTTCGTACAAACTGTGCCATGTTTGTGCGATAAAGCCGAGAGCAAATAAAGAAATTTATTCTATGGCTATTAGTTCACTATATTTTTAAGTTTTGAACACTGTTTTCGTCTTCAGTTTGCTGTTACCTTTTTCGTATCGCTTCTTGTTTTTCGGCTTTCATTTGCCGTGGTTTTAGGCAAGTGGGTTTAAAGAAAACCAACCCAGCATATCTAATTCATGTTCGGAATATTTGAACAAAGGCACCTTCTTTCATACTGAGTATTTGTATTCAAATCAACTCAGAAATTTTCGCGCCAAAACTTACCGGTCCAAGAAAAAAATCGTGTTGACCAGTCTGTAAATATCGTAGGTAAATATTCCCAACCGCGCTCTGGAACCAATCAGCATGCATCGTTTTGCGTACGGACCGCAAACGAATCCAGTCATATAATTATGTTTGATAATAAAACGAGGAAAGTCGGCAAAATGATCTGTTTATGTGCTCATTGATTGTTCCCACTTCTCTGCATTGTTCTCCATTACATACGCGACAAGGACGAGGCTAAAGCGACCAGTTTAGTCCTTTCGCACCTTCATCTAAAATATGTCGTCAAATATGTTTTTCCAAAAAGCTAGGCGGTAAACCAGGTTTGCGACTAGGGTTAGGGTTTTTCTTGTGGTTAAGTATACGTTATCCAGAAGATTGCTAAAATGTTGACGTTGAGACTCACTGAAGCTTAAAGGGTATTGGCAATAAAAATTAAGTTTATCTCATTTGAAAGAACTCGTCAAATGGTATAAGAAGACCTTTTACAATTTTTCCGTATCTGTTTTGGTTTTGGAAATATTTCGACCAAACTCAGCGTGCTGTCCGCCATCTTGGAATTATTTTCGATATGCAAAATTAGGCATGTGACGACATTTTTGTTGCGCTATTTCCATTTTAAATTGACCCACAACATTTAAAAAGCCTTCCGTGGAAATTTGGGCACCCACGGAGTAGTTTCATCAGGTTTACCCTGCTTGTGACGTCACCAATTTCCTAGTTAATCAGACCAAATATTACAACAAGATGGCGGACAGCACGCTGTCTTTCGTCGAAATATTTCAAAACACAAGAAAGATACAGAAAAATTACAAAAGGTCTTCTTATACCATTTGGCGAGTTCTTTCAAATGAGACAAACTTAATTTTTATTGCCAATACCCTTTAACTACGAATTTGGAAAAACAAATTTGACGACATATTTTGGAAAAGCCGCGAAAGAACTGGACAGGTCCCTTTGAGTCATTCCTTTTATTCTAAACTTCCCAGGGAAAGGAAAACAGGATTAGAAAAAAATTGGAGAAAAAGGAAATACAGGAATTAAACATACGCAAAAACAAGTAAAAATATTCATATTTCTTCAAAAAAAATAATCCACAGAACGTGAAATTTGGCTAAAATATTATGTAACAACTATGGCGAAGATATATTCACAGTTATTTAAAGATTAAGGTAAATTCCATTTTTAGCGTTGATATCTCATGCAGTAAAGTACAGAAGAACAACGGTTTCAATAAATTCTGCCGATCACGTAAATAAATCAATAGTTTTTTTGTTTTTTTCAACGAAAAACCTGACTGCTGGTCTGTAAATGTTGGAGAATACATTAAAAACCCGCATATAAAAACCTAGCGATTAAGAACCTGTGGGCTAAAATTTTGACATTAACCCCCCCCCCCCCCCCCCCCCCCCATTATATAAGAACCTGCTGAGCCTAAAAATTAAGACAAGTTCCTATTTGAAAAATCAGGAAAAAATAGCAATAATAAAATAACTGTTTTTATATGGCAAACAGACTGTGTAGAATCTCTTGTAATTTCAATATAGAAATTTGACATACTGTGCACAAATAATTGCCTCTACACTGTTTATAAATTTTATATAGTTTCTGTGAGTACACTGCGGAATCTTATCAATAACAGTTTTTAACCAGTGTAGAGTACAGGTGCTTAGTTCCAGTATTGACTGACAAGTATTTTTCTCTTAAGAATATAAGAACCTATTTATAAGAAACTAAATAGCCTTAAAGAAATACCAAATGGTTTTCCGTGTTTGGATACTCTGATCCAAACACGCGGGAAATTGCGAGACTGGAGAAAAGCGTAACAAAACACGAGCCGTAGGCGAGTGTTTTTAGCTTTTCGAAAGTCGAACAATTTCCCAAGTGTTTGGATAAGAGTCTCCAAACACGGAAAAAACCCATTTGGTATTTCTTTTATAAAATAATCACAAGTGAATATGATATACTGTCCGACATTTTCAAAAAATCGCTTTGTAGGGAATTTTCCGTGTTTGGATACTCTGATCCAAACACGGCAATTGACCAATCAGGGCTCGTGTAGTATACATGTTATTTTATAAAAATGTTCACTACACACCAAATATATAAGAAACTTTTCAAGCTGACTAAAACCTAGGTTCTTATACGCGGGTTTTTACTGTACAGCATATAAATTAAAAGTCTGTTAAGGGCAGATAATACAACTTTAATTTTTTAATTGCAAAAATTATATACCAAGTCGCAGAACTATGCACGCAGTGACCTTACTCTCTCTCAATGTTTCCCTGTTTTTCAGCGTGCCATGCATCTTCCTATAGCAATTGGTGTAACGCACTGACGACTATTTTAAAAGTGCCTATATGCAACAAAAAATTTTAAGTTGGAGAAAATAACATTAAAGGACATTGGCAACAAAAATTAAGTTCGTCTAATTTGAAAGAACTCATAAAATTGTAATAGAAGATCCTTTACAATTATTTCGTATTTTTCTTCGTTTTCAAGATATTTCAATTTGTTGAATATGTAAATGAATGGTCTCTGATATATTAAACAAATTGAAATATATTGAAAACGAAGAAAGATTGAAACGAAAAAGTTGTAAAAGGTCTTCCATTACAATTTTACGAGTTCTTTCAAATTAAACAAACTTAATTTTTATTGCCAATACCCTTTAAAGTAAAGTTTGAGACTATACTTCTTTCGATAATGAAAGTTTCAAGGCGAATAATTAAAGGAAAGCATATTTGTTTAACGTTTGAAAAACGGGCTTTTGGCTCAGTTAAATTGATAATGTTCAAAACACTTTCTAGAAAACTATTTAATCCCAGTCTTGCTTAAACCTAAACCTTACTTTGTAATGTCAGGAAGTCAACTTCAGCACTTAATATCTCGAAAATACATGCCACATTTATTTCATTTTTTTGGAAATTGGTTGTTTAGATTATGAGCTTCAAATTTGTTCTATCGGAAACTTTTACTTCACAGACACTTTAACAGGCGTCAAAAGTGAAGTCAAGGTTTTGTACCTTTATCACGTCGGTTTCAGTCCCCTACACCGGAACGCGTATAGAGATCAGTTTGAAGGGTGAGTGAAAGCGACGTAATAGAGCTTGACTAGACCTTTTACCCCATAAAATCTTTCGTATAAGAAATCATTATTTAAAATTAAAAAATACAAAAACAAAAACAAAAACAAAAACGACGTTGAAACCAGCACGTCGCAATTAATAACATATGTCCTATATTTTTTAGATTCATTAGAAATGGTACGTCATGTGTAACAACATCTGACCTACAGTATATATCCCAGCAGTGTATAACTTGGGCACGATTTGTTATTGTGTTGCAAGTAGAAGAAGATCGCGACTTCCATTCTTCTTGAAACTTGGCAGTCTCTGGTTTGTTGGTCGTACGATAATGGTTCTCTCCTTCGATCCAAGGACACAGGGCACCTCTCCCTCCACGCTAACTCCTGGTGTTTCACGCTTTGCCCTAACAATGAGATGAAAAAAGAATAGACAATCAATAGTAGTTGCGTGAAAACAATATTCGTCACAATGGCACGTGCACAGTTTGCACTACGTGCAGATTCTAGCGCCGCAATTTCTTTCAAAAGTGAGCAACTGAAATCGTGAATTTTATATACAGTTCGGTCGCAAATGCTGTATCTTACTTAATTCGTTCCTGCCCGAGGGATTCCTCACAGATGAATAAAATCGTCCGGCGTTGGCCAAAATAAAAAAAGGCGGTGGAATAGGGAAGCTATAGCCCCCACCCCCAATACTTCTAACGAGGTTGGTAAGCTCCCCCCCCCCCCCCCCCATCCCCACCCCGAAATACACTCCTTTTCATTCTATTTGATAAATTAGGTCCTACAATATAAAACATCTTCTGAAGCCACTGGAATAAAACACCAAACACCAATTCGGACAGGAAAGAGTTAAAATACGAATGGATCTTGATAATCGCGTTTACCAATTATTTCAGTGATCCAGGCTATTTTAGCCGAGAAAACGAAGCAAACGTTTATGCAAACTAGGTCGATGCTGTAACCGATTTACATGCAACTACTAAACTTTAGTAGGCTGCTATGTTTTTGGGTTTTTTCTCTTACGAAATGAATTACTGAAGGTGAGGCAATACGGGTAACATTTTTCTTCGTTGCGTTGCAAGTTGAAAAGCGTTGTTGCACGTATTACCACCCAACGTTGCAAGTTGAAAACATTTGTTGAAAAAAGTAGACTCCAGTTCTACTTGCTGCAACATGCTGTTTCAACTTGCAACAAAATCATTGTTGTGTGACAACGTTTAAGGTGGGTGGTAGTAATACGTGCAACAACGCTATTCAAACAAACAAACAAACAAACAAACAAACAAACAAACAAACAAACAAACAAACAAACAAACAAACAAACAAACAAACAAACAAACAAATGATCACTTAATTTTATAATATATATATTTTATAATATACTATTAACTATATATATATTATATACTATTAAGTTTACTTCCTGTATTTCGAATAGGTCCCTTTGTTTTCTGGATGTTTTGGTGAATGTTGAAGGTGGGATTATTTCTACAGATTTATATTGTAAACCCACTGACACTCACCAGTATCTGGACAATAAATCTTGTCATCCTAGTCATGTTAAACGTGCCATTCCCTTTAGTCAGGCACTCCATATCAAACGTATATGTAGCAATGAAAGCAACTTTGAGAAAAGGACTGGAGAAATGAAATCTTGGTTTCTCAAGAAGGGCTACAAGGCCAATTTTATTAATTCGCAAATTGATAAAGCCAAACGTAAATCTCGGCGTGAGGTGCTCAGGCCTAGGCCGTTTGAGCGTGTCGACAGGGAACATAAAGTCCCATTGGTCCTTGATTTTCATCCCTCTCTTTCCAAGGTTTCTTATATTTTAACCGAACTTCAGCCTATTCTTACTAGTTGCTCTAATACTAGTGAAGTATTCTTGGAGAAGCCGATCGTGTCCTTTCGCCGACCTCGAAATTTGAAAGATCATCTAGTTAAAGCTAAGCTTCCCTCTAGCCAGGATCCCCAGAGATGTGTTGGTATGCACGCTTGTGGCAAAAGCAGGTGCCAAATCTGCAAGTTTGTCTCAGGAGGGCGTACCTTCAGTGATTGTAATTCTGAGCAAACGTTTTTCATTAATTACCATTTCGATTGTGATTCTACTGGTATTATATATTTAATATCTTGTAAAAAGTGCAATAAGCAATATGTAGGTAGTACTATTACTCATGGGTGTCAGATGTTGGGATCCGAGGTAACCGCGTTACCTGCAAGTGACTGGAGCTAACTGCAAACCTGGGTCAGAAGGTCTTGTGCACGCTAGAATAGTAGAAAATTTCAATTTTTCCCAGTATCTTTTTGCAATATTTACCGACCAGATTTAATAGGTGTCGTATTTGAAGACGCAAACTCATCAATTGATGCCATCAAAAACTTTAAGAAAAGACTTTCCTATTGCCAAAATTTACTTTCTCAGGCCCAATTGCTCAAAAAGTTTCCCCCGGTGGCCCGGTCCCCCGTCGCAATTCGCAAGCTACGCGGTCTGGTTGCTCGCTTGGCTCGCAGGGCTAACTGCAAATTATTTTTGGTTATACCTGCAAAAAAAGTAAATATACAGGCATGCTATTACTACGTTTCGCAAGCGGTTTAACAATCATAAGAGCAGTCTTTTAAGATATGGTAAAGGGCCAGAGGAATATACCCAGTGAGCATCTACATGCTAATTTTTTCAGTGAAGACCATCAGGGTCTTTCTGATTTATCTGTAATTATAATAGATACGACTAACGTTAATGACCCGACTGCACGTGAAGGATTTTGGACATACAAATTGAACTCTTTTATTCCTAGAGGACTCAATCAATGGGATTTTTTTAAGTAACTTTATTGTTTCTTGTTATTATAATATTTAAATATTTTAATTTATGTATGTCAAAACTTATATAATCTAGCATGCTCCTCGTATTGTTGTACCTGAAGAAGGGGCAGTACCCCGAAACGTTGTAATAAAGATGTTTTAAAGACAAGTTCCTCGTGTTGCGTATATTAATTGTTGGAACAGATCTACCGAAGGCTGGCCCGTGATTTTATCCCTATATATATATATATATATATATATATATTATTAGTTTTTGTGTTTATCTAGCTAAAAAGAAACACGTACTTTCTCATCCTTTGAAATGCGACAGCCATAGCTTCTGTCACGCGATTTTCGTTACTTGAATTATGGAAACAAACCACAAGATCATTTCCAGGCATTTTCAGCACAAATAACTGATCCCCACCAGATGTGACCGCCAAACCAGTGGCCTGCAATACAAATAAAACTTTTACATTAGGACTAGGCAGAAAAAATCGTAATTTTCAAATCATAACTTTCTAATTAAAATAATTAATAAAGGTGATCCAAGCAACTAGAACAATTTTTACATATAAACATTGTTTTCTGGGTCAACACTACACCATGGTCGAGATACGAACATATTTAGGGGTTGCCTGTGTCACAGCCCTAACTCGGTAAGAGTAAGGTCTGTGAACACTCGAGCGATTGCTTGTTCCTGCATGCCGGGAGAAGACTAGGGACGATATTAGAGCTAAATATATGTTAATTATTATCTTGCAAAGCAATCAATTCCGCCAAAATAACATAGGTATACACATATTATACCAACTACTGACACTGTCTCCCGATTTACCTTGTATTTGTCGCTTTAAACATGTAAAAGTCAGTATAGTGACCACAAAATTACGTCATTTTTTAAGGTGACATACATATTTCCCCCAAAACTTGGAATTTAATTTATGCAAGAACAAGCAATCGCTCGAGTGTTTGACCATAGTTAATAGAACGTATATACATCGTTTGGAAAGTCGTCCAAAGTCATTATATGTTTTTGTTCAAATTTATGGAAATTTGTGCAGCTTCACATTAATAATTCATGAGGAAAACACAAAGGAAAATCATGACCGTATGGCGGTATTTTCTGTATAATGAAGCAGTCATCCAATAGCAACGATCGGGTTTAATTAGTGTGGTCCTTCATCGTAACGTGTTGCGGTGCTCCGTCGTCACGTGCTCATATAATTTACTTCCATATAAGGAACTCCATTGTCTTTCAACATGACCATTACTTCAAGTTGAAAGACAATAGAGCTTTCAAACCATATGTTCTATAGACCACTTGCACTTATTCCCTTGGTGGAGGACAAATGCTTATAAACTATAGAATTTTCATTCATTATTTGCTCTGTTGAACGTCGGAACTTTGTTGTTGTCCTCCAGATGCACCGTTTTGACGTCATCTGCAATAGGTCTATGAAGCCTGGTTTCCATATAGCTGTAAGAGCCGGCGGCATGGCTGCGGCAGGGGGCGATGGTCCAATCATAGACAGTGTTGAATTAACCAGCAATAAAAAGCTGTATGCGATTGGACCATTGCCCCTTGCCGCAGCCATGCCGCCGGCTCTTACGGCTATATGGAAACCAGGCTTTAACTATGGTTTGACAGACTCTTACCGAGTTAGGGCTGTAACAACACAGGGTAATTTAGGGGCGGCGCTTAATTGAGTAAATACGGTATTACTTATAACGTTGGTGTTAGTGCGTACCTCCAAATAGCTAATCTGTTTCAAAACTTTAAACTTTGCATTCAGCTTCAAGATACACGTATCCGTGAAAAGAAGAACGCGATCCGACACTTGACTACGAAGGTTGACCTAAACCAAAAATTGAATATAATTATACACTATATTTGGTAAGGTGGGCCTTTCTTCACCATTGATGAACGTAGCCTGACGGTCAAAAGCTCCCAAATTAATATTTTCTAGTCAGAGAATGTAGAACGTCTACTTTCTCAATAAAATCATTGGGGAGCTTAAGCAAACTACGACGACGACGGCAATCTAAAGTTCAGTATATCTAGCAGAAACCACGAATCATTTACGTAGTATTGAATATTTAAAGTATGTTTTTCGACATCCAAAAGCTTTAGAGCTCTAAAAGGATTTTGTCGCATAGTTTGAAGTCAAACTCAACTAACAAGTTTCGCCGTTTCACGAGTTAACGTCGTCCTGAAGACGTGAAAATGATGTGAATAACGTTGCATGTAGAACGGTCGCGGCGTTAGGGGGTACTCTTGGGATTAAAAATTATTATTATATGGCACGGATTACTTCCGGTAAAATCACGCGCTGTGATTGGTTGCTGACGGGGCGAGATTTCTCCGTAATGCCCACGGGCATTATGAAAATTGTTAATGCCCTACGATTGGAAACAAACAAAAAATCCTAATAAGAAACTTTTATTGCCGGAAAACGGCGAAAATAGATGAAATAGATGACGATGAACATTATAAAAGTAAATTCTAGTATCCAGACGAGAAAGAAACAGAAGAAAATAACGCTAGTTCGGTGTTTTGACGAAGTTAAAGGAAGCGAACACCAAGAAATACAAGATTGATTTTGAAATAAAAAGTGCCATATAATAAACTACTTAATAACCTCGACCGTTCGGTCTTTACGGTAAAATATTAAACCTCGGTCTTGAGCGTATTAACCTCGCTATCGCTCGGTCAATACAGCAAGACCTCGGTGTAATATTTTACCGTAAAGATATCACTCTCGGTTATTAAGTACTTATTCATTTTCTTTGTTGTGTGAGGAAAATTCTATGGTATTTAGGACGTCATCGTTGACGTTCGCGTTGTAGTTGCTTAAAGCCTGGTTTCCATATAGCCGTAAGAGCCGGCGACATGGCTGCGGCAAGGGGCGATGGTCCAATCATAGACAGTGTTGAATTAGCCAGCAATAAAAAGCTGTATGTGATTGGACCATTGCCTCTTGCCGCCGGCTCTTACGGCTATATGGAAACCAGGCTTAAGCTCACTATTGCTGATACAGAGCATGCGTTTTTCTGTGTGTACAGTATATACAGATAATATAGCAATGGCAGCTCAGACAGTCATAGCGGATAATACGACTAAAAGTGCAGATGTTAAGAATTCTTACCAGGTTTCTAACCAATCATAATAAAGGATTTTGAAAAAAATGTATAGAATTTATGATTAATACACTCGCGCAAGTGGGGTATGTAATATTTCATAAACGAGTGGGAGTGTTTTACCAGGGGTTACAAATACGAGAGAACAACGAAAATGACGAGGCCGTTATAACCGAGTAATTTTCATTGTTCTCGAGTGTTTGTAAAACATGAGGGAATAATGAAAATCACGTGGCTGCAAGCTGAGTGATTTTAATTGTTTTCGAATGTTTTACAAACACGAGAGAACAATGAAAATTACGAGGTAATAGGCCGAGTGATTTTTGTTGTTCTCGAGTGTTTGTAAGCCCTGGTGAAACACGAGTTTATGAAATAGCTTCTTAATCGTCAATCATAGTCGAATTTGGGGACCTTGGTTCATATTATATTAGACAATGATGTATATTAGTACCCAATGGTCTCATGTTGAATTTATAATTAAGAAATGTGGTAATAAACGGTTCTTTGTTTGTGCCGTTTATTATCTGATTTCTTAATTATGAATTCAGTTGGCGCGACCTTTACCGGGTTTTTACAACTCATGCACATGACCACATATTTTTCTTTGATTGGCTAATTAGCTCATGAATTATTAATGAGTTTGAGAAATATATATATATATATATATAGATATAGATATAGATATAGATATAGATATAGATATATATATATATATATATTTCTAAAATTCATTAATAATTCATGAGGAAAACACAAAGAAAAATCATGAGCGTATCGGATCTATATATGTGATATAGACTCGCTCTAAGTTTCTCGCTGGTTTTTAACGGCTGAGATAAGCTTAATTTTCAAAATTACTACGCCAATGAACGTATGAAGTGATTCTTTTTAGAAGCCATTTAAAAACCTTGCAGTACGGGCTTTATCGGCTCTAAAACACTCGGCTATCGCCTCGTGTTTTATATCCGATAAAGCCCTCCTGCGCGGTTTATAAATATTACATATAGATATATATATATAGATATATACATCTATATATATATATATATATATATATATATATATACATACATATACATCTGATCGTGTGTCAATATCGCAACATAGCATTCACCTAAGCCCAATATGAAAGTGGGTTTGACAAGTTAATAAACCTTGTGCGATATGTCCAAAGATTGTTGTCCAATATGTATAGTTGTCCTACATCGCAAAATATTAGACTGCCACATGACGCTAATGTAAACGTTTGATTGGACAATTGTTTGTGAGGGTTGATAACATTCACCGGGGTCTGCATATTTATTTATTAACATTTGTATCTAACGGATCCCTTAGAAGGTGTTCTTCTAAGATCAGGTGTTGATTTTACGGGGGGGGGGGGGGCGGAGAATCCAGAGAAAAACCCTCGAAGCACAGGTGAAATCAACTACAATAACTCTACTCACATGAGTCCCAAGCTCAAACCCAAGAACGAGGTTATTCCCAAGCGGTCACCCACCGAAGTACTAAACCTGTTCAATTGGGCTTAACTTTGGATCGCAGCGGTGAGAGGCAACTCTTTGCCACACGTGCTTCCCCCATAATTCTTCATATCATAATTTCTTCATATCATACGAAAGTCTTAATCTATAATTGTTTTATTATTTAAAATACTAAAGAAAATAGGTGCACTCTTCTTGGCTTACTGAAAATTATTAATATTTAATTAATAATTAACGACATTAGACCAATAATTATACTTTGTTTCGAGCATTACCAAATATGGACTGCTTAAGTTTATTATGCAAAATTAACCAAGGGAATGTGATCAATCAAAACCCGGGAATACACTTTCAATGAATAACAACATAGATTACTGTCCATGGATAATTAATATTGTTATTTATAAAATAGGTTGCGTCTTACGCACGCTGTGATTGGTCAATTACCGTGTTTATATCAGGCTATGTAAACACGGTTGTGATGTCACGGCACATTTTTTAGCCTTATTTCATAAAAGAAATAGAAAATGGATGCCCTGTGTTTATATAACCTGATGCAAACACTCGAGTGAGTTGGGAAATTCGAAAGTACTTATGTAAACCCTCGCCTACGGCTCGGGTTCACATAAACTTTCGAATTCTCCCAACTCACTCTCGTGTTTGCATCAGGCTATATGAACACGGGCGGCCATTTTCTATTTCTTAAATATCAAGTGTCAAAGTCCGTTTTTCTAGCTTTCTGATTGGGCGAGCGGTCCTCGCGTGGCGGTCCGAAAATCGTGATGTTTACCGCGTAACCCATGGCCCCTCGACCGCTCGTTGCTGCAGTCGGCTTTGCCTTGGGAAACAACGAGTCTCGGGGCTACAAAACACACTGTTTCCCTCGGTGCCAGTAAATTAAGTGTTTAGTATTACCTTTTTAGCTGCTGATGAGAACAAGACGTCCTTGAATTGATACTTGACTTTATAGGTATCTACCAAGAAACGAAACCTTTGCGCGTTCTTGTTCTCCACATCCTAAAGCAAATTTTAAAATAAGCAAGTTACAATACTCTTTGATTGGGTATCAAGTCTTTTTTCTACAAGCTGGGCCTTTATATACATTGAGTATAAAGACGAAAAAGCTCTGTTGCTTTTTTTGACAACTTTCTAACAAAAGAAACCTCTTACCCTTAGGCTTTTATTCTAACCACACAACCGTATATGCTATATTAATCCCCTCTCCTCTTTTAAGCCCCCTTTTAATAACTCCCCCATACACACAAACACTGATCTCTATATAACTGGATTGCTTTGGTCAGCAGTAAACATTTTGAAGCCACTGGCGGCCATATTGGTACTTCAGGTCCAGTATACCTTGCGGGCTTAACACTTTGAAGCCTGACGACGAGTCTTTAGTATTTTATTCTAGCTAACGCCAGACGATTTTATTCAGCACAGGGAGAGGTCCAGGCCTCAAAGTGATAAGAGTAGTAAGAGTTTACCAGGGGAGTTGGACTGTTGGAGCGTTTGGCCACCCCTGTTGAATGATGTTGAACGTTGTTGAATGGTGTTGAATGATCAGTGAACGAAATTTGAACATGTTCAAATTTTCGTTCAACATGCGTTCAACAGTGTTGAACGATGTTGCATGAAATGTTGAAAGCGTTTGGCCAGGCCTTAAGATGCTAATTTACCGACTGGAAAACAGAAGGAAAATACAAGCAAATACAGTCCGAAATTGTCAACTACATCCTTCAAGGCTTTGTAAAGATATATGTTTTACTACCAAAGGTATATAAATTAGTTTTAAAATGAAGTTATGGACTGATTTCATTGTTTTTTTTACGAGTTTTGTGATATAGGCGAGTTTATCGGTCACCGCGGGCAGAGTAAGAAAGTACGAAATAACACGTTTTACTGCTTAATAATACCAACAAATGCAAAACCTAAGCTTCTAAACCTTGTACAGTGTTCTTTGTTTGATACGTCATACCAATTGCACAATGTTTCTTAATGTAGCTCTTTTCGTTTCTTTTCGTGCTACGAAAACATACAAATTTCCATGGCGGCCATCTTGCATGGTACTCCAAATTCGTCATCTCCGCTGGTTTTATTTTTGGAGGCGGATGAGCAATCCAGTTATATAGAGATCAGTGCCCCCCCCCCCCCCGTACGTTTGCGAACTCAGTGCAATGCAACATATGTTCGGTATACATTCAAGCTCAAATGCTCAGATAATGTTCCTGAGCCCCAAACAGGGATCGAGTCTGTAACCTAATGACCAGTTATACGCTCCATTCGTTGAGCTGTAGAGAGCTAAAGTTGCAAGTAAGCAAATTCACAGTCATGTGTGCTTCGAAGCGGCAGCATTTGCATATATGCAAAGTATTACATGTGAACACTACTACTTGGCTCTCATAATTCCATGCCTCAGTAGCTCAATAATTAGAGCTTCTAACCGGTCATCAACCTCGTACCCAGGGTCTTATCTCCGCTCGCCACCGCCACCGCCCACCGAGAGGAGGGTTTTACGAACGTCTACCGAACGTTTGTAATTGTGATTCTTATTGCCATATCCCTAACTATTTTGTGAAACTAATGAAGGTAAATGATTAAAATGGCGCATAAGTAAGAAATAGAAACGTACCTGGGACATATAGTCTCCCTTCCAACGTCGTCTACATCCCCATTCCTTGCGTCGCCCATCAAGCGCTTCAGCAGCCGATGCTTTCATATGCACTTCTTCCCTTTCTGCCTCTGGAATTTTAGAGATGATAACCCATGCGCGCCATCTAGACGATAGAATTTTTAATTCAGTGGCGGGAGGCGAGACAGGACGTTTGCCGGGACAGGACGTTAATTAAACGGGATCTCGCCATACATGTAGATCTCTCATATTTATCCCGTTCCGTTTATATGGAAAGATGTTTGCCGGGACGTTTTTCGTCCCATCCCGGCAAAGCGGGATCCCGGTTTCCTCAACCGGGATCCCGGCTTGTGTGGGACAATTTTCGCCATATAAATGCTCTGTCCCGCCTAACCGGGACGATATGACGGATACCGTTTCGAGTATTTATTTTGATTCTTAAGCTGTTTATTCGATACAAATGAGTGATAACGGCTAGTAGGAGGACAGCAGCTCTTTATAATACGTCAAATTATATTTATTTCTCTGTTATTCTGTGGTTTTTACATCTTTCTAGCTGTGTTGTAAAACGTCCCGGTCGCAATTGTCCCGCCTGAAAACATTCTCATATAAACGCGGGATGAAAAACGTCCCGTCTAACGTCCCGTCCCGGCAAACGTCCCGTCCGCCTTCCATATAAACAGCCCCTCAGTGTCCTAACAGTCGTCAAACAGTCTTCTAATAGTCTACAACGCTTAACAGTCTCCTACGCGGTTTTTGACCATATCCGACTGCCTTGAAGATTAAATTATACCACTGACCTATATTTAACTGGACTGCGGATGCCCTATATCTATGACTGAAAATTATTATTATTTGTTAAAGTACTTAGGCAATATAATTTTCGCTAATTTCTTTATTTCATAATATAACAAGCCTACATGCAAAGCATGTCGGGAAAATCTCGCGACGCAAAAAAACAAAGCCGAAACCTAGACTCGTCTACCTGCGGTAGCCCGAGTTAAAATATAGAAATCGCTGATCTTGCTACATATGCTCACTTTGTTTTTACGTGTTTAGAAAATGCTTTATTTTTATATTTAAACTTGCCAAACCGTAGCATTTCTTAGGTCGAAATGTCAGCAAGGACTGAGACGAGTAACAATACCTGTGACGTCACAAGGTGGATCAAGACTAAACAAATTTATGATAATGATCCACCGTGTAACGTCAAATAGTTGTTGTGGCCGCGTTATTGTGTTGACAATGTGTACAAATATCAGAATTTTCTATATTTTTATATTATCAAATAATATTAAAAGCAAAAATTTCATTTCATAAGCACTTTAAGTTTATCAAATATTTTTTATATATATCAACAAGTATTATATATCTGACACAAAGTATTATTGTTCCGTTTGTCCTATAGCTAGTAGTAAAACCGCTGACTTTTTTCTAATATAGTAATTTCTAACAGTCAAATAAACATATATTGGACAGAATTAAGTCAGCGGTCGCTTCGCTACCACGAGAGAAAGGACCCATATTTCCGCCACGAAACCCGCAGTCCAGTTATATATAGGTCAGTGAATTATACGTACTTCAGGCTTACATGTATGTCCACCATGTTTAACTTGAATCGACGACCCATGCAAATATATTATTCGGTTATATATGGAGGTTGATGGGATTAACGATTTAGTGCTTTCTGTTTCACGCTGCCAAATTTCGAACACTCGGACCCAAACCTTCCGCCGCTCGGTGACATATATGCAACGAAATTTCACCCCAGTTTTTTATGATTGCATTTGAAAAAAAACCCACTTAAAATGACAAAGTAACATATTTTGTAGAATTTCGGTTTCTTGCTTCAATCATGATATTAAATGTCATACTTATGACATCACACTGCATAATGACTTTTTAGAGAAGTATGATTTTCTTTGAGAGTACTTAACGAAAGTACTTAATAAAAATTTGTACTTACATGTGTGTAGCCATGACTGGTCACTAAACGTGTGTAGCTGTGTGTAAAATATTTGGACCATCCTAAAATTGATTCTCTTTCAAAACGTCATTATGCAGTGTGATGTCAAGTATAAATTTTGGAAACAAAATTCTACGAAAGATGTTATTTTGTCAATTTACGTGTTCTTTAAAATGCAATCATAAAAAACTGAGATGAAATTTCGTGGCATAGGCACTTTAATCTAATGTAAGGGGTTTCAACTGTTACCTCAAATGAACAACCTTGACTTGATTAATAAATGTTTCGATGGCCTTAGGAGGAACTGGCCAAACAATACTTTTTCCCAAATCGGGCACGGATCGAACATTCCTGTTAACGAAAAGATTTAGAGTAGAAGATTAGCTCTGAACAAAAATAACAAGGGTAAAAGTAGATTTGGGGAAAGAGAGGCTTTTTTGTGCTGTAAAATAGGTATACCCCTAACACAAGCTGTACAGATTACAAAACTATAAGCTTGCTACGATCCGTCTGCGGACGTCATAAGGCATTGTTACCAAGAAACCCAAATTTCTCTTTCTCAAAAAACCCAACAAACTAACCATGGCAACCTCTCAGAGTTCATACGCCAGATCATAGTCGCTAGAAATGAATTGTCTGAAAACCCGGCCAAAGTTTTTGTTCTATGTTTTTGTCCACGTTTGTGCACTTTCACGCTTGCTGAACACATTGTGTTCTTGGTATAATGAAGCAATCAGCCAATAGCATCGTTGCTGTATAAATAGTAATGAACGTAAATAATAATAATAATAATAATAATAATAATAATAATAATATTTAATCACGAAAAACAAAAGATTTGTGCACATTCAGGACACCCTCAACTTAAATTGCCGCTCATTGTCAGCCGCTTTGATGTTCACCACGTTTCCATGCAATTTAATAGCATACCGTCAAGCTGCTATTTATAGCCCAAAATGCGGATAAACAAGCCAAAATTGACTTTCAAATGAGCCAATATCTATTCTTTGGACTGCAAGAATTGTGGGTAAAAGCGGACAAACTTAAATAGTGACGTCATCAGGACGGAGCGCTATTCTAGCGACTATAACCAGATTCTCTTAAAATGTTCAGCGAATGCTCCTGCATGCCATTGCTCTTTTCTTCATTAAAACAAAAAACTGCCAACTTCATAGAAGCAATTAAAGCAATTAACTTCATAGACACATAGTATATATGTAAGCGCATGTAGTACATGTGCGAGCTTATGGTATAATGTATAACAGACAGGGCCGTCGAGAGCCAGAACGGGCCCCGGGTCATAATTTGCGTGCGGCCCCCCTCCGATATTTTTACCAAGGTTTTACTGGGCTCCAGCGGTAAGTTTTTGATAATTATTATAATATATGATATATCTTCATAGACTGAATTTTTAGCGGGCCCCTTCTGGCCCCAGGGTAATTACCCCGCCTACCCCCCTCTCGACGGTACTGATAACAGACGTTTGGTATAGACGTTGCCCAGGGTTGACTAATAATCAGAAAATGTTTCTGCGTCTCACAAACATTTTCTGAGTATAATCCGACCGCCTTGACGAACATTTACTAAACGTTTGTCATGCACGTATTAAGAGCAACTCAAACTCGTTACCTAAATGCTTCAACAATTTTGTTCAAATACACTTTCATCTTCCAGTGACGATAACAAGACAAGATCTTGTTTCTTGCTCGCAGTCGTCGAACAAACAAACGGGCAAGGCCGCCTCGGATATTCTAGGTAAAAAAAAAGTCAGCAAAGTTTAGGAAAGGAAATTGTATTAACCACGTCAAATGCAAAAGAATTAAAAGGTTTTGGCTTTGATAACTTATAGAAAACTGAAGACATTTTTTCTACATAAACCCTAAGTAAACCTGATTACTAAGCGGATTTACTACCTACAATCAGTGACAAAATACCTTGGGACACTTCGTATTTGTGATAATCATCTAATATGTTACAATTTTTTGGTAATAAAGTTTATCTCTCCCTCTCCCTCCCTGTTCAATGTTGAATAGGAAACAAGTAAACGTTGAAAAAAGAGCCCAAATAGTAACCAATATTGAACAAGGGCCAAGGGGGTATATTTAAAGTGCGTATGAAATTTTCGCTACTTTCTTTATTTCATAATATAAAAATATAGAAATCGCTGATATTGCTACATATGCTCACTTTGTTTTTACGTGTTTAGAAAGTGCTTTATTTTTATATTTAATCTTGCCAAACCGTAGCATTTCTTAAGTCGAAATGTCAGCAAGGACTGAGACGAGTAACAATATCTGTGACGTCGCAAGGTGGATCAAGACTAAACAAATCTATTATGATTCACCGTGTGACGTCAAATAGTTGTTGCGGTCGCATTATTGTGTGTGACGTTTTACGGCCCTAGCTATCAATTTTGAACTGAAAAATAAAGTGTTTTCCAAAGACGTAAATAATAAATGAACATATGTACGAATATCAGAATTTTCTATATTTTTATATTATCAAATAATATAAAAAGCAAATATTTCATTTCATAAGCATGCACTTTAAAGCAAATGTGTTTACAATCGAAGTGTCCCAGAAGTTTTGGCACTGATTGTAGCTTATGTTTAAAGAGATAGGTTTTAACACTTTGAGGCCTGGACCTCTCCCTGTGCTGAATAAAATCGTCTGGCATTAGCCAGAATAAAATGCTAAAGACTCGTCATCAGGCTTCAAAGTGTTAACTTGACCTACTAGTTAAATAAGGCGCGTAACTTATATGCCAACCTGACCCACTAGCAAATTTAATCCATGACGCTAGATTTTCTGGGATCTGTAGGAGGTTAGGTACCCCTACAAAACCCTAACTTTAGTAAAAGTGCAATGAGGCAAAATAAACGATACTGGCCAGATCAGGTTGCGCGTGCACAAAAGTCACTTATTTCGCAGGTCAGGAATAGCGCGATACACCTAAAACTAGAAGCCCCCGAAACAGCCCCGCTTATATAAACAACCCCTAAATAATGACAAATAATGCATGTAAATTACAAATACAAATTCAAAACATCTCTAAATACACAGTCAAGTGCAACCGAGCTCATGACATAGCGGATATGATTTAGCAACCAGTATTCGCAAAAATGTCCTTACCCTTTGTAGCAGAAGTACAATCTCAGGGATTTTCTCACTTCTTTTCCCCTCCAGCAACGTTATACTTTGGGGGGTACGGATAAAAATTTTCGTTTTACCGTATGCAACATCTCCACTCAAGCCCACGTCTTGCAACAAGATCTCCACGCCACTTTTATCAGGTCCTTTGTAGTTTGGCCATGTCCTCGAAGAGATCATCTTGTACCTATAAATAAACAAATACATAAAAATAGGTACGCAAAGGTACGCAGTTACATGCGTCTACAGGTTAAAGGTGCTGCGTGCGTGTTTCGTAAACTAAACTGCAATGATTTGTGAACCAAACCAAAGGAAGCTACCCTGCGAGCAGAGCCTTCTTTTCCTTATTTCTTCGCTGAGAGGGAGGAAGAAAAGTAGGCTCTGCTGTATTCGTGACTGGTTTCCATTGCGCATGCATGTCAGTTGCTTGGTTACAATCTCGAACCCAGTCCCAATCAGAGCAGAAAACAAAACGAGAACCGGTTAAACGGGTCTTAAACGGGTTACTTCGTCCTAAATCTTGGACGAAGCCAAACACGAATACAGCAGAGCCTACTTTTCTTCCTCTCTCTCAGCGAAGAAATAAGGAAAAGAAGGCTCTGCTCGCAGGCTAAAGGAAGCGAGACAAGTTTCACGAAAAGTGTTACACGGTGCAGATGTGTATGGTTCGTGAAATTTGTCACGAAACGTCGTTCAGTGTACGAGGCGGCCGCCACGCTAAACCTGGCGATCTGTGGCGTGACGAAACATAGTCAGGCACATAATAGAAACATCCATGCTGCTGACATAGTGCTACATGGTTGCGTAAACTGTAGACGCAAAAAAATGACCTCAGCCTTAAATGTTATTAAGGTGGCTCGATGTGACGCTATGAAAAATTAAATTTTTCTACTTTAAAGTTTTGCATCTGTGCCACATTCTTAATCCCTTGCACAGTCCTAGTGTCAGTGCTGATATTTAAATAGCTCACACTTGCAGCATTTGTGTATCTGGACAAATTACAATTGTTGTAATACGCAACTTAAAATTTTGAAACCTGCTAGAAATTAACAAAGATCAAGAAAATGCCGTTGTGCCACAAAATGTTAACTAGAATTTTAAGTTTTCCTTCTGTCCTTTCCTTATTTCTAACTGAATTTCTCATTTCTCTTTGCCGAAAAAACACACACATTGAGTTTGTTTTAAATACAACGTGACCAAGGTTTCGCCAATGAGATTTCCATTTTTGTCCAACAAAAGTCTTTGGTAATTAGCAATACAAACAAAGCAAATAATTACCTCATAAGAAATCTTGAGTATAACTGTCTGTACGCAAATCCAGCTCTTCGTACTCGTACATTTTCCAAAAGTCCCAAATAGCTAACCTAGATAAGGCATTTGACATAGAAAGAAAATCGTTATCTTAGTGTAGATTTCAAAGTCGTTTCATATGGAACGTGCAAAATAGCCCAAGACTTAACTTTTGCGGAAGTTCGTTGTCTAAAAGCAGACTGACAATATATAATTAAGATGATTTCAGAATTAACCCCAGACAAACAATGAAGAGAAAATATCATGATTTTCTTAGGGGATGTTTATATCAAGAGGGCGAGCCTCCTAAGAAGGCTATCCTAGTCAGTGAGCTCTATATATAACTGGAGTGATATCTTTGTGGCGGACAACGTGCCTGGCATGTAGGCCTGAAGTAAGTATAGTTCCAGTCTTGTCAAGTCTGATCTGGTCAAACGACCGCGTAAGAGACTGGAACTATACGTACTTTAGGCCTACATGTCCGCCATGTTTGACTTCAATCTTTGTCCGGTCAATGGACAGCAGATATCACTCCAGTTATATATAGAGCTCACTGGTCCTAGTAAGGCTAGATTTCACCTCGCATTTACATGATAATTTTTCATGCTCATGCGTACAGTAACTCTTTGGAGCCCTATGAGGGTCAGCCTTCTTAAGCGACGTTTACATGTTTAACTTCCAGGGCTCCTAGACGAGATATCGAGCAGTCAATAGCGAGATCTCGCCAAAGCGAGTTGGCTCTCTTCTCCTGTAAACTAAAACAAATCTTACAACGGATTTGACTGAACAGGCGGAAACTCAGCATAAAGGGCTGGCCCTCTTTATAAACACTCCCTTATACTGCCGAAGTCAACTGAACAAATGTTTATATGATATATGATATTATACAATAATTTGGATAGTACGTGCGTCGATAGCCATGATCTATAAAAGGACAGATGCACAGATTACGTCACTGATGTAGTCTGATGTCTGATTTCTCTAAACCAATCACGGATCTAACTGCAACACCACGAGCCAATGACGTTGCTTGATTTGTATAGATCATGGATCACGTCAGATGAAGTTATTTATCTTTTTCAATGCCCCGAAAATTCGCCAGGAAAATTTAATAAGTTTGCTAAAACATAATTTTTCTATTTGAATAAAAATTATTAATTTTTTACTAATAATTACAAATTTTTTATTGTATAAAACAAATAGATTCCATTTTTTTGTTGTCTGTTCAGTTATAGAAGCACAGAAGACGTCACAACGTTGGTAAGAAAACCAGTGACCCACTCGACTACGTCTCGTGGGCCACTTTTTTGTTCTTACCACGTTTTGACGTCATCTGTGCATCTATAACTGAACAGACAACGGCAAAATGGAATCTATTTGTTAAATAACGTAGAATATATAATAATACAAACCTGGTGTTTCACTCGATGTTCGTCAAATAACGCCGCTGATTTTATGTCATTTGGTTTTATACAACGGACATAATGCGGTTCCTGTAAAAGAAAGAAATTAAAAAACACACCATGCAATTTCTCGTGCAAGTTACGTCGCAAGTTCGCAACAAAATTGCGAGACAAGTTGCACGATAAATAGCATAGTAAAACACCGCCTTAAACAAATCGTTTTTCGTTGGGATCCCGACTACTGTACTCAGCAACAAATCAGTTTGCACCAAAAAACGAGCCCAGCCATATAATAAAAGACTTGTACAAGTCCCTGAATAAAAAAAACTTTAATAGTAATAAACTTAAACCGTTACCTTAATCATCAAATTCGCCACGAGAGCAATCATTGAATTCTTAAAGAGTGTTGCAACAGTCGGAGGTCTCTTTGTGACCTAAATGAAATACATTTTAGACTTAACAATTACAGAAAACAAAGATAGTGAAGTAAAAGAAGGTTAGGTGAGTTGAAGTGGGGAGAGGTGAGTTGAGGTGTGGTAGGGTGAAGTGTGGTGATCGAGGCAAGGTGGAGTGAGGTGTGGTAAGGTGAGGCAAGGTGAGGTGAGGTGAGGTGAGTTGAGGCAAGGTGAGGTGAGGTGAGGTGAGGTGAGGTGAGGCAAGGTGAGGAGAGGCAAGGTGAGGTGAGGCAAGGTGAGGTAAGGTGACGTAAGGTGAGGTAAGGTGAGGTGAGGTGAGTTGAGGCAAGGTGAGGTGAGGGAAGGTGAGGTGAGGAAAGGCGAGGTGAGGTGAGGTATGGTGAGTTGAGGCAAGGTGAGGTGAGGTGAGGTGAGGTGAGGTGAGGTGAGGTGAGGAGAGGCGAGGTAAAGGGTAAACAAGACCAGATGAGGTGAAATAAGACGGAACTAAATGACATGAGAACAGACAAGACGAGACAAGACAAGATCAGATCGGTCCAAAGAATAACGTAACCTTTCGCGGTCCATCAAAAATTACACCTGTATAAGGGAGGGGAGCCGCAGGTCAATCTCAGTTATAGCATAAACAGATTACCTTCGTAACAGCTTCCTTTCCTTCGGGCCACATCTCTCTTAAGGCATTATGGTTACTACAGTGAATTAAAAGAGTAAATAGAAACAGGGATGAAGAAAAGATAATACTCCTTATGGCTTATAGTACAGGCTAAACTACGTTTGTACAACTAACCTTCATAGTAAGGGTTAAACAAACTTTGGCATTGTTTGTACTTAATTCAAACAATACTTAATCGTACTAGTCAGTCAAGACAGAGACAGACAGACAGACAGACAGACAGACAGACAGACAGACAGACAGACGGACGGACGGACGGACGGACGGACGGATGGACGGACGGGCGGACGGGCGGACGGACGGACGGACGGACGGACGGACAGAGGGACGGGCGGACAGAGGGACGGACAGACAGACAGACAGACAGACAGACAGACAGACAGACAGACAGACAGACAGACAGACAGACAGACAGACAGACAGACAGACAGACAGACAGAGGTGAAAACATACACCTCCTGGCAGTGGTAACGTTTAGGAAAAGGTAAGCGGTTACTACTATGGGAAGATGGACACATGCATAAACTGCTATCTTAAACTGTCAGTGGTTTAAACATACCAGTTGTACAACAGTCTTTTAAAATCTTGAAAAAGTGTATCCTTGTTCTTATCCAGAAATCCTTCGACATTGTATCTAAACAAAAATAAAATAACATGAACAAATATTATTTCGGATGACCTAGCCAGTTGACTATTAACCGAGTGTGAGATCTGTATGGGGAAGAATTTTCCTTCCGTTTTCGTACAGAAAACTGTTCAAGAAAACCAAGAGCAAATACTTTGCTGTAAGAACCAGACAAACGACTAAAACGAGGTTAATTGGAAATTTATTATATGGCTATTGGTTTGCTGTTTAATCCGCTCTTAGCGCTGCGTTCCTCTTGTTCCGTTGCCGTTCACTTTACGTTCATGTTTGTTCGCTTCGCTTCGCTTCGCTTCGCTTCGCTTCGCTTCGCTTCGCTTCGCTTCGCTTCCCTTCCCTTCCTTTCCCTTCCCCTTCCCTTCCCCTCCCCATCCCTTCCCTTCCCTTCCCTTCATTTCACTTCACTTCATGTTTACACATGTGAAACATATATATATTTGCCTCGATTATAGCTAAACAGGTTTCGGAAAAAAAGCCCGTTTTATTGTTCAAACTTTTCCAACGAACATGTCTATTAATCGTCTATTATTCTCATTCAAATCAACTCCGAAATTTTCCCGCCAAAACATATAGCATTACGAATTCCAAGCAATTAACTAATCAGCGCACACCATAACCTGAAAACAAACTTAGCCATAATACTGTATAATAAAAACTTACATACGTGAATCAATTTTGAAAACTTACACAACATCTCCGGCGTAGTGTTTTATTCTAAAATCTCGGTTGTGTTGCAACGTCTTGTTTGATGGCTGAGTCTGAAAACAACAAATAGAACGTTCAAGAATTCAAGTTTAAATAAGAACATAACGCCACATATAGGTAATTTCAAAAACCGTTTGTTTAGCTTGCTTTTTCAAACGTACCTGCCGACTGGAATAATGCTCGTGTTCTTTTAGCTTTTGATCCATTGTGTGTAATATCATCTAATAATGACACAATAAAACGTTCTGTATTTATAGCAGCAACACCACCAACACCATCGACAACAATAACAGCGGCAGCAGCAATAACAACAACGCAACACCATCACCGCCACTACCAACAACGTCAAGAACAACAACAACCGCAGCAACAGCAATAACAACGTCAAGAACAACCACAGCGTCAAGAACAACCACAGCGACAACAACAACAATAATAACAACAACAACATCGGCAGCAGTGGCAGCAACAACAACAACACAACACCATCACCGCCACTACTAACAACAACAACAGCAACTACAACAGCGACAACAACAACCACAGCAACAACACCACGATCAACAACAACAGTAGCAGCAGCAACAACAGCAAGTCAGCAAGTCAACAAAACAAACAAATAAACAAACAATCAATCAATCAAACAAACAAACAAACAAACAAACAAACAAACAAACCTTTACCTCATCAGTTACTTTTCCGGCGCTAATAATGGCTTCGTCTATGATTGATATAACGCCTTTGTGATTCTGCTCCACTAGATCACATATGATCTTATTATTGAAATACGTTACCTATATAAACGTCAAAATACCACTAAAGAAAACGCTGAAGTAAATCTACTTTGCATGACTACTTTGTATAAGAGTTTTGAAACTGAATTTTTCTTCTATAGCGACACTTTAAAGCATCGAGTTTATATATAAAACTCCGATATGAGTATTAACAACATACGACAGTCAATTCTTTTAATGTTTGCGTGGTGACAAATTGTAATAGAAGCAAAAATTATAGTAATACCACGTTTATTTTTGTTTTTGCTTAGCTTTGGTCCTGTTCTTTCGATGTAGGCCTGGGTCGAAAGGTAAGTAAAAAATAATAAACGTGGTGTTACCAGTGACGTAGCCAGACCCGACCCACCTGGGCCCAGGCCCGGGCTGCAGCTATTCACGAACATGGCCGTTGTACTGTCTTTGCACATTATATATTTTGTAAATAAACATCAGTGAAACTTTTAAGCAACTCGTAAAGTTGATCGATTCTACCGTCGATCAACCTTTTTCAGATCTTAAGGTAAGTTACATCTAATAGTTCCCATTGTTTTTCTATATGCTACCTGTAAAGTTTGGTCCGCACAATGAATGTTCCTTCGACATAGCATAGATTTACGCGCAATTATTACGCGAGAAAATAATTTTCAAAATCTGCTATAAAAGCACCAACTAAAGACATAGAATGTATCTCGGTGCTGCAGCTGAAAATACGAGAATATCGCGCTCAAAACGCAGGAAATGCCCTTTCAGACATCGACTTACGAGAGCTTGTACAGTAAGAACTAACAATTAAAAATGTTCACCCACCTCAACCCATTCAATTCCTTCCTTCCGATATTCTTCCTGTTCTTGTTTCAAAACCAGCTCTATGAAAAGCTGTTGGAGTTTCTCATTACAGTAGTTGATGCAGAATTGTTCGAATCCGTTCACGTCAAAGATTTCAAAACCATAAATATCCAGTACGCCGATCACTGTGCACTTCCCATGACGAATGTCTTTCACTTCCACGGCATTATTAATCTTACACACAATCCAGGTAAACAGCCTGTCGTACACGGCCTGTGTGAGAAAAACCAACCAATTATTACTAATGATAATGATGATGGTGGTAATAATGGTGATGATGGTGATGATGCTGACGATGGTGATGATATATGATAATGGTGGTGCTAGTAGTGCTGGGGGTGAAAGCATGGTGATGATGGTAATAATGGAGATGATGGTAGTGATGGTAATGATGGTGATGATAGTGATAATAGTGGTGATAATGATAACGGTGATGGCAATAATTGTGATAGAGCAACCTTGTTCCCAGGGCCTTCTTGAAATTGGGAGGGCGGGAAAAGGCCCTGGCATCGGCTGGTCACAGCACCCAAAAATACTGGGTGTAATAAATTAGCGATTTAATTTAGTATACAAAGTCCCGTCGGAGAAGTTCATTGTAATGGGCGGTCTCATTGGTCCCGTTGGCGGTTCCATTGAAGCTATTTGATTATAACTGGCACAAAACTATGCATAATTACGTTTCCTGGGGAATGTTTAAGAAAAGCAGTCAACCAATGAAAATGCAGAGTCCACCAGCCGATGCTAGGTCCTTTTCTCGCCCCTTAATTTCAAAAAGACCCTGGGAACGAGGTTGTGTGATAGTGATTTCCACCCTTGGATAGCAAGCTGCAGAAGACTGGACTACTGCCGAGTCTGTGCACACTATATCAGATAGGTTTTCGTGCCGGCGCAAAAGCCTATCAGGTATAGTGTGAATACGGCCTTAGAAACTATACGACTTTGTTTGACGTCAGTATAGGCACTACAAGTAGAAATAGATTTTAATGAGAAATATTAGTTGTTAACAAGACCTATGGGACTATGGAAATTCAGGAAAACATGGTATTGCTCACGACCAGATGGCTGCGACGTAATATATCAACAACGAGTTTGAGTGTTTCATCAGGGGATCCAAACACGAGAAAACATGATGAAAGCACGAGGCCGAATCTCAATCTCAATCTCAATCGAGCGATTTCAATTGAAAAATGCAATTAAAAGAAACCCTCATGAGATTTTATTCATGATGTGTGTAAAATTTATTCATAGAGCAACTTGTTTATTTTGCATAGATAATTGAGATCTTAAGAATTAGATGAACACTGGTTTTCATCTAATATCTTGGGCTTTACTGGAGTATCCAACTTCAATCAGGTGATTGAATGAACTATTGTAATTGGCTGATTAGCTCATGAATTATTAATGAGTTTGAGATGTGAATAGAAAAGCCACTCCGACTCACCTTGCACAGTGCATCGCGACCATAATAAGCATCATCAAGAGTATGACCTTTCTCCATAACTTCTCCTCTGGCAGCAACAATACGATAGCACAAAGCTTTCTCTAACTCTTCCACAGTTGAATTCAAAAGGGTAGCTACTGTGGACAACAACACTTTGTCTTCAACTAAAGCTTGTTCTTCCTCTAGATGAAAATCGAGGTTTCCCTAAAGAAATGCCCAATGTTTAATAAAAAAAAAACCAATGCAGGTTTTCCTAGAAACTACCAAATGCTCAATAAGAGAAAAGAAAAAGCCAGATATTTTCCAAATACTTAATTACATTTAATTGATGTGAGACTGTGTACTCGCGTAGAGAATATTGTAAGGTTATACATGTCTACAGGCGTTGCTCGGTCAGTCATTCAGTGTGAGTAACACCCATATATAACCTTATATGATAAGTTGTACGTATATGCATGTAGTGCATGAGGTACGTTTGCGAGCTTGGTGCAATGTAACAGATGTTTGGTAGCCATTTGTTAAGCTCAATTACTCAGAAAAGATTTATGAGCCCCAGACACGGTTTGAACCAGCAATGTTCTCATGACCGGTTAGACGCCGTAACCATATTACCTACAGTATACATCTCATATGCAAACGCCACCACTTAGGAGCACATATGACTATGAATTTGCAATCTTAGGGGGCTTTCCATTTACACGGTTAGACCGGTCAGTCCGGTTAAATGGAACACGATTCGTTTGAGATCTGGGATGGTCTGACTGGAAAATTTGCTCCTAATCAAAAGCAAGTCCAGCTCTCCATCTGGGTCTCAGTGGCTCAATGGTTAGAGTGTCTAACCGGTCATTAGAAGGTTGCAGATCCAAACCCTGTCCGGGGCTCAAAAATCGTTTCTGAGTAATTGAGCCACGAAACGTCTGTTACATTACACCAAACTCGCAAACGTACCACATGCATTACATGTATACGTACAACTTATCACATCACTTTAGCTTTAGCTACATCTCGTATACAAACGCTGCCACATAGGAGCACATATGACTATGAATTTGCAACGTTAACTCTCCATCTGAGCCACAGTGACTCAATGGTTAGAGCGTCTAACCGGTCATTAGAAGATTGCAAGTTCGAACCCTGTCTGGGGCTCAGCAATCTTTTCTGTAATTGAGCTTGACGAACATCTACCAAACGTCTGTTATCTATAACCTTATTATACCCTCACAAATAATCGTCCAATCAAACGCGTGCCAGTCCAATATTTTGCCAGTTAGGACAAAACCACAAGGTGTATTAACTTGTCAATCGCAGAATTCTTTGTTCGGTATAATAAAACACTCGCGTCACGCCCAATATTAAATTCTCTACTTAAATTTTCTATCAGAGTTCACAGTTCCACGTTATTTAACTAGATTATAGTCCATATTAAAGGCACTCGGCAATGACGCTCGTTTTTGAAAAAAGTTTTGAAAGTTTTGAAAAATTTTGTGGTCAAATCAAAGCATTTCAACTCGGTCTTGAACGTATTAACCTCGCTATCGCTCGGTCAATACAGCAAGACCTCGGTTTAATATTTTACCGTAAAGACCTCACTCTCGGTTATTAAGTAGTTAATAATTATAAAGAACGATTATCCCACGACTTACTTCACGTCGTAGCTGAGTGCATAGGGCGTTAGAGTAGTAAACGGAAGGTCGCTGGTTCACATCCATGCACCTTGAAGTAAATTTTTTCGGTCAACATAACATGTACTTACCAGATGAATTATAACAGCTACAAGTTTCCACACTGTTTCTCGTTCTCGATCAGTGAAACCAATCATCTTCATTGCTTTATTTACCACATTATAATCCTTCTTGTCATCAATACTACTAACCTATAGAATAAGCATAGCATACTTTTCGTATAGTTGCAAAATTTCAAGAAAATTTTTAACAAGAAATATTTCGACCAAAAATTTTAATAAGTCAGTGGAACTAGTACTGTATACTGCAACAGACTGAAGCAGGAATCGCTACACTTTTGTGGAACTGACCTATAGCTCCAGGCAATGAATAGCGTATTCACATGTTATAATGATTTGATAATGATTTAATATTTCTATTGCGCAAATTAACATGTGGATATGATCAAATGCGCATTACAATGTTATGGGTGGCTTATCAGGCAATTTAGAAATTTTCACCGTGGCCGTGTTGAGGCATATCAAAGGCGCTTTATGCTGCCGCCAACAACACAGTTCAGACCACGGATCTCAACTAAGACCTAGGTGTTGATTTTACGGAGGGAGGAAAACCGGAGAACCCGGCGAAAAACCCTGTTATTCACATGTTATTGAATGCATGTGCGACCTAATATCTGAATATCTCATCTATTCAAACCTAGCCAAAATTGTTAGGACACTTTGCCGTTTTTGATGAATTTCACTTGGTGTCTCAAAGACTTTTGGCCAGGATTGTCTGGAAATGGTGAATTCAACTGTTGCCTCTAATCCCAATAATTTTAGCCAAGCAGCAAGAAATCGTAATAACCATGCCATTATTTAAATATTTCAACATAATGGAACAAAAAACAATTTGGACTGCTCAATTTGTTCAAAAATCACACAAATATACATACGCTCCCACATGTTAGCTCATCACATCCATCTCCAACTCTCAAGCACAAGAACTTTATTCTTTATTTTACGAACTTGTTTCTGTTTTTCTTACAAAAGTTTAATTACCATGATGACTCTGACCTATGTACGTGTATGTTTAGGTATACAGGAACATAATACGGGTTGGACACTTACTGAATGACTTTCGCCTTGGTTGATGTAGTGATATTTAGTCGCATCTCGTACTAGGCCATACGATTTCAGAAGTTCTTCGGGAGCACCAAAAATTAACTAAAATTCCACAAATTATAATTAAACCTCTCACACTCTGCTATTGAGGTGAAGATACAGATGAATGAAAAGTAGAAAGATAAAAGAAATTAGTAATGGAAAGGTAAGACGAGTAGAAAAGATAAGAGATGATTGGTTAAAACATGCGATAGAAACGGCACAAGAAGGAAGGAAGGAAGGAAGGAAGGAAGGAAGGAAGGAAGGAAGGAAGGAAGGAAGGATAGGACAGGACAAAGTAAAGATAGGCAGTAAAGGAGGGAGGCACAGAGGGAGGGAAAGAGGGAGGGAAAAAAGAGGGAGGTAAAACGGGAGGAAAAAAGGAAGGAAGATTGAGCAAATCCTCATCCACTTCTGTCTTTCTCACGAAAATCGTCATTCCACCTTGAGACACCCAGCTACAATAATTTCCTGAAGATCTAAGCTAGACATAACGGTTGCCTAAATTATATTACCTGGTAAAATGAATGGAAATTTCGTTCTCCTTTTTGTTGCTTTATCACCCTGGACTAACCAAACAAAGAAACATAAAATGCATACAAATATACAGAGAAAACTCTCAAGACCCTACACAAATAGGTCAATCACCATAGTGTTTCTAATTTCCAAAGGAATATCCTTTTTAATTTTTAATTTTTAGTTTCTAATTGCATTTCCTTGCAGTATAGTCAGTATATTTATTTAGTATTAACTTATTATTGAGTCGGTTTTCTTTGTTCTTTCGAGGGCTTTATATCGCATAAAGCCCTTGAATAATAATTAGAAACGAAATGAAGAAAAAAAATAAGGAAAATCTTTGTCCAAGGTGGAAAAAAAAGACAAAACTTTGTTGGAAAACCTCCTCAATAATAAATTAAGTCAGTGCGCGTCCGAGGGCTTTATATCGCATATATCCCGACGTTCGAGGGATTTATCTATTACTTAAACTGCATGTACATAATAATTTTATTAAACCTTCTTAAGCTCATTAACTCATAAAGAAAACACAAAGAAAATGGCTAATCGCTGTTGTGGATCCCCTGCCATCGTTACTAAGTAACTTTTCTATGTTGTTATCTGTACTTAATTTATTATCGAGTCGGTTTTCTTTGTTCTTCCGAGGTCTTTATATCGCATAAAGACCTTGAATAATAATTAGATACGAAATGAAGAAAAAAACAAGGAAAATCTTTGTCCAAGGTGGGAAAAAAAGACAAAACTTTGTTGGAAAACCTCCTCAATAATAAATTAAGTCAGATAAATCCCTCGAACGTCGGGATGTATGCGATATAAAGCCATCGGACGCTGCGCGTCCTCGGGTCTTTATATAGCATACATCCCTCGTTCTCGGGATTTATCTATTACTTAAACATTTTTTATCTGGCAAAGCTAATGAAATAAATAAATAAATAAAATATAATGATCGATGTTAGGGACTGGTCATAAATTATCAGGGGGGACGGGGGTGGAGAAAGTGGGAGGGTCATAACCGTTTCAGCTCCTCAAAAGGGAGGATCATTAAAAAATTGAACTATCAAAAGGGAGGGTCACATAAATTTAAGCCCACTCTCTATGATAATTTCACTTTACTCAAAGTTCCAAAACAGATCACAGTGATTATAGTAATTATTAGTAATATAAAATAGTAATTTAATAGTAATATATGAATTTATTCATAAAATACATAAAACAACACATGCTATCCTAAAGTCAAATGTCATTTTACACTACATTTTAAAAATTCATGAGCAAATTTAACAAATATATTTAGTCTCCTCACTTTCTTCTTCTTTGTCACCATCATCCTCAATTGCACCACCACTTTGTACATCAACATCATCATCATCAACATCATTATTATCATCAACATCATCATCATCATTATCATCAACATCATCATCATTATTATTATCATCAACATCATCAGTTTTAGTTCAGAGTCGACAGCTTGAGTTTCAGTACTATTTTATTAAAAAATTTTTTAAAAATATACTGTGCCTGTGTCAATGTTGCTCAGATATGCTTCGGTATGAACGTTTATTTTAGAAGGAGGTATTTTGTGCAGGGGGAGGGGTCATGATTTTTTTGGCCATGGCCAAGGGGAGGGTCACATTATTTCATGCTCATCGTCGCGGGAGGTCACATTTTTTTCAACTTTTTACTTCAAACCTCCACCCCCTCCCCCCTGGTAATTTATGACCAGTCCCTTAATACCGTGCTAAAGAACTTGTATAAGTTAATGCGCGTCTAAGGAAGCTATGTCACCCTATGTTTTGCACCACTTCTGCATGTTCATGCTTTAAACATTACTTATATTGTTTACTGGTGCTTATACTGTATGTAATCAGTAATAATCAGTAACAGATTTACTACATTCTAAGACGTTACGCTACATTCTAAGACGTGAGTCACGCTCTATATAAGACGTTACGCTACGTTATAAGATGTAAGACGTTGCGTTACATTCTGAGACTTTACGTTACATTATAAGATGTTACGTTACATTGTAAGACATTATGTTACATTGTAAGACGTTACTTCAGATTCTGTGGCTGTGCGCTATCGAAATTTTTATTATATCCCGTTGGGATCACGTCGATATCGCAAATTTCAAGCCCTGCCTGGCAGATATGATAGATGTTGTAAATCTTTTGAATTTTCTTCATGAATTATTAATAACTTTATCCAAATTAATAATTCATGAAGAAACTGAGGTGTTGTAAATCTGTTACTGATTATTACTGATTACATACAGTCTAAGCACCAGTAAACAATATAAGTAATGTTTAATTAAGTCTAATTCGGGGTCAAAACCAAAAAGCCAAACATATCCTAGGCGAGAGACGTACTAACATATCTCAATAATATGCCAGTCTAAATCTTTTTTAAAATGTTTTGGCCTAGCTACACTAAAATTCGGGTCTCCGTCGGTTCCTTGATGCGACCTCCACCAGATATTAAACAACAACGACAAAATACCGCGTTGTTCGACTTCTCGGATCTTTGAAAAGTCATCAGCAGATTGACATTACTCGCACTTCACATGATGTCCCTTAAGTCAGCCGCACGTCTTGGTGCTATTACAACGTCTCTCGCTTAATAAGGCGCTTCCAGTCCCGCGGGATAACACTCGCGTGGGAATGCAATTCCTTTGAGTCCTTTCTTGTTCTAAATGGCATTTCAATCCATTTTACCGCTGCTGTAAGACTTGCCAAACATAACAATTTTATCTTAACTTTAAAGCTATTTTTCGCAAATCACGAAATTCAACAAAAACCGAATATTTCAAAAAAAATATTTCTATTTAATACGTTTTGACCAATTATTCTGAAATTTTTAATACTAAAAGATACAAACATTATCTAGGAGCTGAACCTTTAAAATTGACAAGTATTGTAAAGCTCTTTAATTTATAAAATAGAGTGTTTTATTGATTTTTCCGCCACTAATAAAAGTGATAATCTCACATGTGATAATCTCATATGTGACGATTATCGCTGAATCAGCATTATAGTTTAATGCAATTTTTGCAAGGCAATAGGACAATTTGTTTATATAATAAACAGAACAATACATGGATGCTTGGAAATATGAAATTTATTTCTCGTGTTGACCAGGATATGTCACTCGTTCACTTCGCTCACTCGTGAGATATCCTGGTCAACAAATAAATTTCATATTTCCGCACATCCATGTATTATTCTCTATTTACCGGTAATTTATAATACACTGCATGCTTGCTTAATTTAAAAAAACAAACTATTGTTGTGAAAATTTTTAACAAATTCTAAAAAACTGATAAATGTTCCAATTTTTTTAGGTTCAGCTCCTTGAATATGCATTCATTGATAAAATTAACCATTAAAAACATTTTCCTGACCATTCCTTCACAAGTTATCATTTTTGAATATAAAGGTTCTTTATAACAATGGGGGACAATTATCTCAGTTACCATGGCAACACAAGAGTAGGTCACAGTATTTTCTGGGTCACATTTTCACATACTCTATCATTTGAAACTTATTCTCTCTGTTTAAATTTAAAGAAAAAAGAAATTTGGGTGCAAGACCCCCTTAAAATATGAATACTTAGTAAACCATTACTGCCCACCTGAACTGGCTTAGGGTTCTACATTTGATGAAAAAAATTGTCTTGCATTAATTATTTGGCCAACTCAGAAAGAAATGCGTTAAGTTAAAAATCTTACCTTTTCTAGCAAGTAGTTATTGATATGGCCCCCAACAGGATCACCTTTAAAATCAAAATTGATATCCATATACTTTCCAAATCTGCTAGAATTGTCATTTCGGGTCGTTTTGGCATTTCCAAACGCTTCCAACAATGGATTTGATTGTAGGAGTAAATTTGTTACCCTATAAAACAATAGTTATCTAGAACTAGAAGTTACTGAAATATACCTATTTGGCAGTAGCACAAACTGCAAACCTGTAATTATCATGTAAATTGTCAAAGTTGTGCAGCTAGTCCAGAATACATTGTAATTTGTGCCATAGAGCAACAGTACAGTACAGTACACCATACAGTACAGTACACCATACAGTACACTGTACAGTACAGTACACAGTACACAGTTACAGTACAATACAGCTAGTACACGGTACACGGTACACAGTACAGTACAGTACAGTACACTTGCACAGTACAGTACACGGTACAGTACATGGTACACATTACAGTACACGTTACAGTATACGGTACAGTACACGGTACAGTACACGGTACAGTACACGGTACAGTACACGGTAGAGTACACGGTAGAGTACACGGTAGAGTACACGGTAGAGTACACGGTAGAGTACACGGTAGAGTACACGGTAGAGTACACGGTACAGTACACGGTACAGTACACGGTACAGTACACGGTACAGTACACGGTACAGTACACGGTACAGTACATGGTACAGTACACGGTACAGTACACGGTACAGTACACGGTACAGTACGGTACAGTACACGGTACAGTACACGGTATAGTACACGGTACAGTACACGGTACAGTACATGGTACAGTACGGTACAGTACACGGTACAGTACACGGTACAGTACACGGTACAGTACACGGTACAGTACACAGTACAGTACATGGTACAGCACACGGTACAGTACACAGTACAGTACAGGGTAGTGCAGCACACCATACACTGTACAGTACACAGAACAGTACACTGTACACAGTACAGTACACAGTATGGTACAAAGTACAGTATAGTACACAGTACGGTACACAGTAAGGTACACAGTACAGTACAGTGTACAGTGCACAATACAGTATACATTACAGTACACAGTACAGTACAGTACAGTACAGTACACAGTACAGTACATACAGTGCAGTACAGTACACATGACAATATGCAGTACAGTACAAAGTACAGTACAATATAGTTACGGTAGTTTATATTAAATAAAAGTTAACAGTCTTAAAATAGAATGGCCAAAATAAATGTATCAAGAAGTCTAATATGCCACTGTACCTTTCAACTTCTTGTTGCCTACTTATATTCGTGACTGCAGTAATATAACGCATTATGATCTTTGAAGCTTCTGTTTTACCTGAACCACTCTCTCCTGCAAAGCATTTAAAAATACTTTTTTTAATTTAACAACATGCAAGGTCATATCTACCCAGGTATCAATAATTTTTTTCATTGTATTTCTTAAATTAATACATAAATAAATTCCTATCCACAAATTAATAGCAATTAATTTTTGTTACATTAGTGGAAGAAATACAGTACTATGTTAAGATAATATTATAAGAAAGACATCTGCACATCAGGCTTTAAGAAAGAAACACCCACCACGCAGAAATTTCTTTCATACTGTATGTCATGTAAGTTATGCTTATGCAAAATTCAGAGCATTAAAGAGATGCTTTTATATTTCTTTTTTGAAATGTGGTTTTCTTAGTTCCCTTATGGATTAAATATTGTCTGTCACTTTCATTCTCAATAATAGATGTTGATTTATCAATCTCGACCATTAATTTATTGATTTTGACCTTCAATTTATTGGTCTTGACCATCAATTTATAGTTCTGGAGTAGCAAATTTAAATTCAGTACACTTTGTCAGGTATGGCTTGCCATAGAAGTACTGTACTCATGCAAGAAAACAACTATGTGCAATAATTCAACTGTAATATCCAATATACTCAAGGTAACAATATTATACACTTAATGTCTGGTCATGAGGGAAACATTTAGTTTTGTTTTCCCAAGAGTCTAAATATTTCCTGAGATGAAGTTGAGGGAAACATCAAGACTCGAGGGAAAACAAAGGGATCAGACATTAAGTGCTTTGTTATATAGCTGGGAGTTTTCATTGGATTTTTGCTTGGTTTAGGCTGTTTAGCTAGACTTTCACTAAGCAGTTGTTGCCCGAGCAGGCAACAATTTTCACAATATTGCCAGTGCGGGAAACATTTCATTTGTCTAAATCCACGTGACCATAAATGAACCAATTGCAGTCTGAGTTACAACTAGCAAAAACCCAGCTGCAGTATATAACAATGCACTTTACTTTCCATAGACAAACTATAACATAAACCGTTGTAGGATATATATATATATTGAGAATATATTTTATTAGTATAAATACACCGGTAATTATAGAAAATCATGTGCGCTGATTGGTGAATTAAGGTGGCTCCACACAGTTTCTTGAAAAATGGAAAATACAAGTTTAAGAGTTCAAAATACGTGATTAAACAATTCGGGAAAAGAATAAAACTAAATGTTATGCATAGTTAAACAGTCGGACAATCAAAAACTGTTACCAAATAAATAGCAACAGTTGTTGCTATGGCAACAATGACTTTTCAAAATGGCTGTCAATTACCCTTTAAACTAATTTAATTCGAAAAAACCATTTTTTTTTCATTAAAACTTTTCTTGAAGTATGAGTAATCAATAGGCCAATTTAAAAAAAATTCTGTAGAACGAAATATTTTAAAAATTAACAAACATGATTTTTCCGGGAAAAAAATGATTCGTTCTACAGAATTTTTTTTAAATCAGCCAATTGATTACTCATACTTCAAGAAAAGTTTTAATGAAAAAAAAATTGGGGGTCACCAAAGTTTTTTTCGAATTAAATTAGTTTGAAGGGTAATTGGCAACCATTTTGAAACGTCATTGATTCCATAGCAACAACTGTTGCTATTTATTTGGTAACAGTTTTTGATTGTCAGACTGTTTAACTATGCATAACATTTAGTTTTATTCTTTTCCCGAATTGTTTAATCACACGTATTTTGGACTCTCAAACTTGTATTTTCCATTTTTCAAGAAACTGTATGGAGCCACCTTAATCCTACTTTGGATTAAGTAATAGATAAATCCCGAGAATGAGGGATGTATGCTATATAACTATAAATATGCTTTATATCGCAAACATCCCGATGTTCGAGGGATTTATCTGACGTAATTTATTATTGATGAGGTTTTCCAACAAAGTTTTGTCTATTTTTTCCACCTTGGACAAAGATTTTCCTTGTTTTTTTCTTCATTTCATATCTAATTATTATTCAAGGGCTTTATGCGATATAAAGACCTTGGAAGAACAAAGAAAACCGACTCAATAATAAATTAATTCTTGATAATCACCTACAGCATTTATTCAAAATGGCCACTAGCCAAGTTGTCAATGCAACAGACGAGGAAATTAACAATTTTAAAGAAAATGTTGTTCCTAAAAGTACAAAAATGTGTATTTATACTAAAACAATTATTCGCCTCAGGCTCAGTGAATGTCAGTGAATAATAACCTTGACTTTGTCTCGGTTATTATTATACACCAATATTCAACTCGCCTTCAGCGAATAATTGTTAAATAATATTCCAGTCTGACAGATCAAATTTTGATCCTCAAAGTGGTCATCAAGTCAGTTTACAGGAATGCTAGCTGTCGCAATAATTATAAGTTATAACCACCACAAGAACATAATTACATATTATTAAGCATTTAAACCATTTACATGTAATCCTTAATGCCTTTAGTAGTTGAAAGAATCTTTTAATATTTAAAGTGGCCAAAAAAAACATTGGCCTATCAAAGGTCAGATGAGATGTTCTATGAGAAAAATTTCGTCTAATTTAAATATAGATATGACTACTGCCAATGTACAGTATTGTATTAAATTGCAGAAGTATTATTAATTAAGTTGTGAATATATTTATATTATATCAAAACAATCTCAGAAGGTGGATTTGCCAAATTAAACTGCTGCTCTAAAAATCATTGAAAATAACACCTTAGCAAATAAACAGAATGTAAAGTACAAAAGAAAGAAAAGTATAAAATGGTATATAGTTATAATACTGTAGGAGACTTATCATGTTACTGACATAAAAATTATTGGTTTCACGATCAAACCAGTAAATATAACTTTTAATACAAACCGTAATCTCGTTAAACTAGTACACAAACGTGTAGAAAAAACTACTACTTGAACAAGCAGTAATATTTAAATAATATAATTATAATATTAAATCCGAAACTGACAGCCAAGAATCACGAGACACGAGATGCAAACTATTTACAGGTAAGTTCTAGACAGTTTAATATAATACACGGTAACGATCTTCCTTTACATCATTCTAACCAGTTCTCTCGAATCTGTAGAATCTTCGCCACAAGCACACTAATATCTCGTTGTGAACATCGAAACACAAAAGCAGATATATTTCTATTTAATATGTGTGGTCTTATCTTCAAACAAATCGCAGTCAATTAGAGTGAGCATAATAGCGCAATGATGAACATAATATTAATTTATGAGTCGTATTACTGAACTCTTTAATTAATAATTTGTGTGGTGAAAAGATCTGGCAAAGCAATACGATGTGTTAACCAAAAATTTCAACACACAAACGTGACAAACTGATATATTCTCATCATTTCACATGCGTTTATAAGTTTCCTGATTTGATTGTCCAAATAATCGAGTTATACATTCGATCAGCTTGGCTTTGTTTGCCTTGTATATAAAGTAGCAGAATGGGCGCATCGCAATAGTTTAAAGGTCTCCTTTTGTTTTTCAGAATTTACTGGGATACATAGAAATAAGACTGAAATGAATTTTTAAACTGTCGGATAATTAGTATCCGTATTATAATGTACCGAAATGGTAAACGGCAGAACACGTACTTTACATAAACAAGCTTGGCAACCGGTGTTTGTAGACTGTGCAAATATATCTGATACTTTGATCAAGTGATTGAAACGGCTGATTGAAGAATTGAGAGGATTACGATATGTGCTACATCTCACAATATCCATCAACCAAGATCATTGACCAAATTAAACATAAAAAGTTGGACGACACTACGACAGTAGTCGCCAACAGACAACATCAACCGAACAGTAAGCAATTTCTGATAAATTTCTGGCTGTGTGTTCGCCACTAACCTGATATCACAATGCACGTATCTCTACTCTTCCTCTTCATACTGATATAAGCTGCATCGGCAATAGCAAATATATGCGGTGGTCTCTCATAAAATTCCCTGCCAGAGTAATCGGCGATTTTCTCCTTATCGTAAATGTTCAACGTTTTGTAGGGATTCATCGAGACGAGAACTTCGCCGATGTAAGTGTAAATTCTTTCTTTCTTGTAACGCAATTCCAAGTTTTCCATGAACGCTTCCATGGTGATATCGTCCAAAAGGACGAAATCCTCTTTGCCGTACATCGCTCCTTCGTGGAAGGACGCCATGTTTGAGGAGTGAAACAAACCAAAACTGAAACTTGAAAGTGTGACAAGGGAGATGGGGGATGAACCCTCCCAAGTATACCAGCTTCTGATTGGCTCAGCTGCGTTTATCGTGCTAGTGCCAATACAATGGATGTGGGTGTGAGAAATTCTTCAAATCTTCAAATTTTCTTATTTTATGCATTCTGTGGCTACACGCTAACTTTTTTTAATACTCCAAAGTTGCTTTTTTTTATAACCTACAAAAAATGCGCAAGGATTGTCGAGCCTAGTGAAGAATAAGTGAAGTATGACATTGGCCCACCATATTATATTGGTTCGCGTGAAGCTAAATTATAGCATAATAGCAAAACCCAAAGGCTGTCTTTGTCTTGTATTTTATTAAACATTTTACTGTCACTAAGGTTATGGGTTTAAACCTAATTTTAACGGCTCACTCATTTTAAAAATAGTTCAAGTAGCATGCCATTTATACAGAAACACACACGTACGATGACATGAACCATGAGAAAACTAAACTTTGCCATATAGTCGTTGTCAAGTCAAATGCGCTCAACAAAGAAAATATAAGCAATATCATAGCAGATGGCTTGTCGGTCCTTATAGAAAAGGAAAGGAATGCAAGGGGGGATAATTATCCTTATCAGGCTTGTACTTGCAGACAGCCAGTGACTGAATTGCGACTATTAAATCTATCATCTATGAAATAGAGTCAAACAGACGACGCACGTCGAGTACGAAACGTGGGATCAAGAACCATTCTAGAACCATTCCTGCCTTACTCCTCTCCAAAAAACGTTCTCAAGCTCGAGTAACATAACGAGAGTCGAAGGAGTTATTCCTAGGTGGTCTCCCTGACCCTGTCCGATCGGCCAGACTTTTACACGCCATGCACCTGTGGCAACCCATGCTAGGAAGCAAGTTGATGTTGGAAGGTGCACAGCTTCAAAAGGGCATTTTGTTTGGGGGGTGAAACTTCAAAAGGACACTTGAGGCACATGTTTTATCACGAAAAGGACACTTTTTTGTAGCAAAAAGGGCATTTACGACAAAGTTGGGGGGAGATGCCTCCCTCGGCCCCCCCGCGCGGTTCCTACGCCCCTGATATATCACAAGAGCCACCAGAGACTGAGAGTAAAGTCTAATTTGGAGTGACCTAAAGGAGTCACTTGACAACACTTGAGAAATATTTCGTGCACACGAAATTATAACCAAGTTAGGGTAGAAGCAAAGATAATAATGAACAGGATAACAACAACACCATATAGAGTGTCGCCTAGGTTGAACAGTGTCTATACGAAAAGGGGAATAAAAATTACCAAAAAAAGAAAATGCCATTATTTATAAAATTCGACAAGAACCCCTCGGCTCCACTCCCACGAAAAACTGTGAAAACGGAAGTGAATAATGCCTATACATGCACTATTAGTCGCCAGTAGGGAAAAGTGAAAGTAATTAAGTATACACGCGTGCAAAAAATTAATGCAGGCGATAATTTGTGGAAACACCATGCACGTTTATTAATTATTTATTGATAAACTTTCAAGCTGTTCACTCAGATCTTCATCAGAGCAACAGGTCGGAAGCTCACCAGTGCATGGCGTAGGGGAGCGATCGCACCCTCCCCCCAATGGTCTCCAAGACCGTTCTCGTGAAACGTTTAAACCGCGGAAACTTGTAGGGGGGGGGGGGTACAGTTGTTTTAAGACCAAGTGAATAGACAGTGATGTGTGATATATATTACAGGCATGCAGATGCCATAAATTACAATACTAATTAGGGTCTATATAAAATGCCTCCAACCTGTTTTTACATTTACGATTATAAATAAATCTAAAGATATTCTCACGTGTATCATTCTATGTTTTGGTCGATTTCAACAAAATTATGTAATTTATGGCTTTCAGATTACTGTAAAATACTTGCTTAAAAATGCAGGAAATAGCGTTTCCGAGAACCTAGAAAGTCCAAAATGTCCCGAGAGAGCTTGCCCCTGGACCCCCCTAGCACATCGAGGTTCTTGCACCCCCAAACCCAAGACCCTGGCTACGTCACTGAAGCTCAGCTATAAATAATAAACGTGGTGTTTCCACAAATTCTCGCTTTAGTTACAATTTGTCACCATGTAAACATTCAAAGAATTAGATAAATTTAACATTACAATATGAGCAATTACGTAGGCCATTTTGTATTTCGTGACGTCATTTCTTTATTTTATAATTTTTTAATACCATCTTTTAGCAAAGCTAGCTTTTTATAATTTTGAATATTAAGAATAAAATTCTTTGAACACCATTCATTTCTCAAAGTATATTGCCCTGAAAAACTATATCAAATTCCACAACTATTTGTATTATATCTAAACTATATAGGTTTTCGACTTCTCGAATGATTTGGACCCACAGTGCATACAGTAACTGGCCTTTACGCTGTTGCAGTAACACAGCGTAAAGCGCAGTTACTAATGGTTTTGTGAAGTTTGTGTTTGTGCAGTTCTTGCTTTACAGAGCTTGGTTTAGAGCTACTATAAGTCAGTCTAGTCATCCAGCAAACCGCCCTCTTCCGAAGATGGCGCCCAATGTCAATGAGGTATTATTAAATTGGTTCGGCTCCTCCACAGCTAGAAGCTTCTTTTTGGAGAAGGTCGATGGCCCGCGCACCTTAACTGCGCGCTAAAGGGTAACTTTAGTCCAAAAATGAAACACGTAATATATCAACAACGAGTTTGAGTGAGTGTTTCATCAGGGGATCCAAACACGAGAAAACATGATGATGTTGATATGGCATCTCAATCGAGCGATTTCAATTGGAAAATGTAATTAAAATAAACACTCATGAGATTTTATCATGAGTGTGTGTAAAATTTATTCCTACAGCGACTTGTTTATTTTGCATAGATAATTGAAATCTTAAGAATTAGATGAACACCGGTTTTTATCTAATATCTTGGGTTATCCAACTTCAATCAGGTGATTGAATGAACTATTGTAATTGGCTGTTTGTAATTGTAATTTTTAAATAAAAGTCCCTTCAATTTCATGTTTAAAGTGCCTATAACCTGGTTTCCATAAGACATTAAGACCGTCCCGATCGCCTGAATTTGATGGATCAGATTGGGCGATTCGAAATATGAGACGATCGAGACGATCGTATGGAAACCAGGCTTATGAAACTTAAGTTTGTCTTATTTGAAAGAACACTTAAAATGGTAGAGTAACATCTTTTGAAATTTTTCGTTTCCTTGGTTCGTTCTTGAGGTATTTCAGTTTGTTTGATATGCAAATTAAACATTCTGACGTCGCATGTGCATAATAAGTTATCGAAAAAGTTATATATTTTGCTAGTATCAAATATAATAATCACTTGAAGATCTACATGTTTAGTGTTGTGGGCGAAACACATCCACATGCCTCATTCAAATTAATTTGGTTTGATAATAGAAAAGATATCTAACCTTCTCCGATAACTCATTATGCACCTACGACGTAAAATGTTTAATTTGCGTATCAAACTAAAATATCTCTAAAGCAAGCTTTATTCATGAGATATTTTAGTTTGATAAACAGTTTGAAAAACTGCAAAAGATGTTACTCAGTATGATCACTAAGTGTTCTTTCAAATAAGACAAACTTAATTTTCGTTCCATTAAAAATATTAATAGTTTTACGATATCTGCTCTGGTATTTTGAGTTTGAATAACGGCTCAATTTTGATGTACGACGGAATTTCCTTTTCAATTTTGACGTCATATCGTCAAAGTCGAGTCACAATGATAACGTCATTTCCCGAGAACGAAAGCAAATATTGTATAAAAACAATCAACATTTCCAAACATGACATTTAAATGACTTTCATTTAAAAGTAATAAGTTAATAAAGTTAATATAGGAACAAACAATATTTTTTGTTTGTTCGTCCCATATTGCTTACGCGTCACTTACATTTTAATACCTCACTGGGCGCAATCATTTGGAAAAAAGGCTGGATAACATATAAAAAATCAAAAAATAAAATACAAAAAGTTTATTAAACAGAAAGCACTAAACGACGAAGAGTGCTGCCCATTCTTCCAGAGACTGCGCCAAACAATGTATTGAATTTTACTGCGCATGTCACAACTTCTCGCAGGACCATTGTCCATGAATTTCAAAGACTATGGGGATAATAGGCCATTTGCACGATGACGTACGATGGCGTTGAGTGCCCGGACTACAACTACCAGAATGCTTTGCCTCAAAGGGACGCGTCCAGTCCTTTCGAGGCTTTTCCAAATTATGTCGTCAAATATGTTTTTTCCAAAAAGCTAGGGGGTAAACCAAACTGCTGATTAGGGGTATCGAAAAGATTTCTAAAATCTTAAGACTCACTGAAACTTGACGACAAATTTGGAAAAAACAAATTTGACGACATATTTTGGAAAAGTGCAGGGGCGCGGGGGCAGCACGGGGGCAACCCCTTTCTCGTAAGAGGAATGTTTTCTACAGGAATTGCCATTCGTATTATTGTATTAAATGACTTTTGTATTAATACCTCAAAATCTCAAATGACTCACAAGCTAACTTATTACTGCAGACCACACAGAGGCAGCAAACTAATTTTGCCTTGGGTTAGCTGCGTCCAACCTCGTTCTCAGGGCGTTTTTGAAATTTAATAGAGGGTGGGAAAAAGCCCTGGCATCGGCTAGTCACAGCACCCAAAAATACGTATACTGGGCGTAATAAATTAGCAATTTAGTTTAGTATGCAAAATCATTCTGAGTAATGGCAGCCCCGTGGGAGAAGTTCATTGTAATGGCGGTCCTATTTGTCCCGTTGGCGGTACCGTTGAAGCTATTATTAGCTTCTATCTTTCCAGCTATTATCATAACTGGCACAAACTATGCATAAATATGTTTCACGAGGAATGTTTAAGAAAAGCAATCAACCAATGAAAATACCGAATCCAACAGTCGATGCCAGAACCTTTTCCCACCTTACCAATTTCAAAAACGCCCTGCATGAGAACGAGGTTGAGCTGTGTCTTATTGTGTCCAGGCCAGGCCTTTTTCACTTGGCGGGTGTTTTCTGATTCATTAAAGTTGCCATGTTTTCTTAAATGTAAATGGGAATGTAGCATCAATATGTACAACTCAGTCGTTGAATTTTCTTTCTCAATATATTGTCATTCATTATATTATACCGTTATGCTTTTTGGTTATTTTATGCTATAAAGCAAAATTGGCGAACATTATTTACCACGTGCAAAAATTAATGCTGAGAAAGTGCCCTTTTTATATGGCTGCCCCCGCCGCCTTACGTAGCTTCCGGCGCCCCTGGAAAAGTGACATGATAAGTTGTACGAGTATACATGTAGTACGTTTGCGAGCTTGGTGTAATGTAACAGACGTTTGTTGCACGTTCCTCAACTCCTCAATTACTCAGAAAAGATTTCTGAGCCCCAGACATGCAGGATTCGAACCTGCAACTTTCTAATGACCAGTTAGACGCTCTAACCATTGAGGCTCAGATCTGATGGAGAGTTAAGGTTGCAAATTCATAGTCATATGTGCTCCTAAGTGGTAGCGTTTGCATATGAGATGTAGTTCTGGGGCTCAGAAATCTTTTCTGAATAATTGAGCTTGACGAACGTACGCGTCCAACAAACGTCTGTTATATTTTGGAAAAGCCGCGAAAGGAATGGACGGGTCTTTTTGAGTCATCCCTTTTAGCCGAAACCCTAGAATACTGGCAAAGCATTCTGGTAGTTGTAGTCACCCACCGTCATCTATGATGAAAAAGTGCTTGAAAATGATGAAAAAGTGACGATGATGAAAAAGTGCCTGAAAACATTTTCGGAAAAGAAAAGACAAAACACTCGCAAAAGCAAAGCGAACAAACTACCAACTACTCTGCGAGCAGAGCCTTCGTTTCCTTATTTCTTCGCTGAGAGATAGAGAGGAAGAAAAGTAGGCTCTGCTGTATTCGTGACTGGTTTCCATTGCGCATGCATGTCAGTTGCTTGGTTACAATCTCGGACCCAGTCCCAATCAGAGCAGAAAACAAAACGGGAACCGGTTAAACGGGTCTTAAACGGGTTACTTCGTCCTAAATCTTGGACGAAGTCAAACACGAATACAGCAGAGCCTACTTTTCTTCCTCTCAGCGAAGAAATAAGGAAAAGGAGGCTCTGCTCGCAGGTAACTACCAACTGGTCTGTAGCATTTCTCAAACTCATTAATAATTCATGAGCTAATTAGCCATTGATCATGTGCATGAGTTTTGAAACCCAGTATAAAAGGTCGCGCTAACTGAATTCATAATTAAGAAATCAGATAATAAACGGCACAAACAAAAGATCGTTTATTACCACATTTCTTAATTATAAATTCAACATGAGATTATTGATGCACCAATATCACCAAGTCCCTCGCGAACTCTACTAATAGACGGTTGAGAAGCTATTTCATAAACTTGTTGTATCGTGTTTTACCAGGGATTACAAACACTCGCGAACAATGAAAATTACTCGGTTAACGGCCTCATGATTTTCATTGTCCTCTCGTGTTTGTAACCCCATGGTAAAACACTCCCACTCGTTTATGAAATATTACTTAAAGATTAGAGGTATAGACCCTAGAATATTCGAAATAGATGTAACGACGTTCAGGCAACAAATAGAAACACAACCGAAACACTCCCTGTCACATATGTTGATTTCAAGCTGTGTTTAATTATCATTATTTTGAGTCTTACTTTGTTATAAAAGAAATGGTTCGAGCAGTACAGAGCACTCAAAAATCTACGCCAAAATGAACCATTTCTTAATTCAAAAACTCATTTGATGTATGAAACATAGATGTTTTCCATATGACTAAATTTTGTCTTTAATTAAATATAATTAATATCACTATTGTTAGTTTTCAATTTTTATTATTAGTTAAACTGTTCCAAAATTATATACAAACAATATATACATTCAATCCATTTAGAGAAAGAACGCTGAGAATATGATATTACTACATATGAATTCTATTATATTTAATGTGTATAGTTGAATGCCAAAATATGTTTTGATTTGAACTTTTATTTGTCGTTATATTGAGGTTTGTATTTCCAAAATGTTAATGAGGATGACGTCAATGTAGGCATTTGTGTGTGTATTTTTCTTTTCTTATGATAAATCACTTGAAGATTTTAATGAAAAAAATGATAAAATATAGAATATACTATTCAAGTATTCCATTAACATGTGAATTGGGTAATATTTCTACTCTCATAAACATCATCCTCATTAATGTTTAATTTAGCTCTTACTGATTTTTCGGGCAAAATCGCTGCGCCAAGAAATAAAGTTGGATTGCCACGCCTATATTTAATGCACCTTTCCGCATAAAGTGCGTAGATAACGCGTTGAGAGATTTCATTGGCTCTCGCAAAACCTTGGACATCTATTACCTCGAACAACATTGAACATTAGCCAATCAGATTTGTCAAAAAGAATCACGTGAGCAATTAATTAATTAATTAATTAATTGAAATATAAAGAATTAAATTTTCTTAAAAAGTAGTAATTTGTATTATTATATGGCTGGGCTTGTTTTCGGGTTATTACGCCAAACGGCGCACGCTGATTGGTTGCTGAGAGTTCCGGGAAAAGCCGTAATGCATTACGTCCTTTTTAATGACCTGCAAGTTTTGGCGGGAAAATTACTGAGTTGATTTGAATGAAAACAAAAGCGAATTAGATATATTCGTTGGAAAAGTTTGAACAATAATACGTCTTGAAACATCAGTGTTTCTTTTGCGAAAAATAAAAGCCTAACAGGTGTAAACATGAAGCGAAACGAACAAGCTCAAAAGTAAGAACTAAAGTGAACAGCGACACCTGATCAAGACAAACGTAGAACTAAAAACAGATAAGAAAACAAACCAAAAGCCATATAATAAATAAAAGGCTTATTAACCTCGTTTTCTTGGTCTGGACGGGGAAGTATTTGCCCTCGGTTTCTCTCGCACAAACCTCGCTCCTCCGTCGCTCGGTCTGTACGAAAACCTCAGGCAAATACTTTCCCGTACAGACCTCGAACTCGGTTAATAAGCCTTTAATAATATTTTTTTCACATTAATTTTATTCGATCACTTTTGACTTTGGTTAATTTACATCAATCATAATAATTCGTTGTTACCACTCAAGTTTCATATCTGCCTTGCTCCAAACATACTTTCCGCCTCGTTTGTAAAACATTTTCTCATCAAACCCACTGGCATTCAAAGCATCTTCTACTCCAACATCAAGAATCGATTTCGAGGGAACTTTCCTTCCACCTGTATTATCGAGAAACCGCATCTATAAATAAAGGATTTGAAGACTCAGTTTCCCTCTGTTCTCAGTAGAGCTATAATCTTAGTTCAACTGAAAGCTATGACACCTGTTTAAATTGAGTTTTCGCGGACAAGAAAAAATAATTTGTTGTCAAGATTTCGCTTTTGTAACAGATTTACTACAACATTAATTACCTGATATGTCGCAGGGGTCGGGGTTTCGATTGACTGGTGCATTTGTATGACTATTACAATAATTATCCAGACCTCGGTCAATGTTATCTGCCTCAGTTTACGAGATAATTCTCGATATAATGATAAGCCTAATCCAATATATAATTGTTTATCATGCAACGCTGCTTTGCCGTTCGACTGCAATGAATATACGCTGTCTTTGAACACCCCCAAACCAAACAGAGAGAAGATACTCACATATTCATCTAATATCAAGTACGAATTGCGCATCTATATGAAATGAGAATACAAATTCAAGTTAATAAGTTGTTTTAATAACTTTATATGTAAGTATATACTCAGTAAAAATCCTGAGTGTCTAGACTCTTACCGGTTTTAAAACCATACCAAGTTTTAAAGATTTTTTTTATCTATGTGTATTCAGAAAATCCATTGAATTCGAATATACCAATTAGAAATTTTCATCGATACCGTTCTCTGAATTTTGTTTTCGGGAGTTTTGTTTTTGAGCCGGTGTCACAAGATATTTGTCCCCCCCCAAAAAAAATTTGTCCCCCCCTCGGGCCAAATTTTCTAGGAAATATGTTCCCCCAGTATTATCTCAATAGCGTAAGGTACTCCACGCTCAGAAGCCGAGAAGATACTTCTGAAAGTTTCTAAAACTATTAGAAATTTGGTTTCAGAAGTATCTTCTCGGTCTCTGAGCGTACGGCGTAAGTTATAAGATAAAGCAGGCGAGGATAAATTTCCAAGGAAATATGTCCCTGGGGGGACAAATTTCTTAAGAAATTTGGCCGGGGGGGGGCAATTTATTTGGGGGGAACAAACTTCCTGTGACCCCTGTCTGGGACTAGTTCCTAGTAGGCTCGTATAGCAATGGCTTGCGACATAAAAAATGTACACAGACAAATGAAAATGTTATAATAATCTCTTCGTTAGTTTGTAAAAAAGGAAAACAGAAAATGTTCATATGACTTCTCAGAAGCATGTTCATTTTTTGGCGTCACAAAGTTAAGTTGCTAGTTGTAATATCCCATGCATAGAACACGGCTTTTGGTTTACGTTATAGCTTTTTAGGTGATACTTTCGATATTAGTAAGATTATCATTTGCATTTATTACAGTCGGTTGAAGTTATCTGACACCATGCACATATGGGGTTATATTCCGTACGAAATCATCACGCCCAATTGCAAATGACATGACCATCCCAGATTTTGCTAGAATATTCCACACTTGTTCCGACTGATAAAAAAACTTATCAAAAAAAATTCAAGCTCAGATCTTCACTAGTTCCTGGATAATAGCGAATCAAAATATCAATTTTGGGGTAATTTTTTACCCACATGCATCATCATTTTTTAAAACGCCATAACCTTTGAACTTCCCTGCGGGCAGATGTCTCTCTGCAGTAAAGAGACCTCTGCAAACATCCGACACTTTGTCTGATGTAGCCGCCGTCCATGATCTTGGACGTGTCAAACCAGTTTTGAAAACAGGTTTGGTGCGACACACATTCTGATTGGCTACTGAGCGTGCTTACACAATGATCAACGAGTTGTTTACGTGGTGGCGCTAGATTGTAACAATTAGCGTTCCTGAGCCAGCTGAGCTTCTGTACCCTGTTTTAATCTCTTCACTTACTATTCAAAACATTATTTCCGTAAAGAAATAAGAATACTTTGTCACAGAGTCAGTATAAAGTTATTTACAGTGCTTGGGAAGTTACAAGACGACTCACAGAGCTTCGTTGCCAAGGTAACTTCGCGCATGCGCGACAGGAAAAGTGTCGGACGTTTGCAGAAGTTTCTTTCCTGTAGACCTCTTTGAACTTACAATGATAAACAAATGGTTTTTATGTCAAAATAAAGCACTCAGAGCGTACTTCAGAAAGCATCTGAGGAGAGGAGCATAAAATAATCAAGTTTTAAAATTTCAAACTTTGATATTTCAAAAACCATATATTTGGTTTATTTTTTGTCATAATACTTACCATGTAGAGGTGTGCGAATCCGATCCGAATCCGAATCCGATCCGGATTTGGACTAAACTTTTATACGTTTGGATCGGATAGGATTTTGTTCCTTTTTTCTTGGATCGGATCGGATTTTTTAATTTTTTTCTTGGATCGGATTTTGTACTTTTTTACCCGCATTAGATTCACTTTCGTCATTGTTTTTGTCACAAAATTAACAAGTTCACTAGTTGTATGCACATTGCACAACATATGAAAGTTATTATTGCATAACATTATTATTGTATATCAGTTTTCTTAAATTTATTTGTTCATTGGTTTTCTTTTCGGATAGTTCGCGCAACTATTGCAACATATATCCGGTGTTTTATTTTTTTCGGATCGGATCGGATTGGATTGGATTTGAGCAGCTGTTTTCGGATCGGATCGGATTCAGATTGACAGTTTAAGCAAACCCTCGGATTATAAGGGGTCAATCCGATCCGACACACACCTCTACTAGTTACCCTGGTCTCAGAGGTTTTCTTTTCCGTAATTTAATTATAGCGGTAAGACGAGAGAGGAGAGAAAACCTCTGGTAGGAAGCGGTACGATGATTGATCAAAGCGCTCCAATAGAATTCTAGCTGAACAGAACGTGTTCACCATCTCTGATTGGATAACCCTCAAACAGAGTTTTGATTCGCTAAATTTATTTTTACTAGAGTGATATGATTGGTTAAACCTGTATCAGATTAGCCTATGAGATTTGTAGCCAAATATAACGTGAATTACATGAAAGTGAGGTTTGTACCGTTTCCTACCAGAGGTTTTCTCTCCTTTCCTGTCTTGCTGCTATAAAATTATGGGAGAAAACCTCTGGAACCAGGGTATACATAATACTCTTTAATAATCAATGATCTTTCTAGTTACAAAGATACAGCAATTACACTGAATACATATACTAAGCCGGTCATTCAACATAGTGGTTCTTAGTGCCATTCTAAAATGGTTCACCCTACAGTTGGCGGTAAAATCTTTTCCAAATTTTTGTAAATTTGTAAATACACAACCAACTACAGAAGCGAAAGTGGGAAGGTATTTCCATTTTGACTGTAATGACCATAGAATAAGAACCTTTTCGTTTGTTTCCGGGACGATACACTTTACACTGTCGTGACGTAATAAGAAAGACTGGAATTCTTCACTTGAAATAGCAAAACTTTCTGCTTTTCGCAAAGCGCCTTCTCCAACATTTTCACCCTCAATTAGTAGACACTGGAAAACCTAAACAAGAAAAAAGAAGAAGAGTAAGTAGAATGGAACAACAACAGCGACGACAACGACATCATCGACAACGAGAAAGACAAAAAGAAGAAGAAGAAGAAGAAGAAGAAGAAGAAGAAGAAGAAGAAGAAGAAGAAGAAGAAGAAGAGGAGGAGGAAGAGGAAGAAGAAGAACGAAGAAGAAAGAAGAAAGAGCTGAAAGAAGAAAGAAGAAAGAAAGAAGAAAGAAGAAAGAAAAAATAATAATAATAAATAGCTTATATAGCGCCACTTCCGTAAGTCCAATGGCACTTTACATAATGATTATAAAAGTTCAATTATTAAGAACTTAAAAAAAATAAAAAGAAGTTAAATACTAATTTAAAAAGCTTGTTTTCTTGTCCGAACCGAAAATCAGTCACAGCAGGTGGTCTTGGCAATTTGTGAATTAACATGGCATAATAACACAAAAATAATACCATAATATATCATTTGAATCGTTTTTACCTCTACTATTCAAATTTTGGGTTTTCGCGTCTTGTCAGACAACCCATTTTGAAAATTATGCTAATTTATGCTAATTACTATTATTAATAAATAATAATATTATTATAATCCAAAAAATGTTAAATATTTAATGAGAAATGACTTTACACCAAATTTTGGATCATGTAAAATGAAAAGCAGCATTTCACAAATTCAAATTGAAAAAATTAAAGCAATACAATAAAAAGCAAATATTATACTGATTTTTTATGATTTTCCATTGTGACCCCCCATTGTGACCCCCCATGGTGCGCCCGCGCGCGATCATATAACTTATTTTGAAATTTACAAATTAAAACAGAATTATACAAGAACATACGACCATAATACATCAGTAAGATCGTTTTTAAGTCAGCTATTCAGATTTTAAGTTATTTTGAGTGATATTTACTCCAGTTTGCCATTACAACGCCGCCAACTCGCCGACAACTCTCGGCAAATTTTGTTCGGTAATTACCGATCGGCCGAGTTGGTTTTCGTCAAATTTTACCAAATTATTGCTAATCTACGAAATAATTTCAACAAACAAATGCTTATACTTACTTTAGGAGTTGTTAGAGCCTAAATTTTCGTTGTTTTCGCTTATATATTGACAAATAAAAGCCATTTTGTTCTTGTCAACATCGACCATGCTCGATCTTTTACTCACGGGATATTCAGAGCTGCGGGCTCAGGTCAGAGCTCGAGTGATACTTCATGGCATATCGTTATAAAGGTCTCATTTTAAAAAGGGATCATTCAGGATCATTTTAAGCCCTAAGGGGGTAAATTTGGTCAAAACCTCACAGGTTCACAACAAATCAAAGTGTCCCGTCCCCGATCCGTCACTGGTAGCGGATGACTATCGGGCCGGACGAGTAGGAGTTACACAAAAACGTTTTGAGTTTACTCTTGAAAATGTTTAGTGAGGTAGACTGTCTGACATCATCTGGTAGACTATCCCACAAGATAGGACCGCAGACAGAAAAAGCCCTAGCACCATAGGAACAGAAATTTATAGGAACAGAAAGTAGTTTTTTATTAGAGGAACGGAGACTGCGAGACGGTTTGTAAGGCTGTAGAAGATCTTTTAAGTATTGTGGAGAGGATGTGACATTTAGTGCTTTAAAGATATGAACTAGAACTTTAAAAATTATTCTCTGTCGTACAGGTAGCCAGTGAAGATCTTTAAGAATAGGAGTGATGTGCTCATGTTTACAGGAGCCTGTAAGTAGCCTTGCCGCCGAATTCTGCACATGTTGAAGTTTTTGGATCAAGTAATCGGGTAAACCATAGAGAAGAGAGTTGCAATAATCCAGTTTAGTGGTTATGAAAGCATGAATTAATATTTCACTAGACTCAAAGGATAGGTATTTCTTGATTTGTGTAATGTTTTTGATATGAAAGAAGGCAGATTTACATATAGCAGCAATTTGTTGTTCCATCTTTAGAGTATCATCAAATGAGTTATATTTTCTTACAAACTGAGATTGAACGATTGTATCATTGCCAACTACAATGCTATCAATGGAATACTGAGGGCGATGTCGAGCTGCTAAAATCAATAGTTCACATTTATCATCATTAAACTTTAATTTATTTGTCACCATCCATGTCACGTACACATGCCTCTATCGCAGCTTTAGAGATTTCCAAATCACCTTCAACGAGCGGTCGAAAGGTCACATAAATTTGCGAGGCATCTGCATATAAATGGAATGACAAACCATGTTGTCTCACGATGTCTCCTAATGGCGAGGTGTACAATAAATAAAGTAAGGGTCCCAAAACAGAACCCTGTGGAACTCCACAAAACAGACCGTGGCTGTAAGATCTTTTACCATCAACTACTACAAATTGACATCGGTCAGTTAGGTAAGATTTCAGCCAAGCTAAAGCTGTTCGTTTAGGCCAAAAAAGAAAAAAAGAAGAAAAGAAAAAAGGAAAAAGAAAAAAGAAAAAAGAAAAAAGGAAGAAAGAAAGAAAGAAAGAAAGAAAGAAAGAAAGAAAGAAAGAAAGAAAGAAAGAAAGAAAGAAAGAAAGAAAGAAAGAAAGAAAGGAGGAAGGAGAAAGGAGAAAGCAGAAAGGAGAAAAAAGAAAGAAGAAAGAAGGAAGAAGAAACAAGAAGAAAAAAGAAGAAGAAAAAAGAAGAAGAAAGAAGGAGAAGAAAAAAGAAAAAGACGACTTACATACCTTCCACCTTACAGGATTCAAAGCAGTGATTGCTTCTGACATATCCTCATATTTATTGTAATGATTCACAACAGTATTGATTTTAAATGCTACTTGATATTTGTAACACCAATCTCGAACTCGTCTTAAGATATCCAAATGTCTTTCTCTGGGATGATGACGACCAATCTTGATGTTAACTTCTTCGTCAAAACTGTCACAGGATATGGCCAGAATATCTAAGTACTTCCCTGGAAATAATCAAGAGAAATAAGTTAGCAAATACCATAGGTATTATATTGAACTGGATCCCTATTATGCATTTGATGACGCTATGGTAGACTATAGTTCGAGTTGCAGACTTGCAGGTACGTAGCCAATATTTGTCAAGAGACATTTGCTGCGAAGAACGAAGGCCAAAATCTCCCGTGTTTATTTGCCTCGAGCAGTATTTAATTTCGAGTTCTTTCGGTTAGCGAACGATGCAGTGGATGCAAATCCCAATAACACACTCACGCGAGTAGTTTAAAGATTTTAATATTCAATTTGTGTACACTGGATATAGAATATACGCTTGGGAAATGAGTCACAACCTCGCTAAATTCACTAGAAGGCAAGGTAGGTAGGTCGGTAGGTAGGTAATGCTTTATTTAATAATATTAAAGCACGCTAGCGCCCCAACAACGCTAGGCTGATTTCCACGAGGGGCGTGTGAGGTTGCTAAATGCTCTTGCCTAAGAACGAATGTCCTGTAGAAATATCTAAACTACTAGTTTACCTTAAGAAATTGTAATATTCCAAGCTGTTCAATCTTTTGTCTTCCTCAGTATATATAGCTTCACAATTTCAAAAATTCAGCAATCGCGCTTTATCATCGATGTGTTTTTACATTACTGCACGAGTAATAAAGCATGGCTGAGCGTTGCCATGACATAACAGGGTGCCAAGGGGTGTAAATTATCCAAACAGCTTTTTGCCATTGAGTACTCGTATTTTTGAATTTTAAATCTCTATAAGTAGACTGATCCGGTCTGGCTAAATACTTCAACCATTTCATGCACATTGATGTTGTAAAAAACAGAACTATAGGTGCATGGTGTGCAACCAATCCCTTGAGATTAGAAGGACGATGATAATATTAAGGTGTTACTCCGGCCCATTGAACTCTAAGTAAACTGGAACGCTAAGTCAGGCCCTATGAATGGATGCAGCTAAAAATCTTTAAATGTTAGTTTTTCTGAGTTTGGGGGCTGTATATGAAACTGAAGCTATTGAAAAATGCTATTTGGTATAGAAACTTCAAGAGTTTAGCTAAAAGGGAAATAATTAAAAAATATAAAAACAAAGTGTTATTTCCCAGCGAAATATGGTCGAACATTACTACATTTTAAAAAGTTTAAAATGACGAGGAAATTTATACTATACATCAAATTGAAGCCAATGCTATTTCTAAAAACATACGTTGAAAACAATGTATTTCAATCCGTTGTTTTGGAGTAATTTGTTATCGTCCCAAACAAAATATATGGCAGGATGAAAATTAAGTAACTTGAAGCACGGGAGCTACCTGCAAAGGGACTGGCACTGGCTTCAAAATCCCCCCCCCCCTGAGTTATCGTTCCAGTCTTCTTATAGTTCAATGCTCCGGTCCGGCTGGGATTGGAACCCGCGACCTTCGGTTTACTAGTCTGATGCTCTACCAACTGATCGAGCTACAGGTCAAGTTGGGAGCTGAAGGTCGAATGATAGTACTTATATAGGCTATTTGATATTTCGAAACAGACAAGTTTCTTCAATATCCAGACAACAGTCTTCATACCTTCATACATAACGACTTCAAATGATTATTGTGGGACAACTCCGCTTGAGCATACTTGCCAAGCATCCCACAAGGTTCTCCAGTAACGTTAGACCATAAAGATGCGACACTTATACAGAGGTGATTATTCGGGGTTTAAAAATAAGACCCCCCCGTGTAAGATTGGGTTCAGTTTTCTTATAAATAATACCATAAAAAGAGGTGTATATGGGGGTCTATTATAGTTTGGCGGTTAGGCGGTTTTAGCCATTATTTTAGGGCGGATTTCGATCATATCCAGTTTTAGGGGCGGTTTGCGGTTAACTGAGAACCGTTCGGTTGTGGGAAACTTTTAAATGTTCTCATCATCGGATACGGTTATATTTTAGAATATAGAGCGCTTTTCGTAGAACTGGCAATGATCTCTCAAAAACGCGGTTTGTTACTAAGTGAAAGGGAAAAGCGGTTGCGGTTAAAATTCCCAAAATAGAACGGTTTTCGGAAATTCAGACTCCCCATAATAGACCCCCGTGTATAAGCTATGAAACCTCCCGTTCGCTTCAATGTCTACCCGTAAATGGAAAACGGTCTTAAAGGTCAGACTGTTCGGCATGTATGCTCGAGCGGGCTGAACTCACACTTCTAAATTTAGAAATCTGGATTCAACCCCATTTAGAAGATGTCAATTGGGTGCCTATATATAGATGCAAGCCTGCAACAGTGAAACAATGGACTTATTCACCAATAGCGCTGCCATCTTGAATATTCGCATGCATGCAATGCATTGTCGTCTATCCAGGGTAACAAACTTAAATTAATTAAAAAGGTGATTGCGTAGTGTTAAGACACAATATTTTTTTTCTTTATAAACACTTTCGTGGCAACAATGTCTAAATATTGACCGTTGTGATATTGGTAAAAGCAACAATTCACGGACGTATAAGGATAGATTCCTGACAAATGTATCCTTATACGTCCAAGCATTGTTGTTACATTGTTGCAACGAAAGTGTGTGTAAAGATAAATTTACTGCATTAATGTGTCTCCACACTAAGCAATCACCTTTTTAATTGAGCTTCTGACCATGGATAGACCTCAATGCATTGCGAATTCAAGATGGCGCCGCTATAATAGCGGCGCTATTGGCGAATAGGTCCATTAAACCAAAAAATGTTTATTAAAGTCCTTTTCCCTACCATAGTCCTTGAACCATTGTTCTCTAATGAGGCTTCCGTTTGAGACGATGCTCACACTAAGACCTAGCTCTTCCTTGCAGTATCGAACCATTTCTCCTAAAAAATTTCCCTGCCGTCCTTCAATAAAAGGCTCGCCGCCTGAAAAATTGATCTTTTCCATCCCTATATATTGAAAACACAAAAAATAACTTACATATACATTTTAGTTTTCACCCGTTAACCGGGGTACTCAGTTACAGCAGTTGTAACCTCTTGATCGATGTAATATTGTAATGTATATATGCCTGACAAATAAGTTTTTTTAAGCAATAGACCTTATTCCAAAATGGCCGCCGAATTAGAATCTTTTATGTGCATATAAATTAGCCCTTATGACCTCGTTTTAAAGTAAAAATTATTTTGAATTTCCCTCATGAAAATGAGTTCATAAGACATAAGGGATAATTTATATGTATATAAAATAATTTTAATTCGGTGGCCATTTTGGAATAAGGTCAAAACAGTAAAATGTATAAAGTAGCGGCCCTCGTTACTTTCGGAACTAGTGCTCATCGGGCGGGCCACTACTTTCGGGTGGCCGCCACTTTCGGGTGGCCGCCACTTTCGGGTGGCCGCTACTTTCGGGTGGCCGCTACTTTCGGGTGGCCGCTACTTTCGGACTTGAAAAAAAGAGTAGAAACTCGAGGAATAATTGGCGGAATGATCCAAAATTTCACAAAGACAAACGTATTGACACAATAAACATGTAAGTAAAACAGTAATGTTCATAAACTTTTATTTTGTTGAATATATTATTCGTACGGTAGTGTTCGCGTTTCAATAATAAAACATGGCTATGTCGGGTTAATAATTATGTAGCCTGCGTGCAGTCCCAGACTGTTTATAAAATCTCACCGAAACCACATCAGTAAGACAAATACACTTTGTACTATAGATAAGTACACTATATTTCAGTATATTTCAAAAATTTAAAGCAATTAAGATGAAATATTCTATCATTTCGACTTAAATTCTTGTATACATAACTCCTCACACCATGAGCTTGGGCGACCAGTGGTGAGATATAGCGATTTTAGTGAAGCAACTCGGCTGTGAGGCCCCTTGAGCCCGCAATATTACGGTCATCTACAAGTGTTGTACAGTTGTAGTACGTTTAAACTTCCACTTATTCGTGAGAAGGAAGTCCCGCTTGATGACTGGAAAATCGTTTGATTTCTATAGGAAATCTTGAACTCGTTGTGAAAATAATAGCTATCCGTTTTCCTTTGTTTGACAGTAATAATTAAGCTTTCGCTTTGGAATTTGAGACAGAAACTGGGCATTCGCGTTTGGGGGGGGGGGGGGGGGGGGGGGGGGGGGGGGAGTTGGTCAATTGATTTGGTGTGTCTGAGCCTTTATGCAAAAAAAAACCATATATATATATAGTATAGTAGAATAAAGACTATTCCAAGAGTGCTCAATATCTTGGGAAATAGAGCGATATGGATAAATAGCTAAAGATTGATTGTTGTTACTACTAGTTTCACGTCCGTGGACGATCTTCAGACAACTGAAAGAAAATTTGTGTTGATTGTCCCTTTTTATGAGAGTGTTTACATAGCGGTGGTGGAATGTAGTGACGTCATTGCGTGGTTGAGGTCCGTTTCAAGTTGTGTAGGCGGTGTTTGTTTCGGTGGCGGCATTTCGAGAAGATTTATATATATATATATATATATATATATATATATATCTCAACTAAATGTTTTTGAAAGTTCAGCTGTATAGTCTATATGCTTGTTCAACATAAACTGTCTCATTCTCTGACTTGCAGCAATTGTTGCCTGTCTCTTTGGTCGAAAGGTTTCTGCTTCCGGATTAAGCTTGATTGGTTTCTTCTTGCGATCACACATAGTTCCAATGGAAATAAGTGCTGAACTGCTCGTTCCAGCTGTGACTTATCAGTGCGGACTTTCGCTCCCCTGACTACACCATCCTTTCCCGCAATCAGCTTTTCAATGACCCTGAGTGGCCATTTCCCACGATTCGTTTCATCGGTTCTAAGGACTACCACGTTTCCAACAGCAGGCACTGTTCCTTTCGATCCAGCTAGGTTTCGATGCTTTTCTCTGAAACTGCGTAAGTATTCTTGGCTCCAGCGTTTCCACATAGCTTCCTTGCATTTTAATAGGTGCTTCGCCCTTCTTCTTAGATCGTTGTCTTCGATTCGGTGAGGTTGAAGTTCTAGCATGATGTTGCTGTTCAGGAATAGCATACTATTCGGTGTTAGAATAGGGAATTGAACATCGTCCTCAACATATCCCAAAGGCCGGTTGTTCAACGCGATCTCTACGTCCAAAAGCACTTCTTCGAGCTCGTTCCAATTTAAAAGCCCATTTCCGATGGTCTTATTCAAGGCAGCTTTAACTAGACCAATCATTCGTTCGAATTGGCCGCCCCACAATGGGGCGCGGCTCAAGTTGAACTGCCAGGTTATCTGGTGTACAGATAAGAAGTTCTGAATCTTCTCATCTTTCGATACAGCTCTCATCCATTTCCCTGCTCCGATAAACGTTCCTCCATTATCTGAATAAATTCTCTCCGGTCGGCCTCGACGTGCAATGAATCGCTTCAGGTTCATAATGAACTCTTTAAGTTCCAAACTGGGCAAGATGTCTATATAAATGCCTCTTGTTAGACTGCAAGCGTACAGTAACACATACGACTTCCCCTCTCGACCCTTTCCTTTGTGGTACCGTATAGGACCAGCATAATCTACTCCGATCACCTGGTACGGATTGGTGCCTTGGGTGCGCGTGGTATAGGCAAAACACCTGTCTTTGGTGTTGCATATGCTGATACTGTGAATCTCTTGCATCCATCGCAACTCTTCCTAACCTTTCTGACCAGTCGCCTCAATCGGGGTATCCAATATTTCTTCCGCACTTGAGTCATTGTCATACCGCCTTTACCAATGCCACCATGTAAGGTAAGCGCATGGGCTTCTTCCACGATTTTCTGAGCTAGGATATAGATTCAGTTGTACATAATCATCTTCGACTCCACGACTTTCTTGGGCCGGCGGGATCCAAAATGCTCTTTGACGATCTGTTTCTTTCGCGGTCAATGGTCCTGTGATGCACTCGGACCCTCGGCTTGGTAGTGCATTGTTCACAAATCTGCAAATCCACGAACATCTTCGAATAGCTTTTTGCAAGTTGAATTTCTTCAGCAGCTTGTCAATCTCGTTTGGTTGATTTACAGCGATATCTACCATATCTTGTACAGGTTTAGCTTCGACTCTACTCTCGTCAGATGATTTGGTTACAATATTTGGTGGCCACTGGTCTGCATTCTGAAGCCATACGGGACCTTTCCACCACAGCTCATAAGCACGTAATGCTCTTCAACGGAAATCCGGTCAACGCTTCTCTGACATTTTCGACAAGATTAACGGCCATATGGCCAGCGACCAACTCCGGTCTTGGGATTGTCAGCTCTGGTTTAGCCAAGCGAGATCTTGCTGCTACCAGACCTTGGTTGATACCGGAAGGTTGGCGAACCACCGCATACACACATCCAGAAACACCACTACCACTAGTGTCGCCAAAGGAATGCAGATCTATGCTGTCGATTGGTTCTCGGTGAGTGGTCAACGAACTTGGAAATTCCACCTTGTTAGGAAACTCGCTTTCCCACTTAGTCCATTGTCTAAGGAGTGGGTCTGGAATTGGCCCGTCCCAGTTCTTCTTTGCGTCGCAAACAGCTCGATAGATAAGTTTCCCCCGAAACGTTGCTGGAGAGACGACACCCAATGGATCATATATCTTTGCCAATTTGGATAAAACACCACGCTTTGTTGCCACTGCTTCGTCTTTTGAAACGACGATGCTTAATGTGTCACGCTCTTTGTGCCATTCCAATCCAAGAAGGCTGGAGTCTCCCCCGTTCGGTTTCCTCAAGTGTTGCTTGGCGTAAGTAGGTTCCTCCACCAAACCTTGGTCTGATTCGAGCTCCGGAGCATTAGAATGCCACTTGTGAAGCTGGAAACATGCATCTTGGAAGATCTTTGATGCATTCTCTTTGAGCTCAAATGCTTCCTTCACCGTTGCCGACCCCGACCCCGACACAACCGTCTCTGGTTCACACTCTTCCCAGGTAGCTAGATGAGTCTCGACGACTCCCCCAAGGAGAAACGGGGATGCTGTTAAACCAAAGAGAGCCCTAGTGTATCGTAAGGTCTCTAGTTCCGACTGTCCGCTTTCTTTCCAATGAAAGCGCAATGCATCACGGTCATCAGCCTTTATTCGCACTTGTAAAACGGCCTTCTGAAGATCACCACTCAGAGCCACAGGGTAGAAGCGACCCCTAACCAAGACATTCCATAATTTGTTTTGCAGTGGCGGCCCTGTATGTAAACATTCGTTCAGGGATGGGGCTCCATCATATGCTTGAGCTGAGGCATCAAAAACTACTCGAACTTTAGTTGACTCTACATTGGGACGCACCACTGGTTTGTGTGGGATGTAGAATTTGGTTCCAACTGCGGGTTGGTCAGCGGTCTCGATTATACCTGCATCCCTCTGGTCTTCAATTATTTCTTTATACTGGGTTGTTAGTTGTTGGCGTTCCAGTTTCCAGGTTAAACTCTACAGTCTGCGAAGGCTACCATTCTTGTTGCTGGGCAAGGGTGGGTGGTTACCATGCCAAGGTAGTCCTGTAAACCGCAGACATGCATATTTAAATTTAAATTCGGTGATACATCGTTAGGATGATTGCGTTAAGCAGTCCGCTGATGAAACACAGTGTAATGACGACCTGTATGTATATTAGATAGTTTCAAATAAATTGTATATTAGGCTCTACATCTCTGTATCGAGCACTTACACGTTCCTCTCTGACGAAAGGCCTTCGCTCGAAACGTTAGACTACTGTACTGTACGACACAGTTTTGGTTAAAATAAGCTTTTAATTTTATCTCTAACAATGTAAACACTAACAAAAAATTAACATAAAAACATAAACTACTTCGTTTCGATCAGAGAGCAAAACCACATGTCAACATGACAAAAAAGGCGTTTCGTATAAATTGTCGCTGACGTCATCCGATGATCGTCATAACACTCCCGGGGTTGATCACTAAATGTGATCAAATCAAATCAAATTAAAGTAAATATAAAAAATGTTACTTCGCTTGAGCTTTCAACAGTTCTCTAGCAATGACTGCTGCGTTTCTTCTTGGTCTTTTTCTCTGTTAATTTGTTTCACCAGGTTGTATTTGTTCCTGGGTTGTCTCGCAATTCTCTGGACTAGCTCTCACTTCAAGTGGGATCAGATGCTGTATAGGTCTTCTTAGTATCACTGGTTTTCCTTGGCCACCATGAACTTTTACTCTCGCTGCTCAGACTACACCATCTTTACTAGGAAGCAGCTATTCTACCTTGGCTAGTTTCCAAAATACGCGTCTTGAGTTGTCGTTTCGTAAGATGACGATGTCATCCTTTTGTATCACCTCACTGTTGTTCTCTTGTGTAGATTTAGTAGCCTCTCTCAAACTTAATAAGTATTCAGTTCTCCATTGTTTGATAAATTGGTCGAGAAAACGTTCGTGGTATTGGACTCGTTTTGTAAGAGACTTGTACGTGCTGATTATCTCGCAGTGTTTGTCGTTAGGAGATGCTGCAACTTGACGTCCATGAGATGGTGTGAGAGGGTACGATACTCCCTGTTCGTCATCGTATACGTAGGTCAACGGTCTGTTGTTGATGGTAGCTTCAATTTCAACAAGTATTGTACGTAGTTCTCCAAACGATAACGACGTCAGTCCGACGGTCTTCTTTAGGCAACGTTTGACACTTCGCACCATCCTTTCCCAAAACCCACCATGCCAAGGTGATTTCTCGATAATAAATTCCCAGCTGATTCCTCTGTTGACGAAATAACGTTGCACTTCTGTTGACTTGGTAATCTTTTTCACTTCTCGCGACGCAGATTTAAATGTCTTGGCGTTGTCTGTTAGCAGTCTGGCGGACAGCCCTCTGCGACTTGCAAAGCGCCTAAACGCGTGTAGAAAGGTTGGAACTGATAGATTCTCTACGAGCTCTAAATGTACTGTTCTAGTTGACGCACAGGTAAAAAGGGCGATGTACACTTTCTCGGAGACCTTGTTGTCGGATACCTGATCTGATGACTTCACTTTCGTCTTGGAACAATCCTAATTGTGGAACTGGTGGAGGATGTTTCGTGTGTCCATGGAGAAACTGTAACTCTGTTTGGAACGCCGTTTCTTGAATGGATTTGATCCATGTTCTTTCGGCTTGATATAACTCACCAGCAGTCAACTCTGTACTTTCTTGCTTGCGGCCACTGAGCTTCCATATTCTCGAACATTTTCTAACTAGCGCAGTTACACGTAATAATTTAAGTTTCGTACTATATCGTTGGCACTCGATAATGTTGTTGATTGTTCCCAATTGTTCTTCGTTCTTTGATGAATTGGCTAGTGAATGTACGATGGTTGGCGGAGTTTTGACCATTTCTGCCAGAGCTTTCTCTTCGTTGTTGATACAATTTGATTGCGGTTCTTGAGGCCATTCTTCTCGCGGATGCCTTAGAAATTCTGGACCTTTCCACCAGCTTTGGTTCTTTAGAAGTTCTCCTCCAGAACATCCTCGTGAAGGCAAATCGGCTGGGTTGATTTCCCCAGGACAGAATTTCCAATGTTCTTGGTTCGAAAGATCTCTTATTTCTTTCACTCTGTGCTGGATGTAGGGCTTCCAAGCTTTATCGTTCCTGATCCAACATAACGTTGTGTACGAGTCACTCCATAAGAAAACTTCGGGTGTCGCTTGTAACGATGTGACTGCTCTACCCACGGAATTAGACAGCCTGGCGAGAATCGTTGCTCCAAGTAATTCCAACCGAGGGATTGACTGTTGTACCATCGAGGCCACTCGTGTCTTAGACGCGACCAGATTTACTCCAATATCGCCATTCGCGTGTTCTGTTCGCAAATAAATCACCGCTGCAAATGCTTTTTTGGATGCATCGCAAAACCCATGTATCTGGTGGTCCACAGGATCTTCTTTCCTCCAAGAAAAGTAACATCGTGGGATCTGAACATTCTTTAAAGTTCCAAGATCAGCTACTATAGACAGTTCCACATTGTGAACAACTCTCCGTTCAACGTATCGTCCCAATTAATCTTGGCGGTGCACAGCACTTGAAAAAGGACTTTCATGTTTATCGTGAAAGGCGTTACTAAGACCCAATGGATCGAAGATCTTTGCTGTAACTTTAAGGACAGATCGTTTTGTCGGAGGTAAGTTGTTGGCGTAGGCCTACTTCTGTATTTCAGTGAGGTTCATGGTGGTAAAATTCATCTGTTTCTACGTTCCAGGTGGTGCCCAAGACTTTCACAATGTTGCCTCGTTGTTGAGCGTTGTTTTGTTTTCTATCTACTTCATTGATTTGTTTGGTGATGCCGATGTTAGGTGGTCCACTCTCATACGATTTTGAGACCATGTTCTTGTGGGTAGTTTGGTCCCTTGGAGCTTTGGTCATTTCAATTCTGTCTTCCAAGGTCTTCGAGTTGGTATGCCACTTACGCAACTTGAATCCGCTATTGCTCATTACTTCCTGTGATTTATTGTAGACTTCAAGAGCTTCCTTCTCGTTCCAGGCACCTCCGGCGAAATCGTCAACATAAAATGAATCTCGTAACAATGACACAATCTTCGGTTCCTTGTCTTCATTCTTCAAGAGGTGGTGCTGTAGAACTGATGTTAGAATGGTAGGACTGGAAGTGAGTCCAAAAACAAGGCGATTGAATTGATACTTTAGAATTTTGGGGTTTTCCTTGGGGGCATCATCGAACCACAAGAATCTTACTATCCGTCGGTCATCTGGGGCGATTTTTATCTGGTGAAATGCCTTTTCGATGTGTGCCACGATGCCAACCGGGTATCCTCTAACTGTGAGTCGGGCCAGATATTACCCAACCAAACTTGGTGTTGACGGAAACTGGTCCGTTTTCTCCTCGAAGAATGTCATCAGTGACAACATCGAAATAATGGTCTGAACCAATCAAAACGTCAATGTTCGTAGGAGCATCTGTGACAAGACTGGTATCGGCTAGTTCTAAGCCATGTAGATATGGATGGACATCAACATCTAGCTTCATAGTGAGGGGCGAGCATATCTTCGAAAAGATAAGAGTGGAGATTTCAATGTTTTCTGACCTTGCTTGCAATTTTACATGTACTTCATGGCAGCGTTTTTTGGTAACTTGTTCACCTCCAAATGTGTTAAGATTGAGGGTTTCAGTTCTCACAGGCTCCAAGCCAAGTCTTTCTTTCAAATGATCTGTGATATATGAGCACTGGCTACCACTATCCAATAAAATTCGCACAGGTATCAGTTCCTTATCATCACGACTAAAGGCAAATGTTGTTGCAGTCTGTAAGAGCACCATCTTTCTTCGAGTTGTCGTTGTTGAGTGTTGACTCGTAGTTGCTGCAGTTGTGGACGTTGCTACATCAGTGGAAGGAGTCTGTTCAGAACTTCTCGGTGTCTCTTGTTTCTGTGTCTCTTGTTTCTGTGGGGTTTTGCGTGGAGGGTCTTGTCCCTTGCAAATTGATTGATGATGATTTCCCTGACACTTTCTACACTTTTTCGGATTATCGCATTGTCTCATTACATGTCCCTTTCGCAAGCAGAGAAAACAACGGCCATCTTGTGTAAGAATTTCCTTTCTTTTGTTGATATCACGAACAAGTTCACACGATGCTCAGAAATGAGGCCTTTGACAAAAAGTACATCGAATGGAAACTTGATTTCTGGAATGCGATTCTTTGGTAAATAGTGCTGAAGCCGATGGTAATCCTCGAGGAAATGAACCATTCAATTTCTTGTTTTGATTGTCACAGTTCGTTTTGACATTCTCACAAACCTCTCGAGCTTCAACTTCTTTCCTGATCACGTCTAAAAGCTCTCGAATTTCCCACACATCTTTTGCGGTGGCAATTTGGATTCTAACATCTGCTGGTAACTTCGACATAATTACGGGGATAAGTAAACTACCATACTGTTCAGCTCTAACTCCTATAACTTCTAACCCCCTCACATTTACACTGACCTTGTCGTAGATTAATCGTAGATTCGATGCTTTGTCTCCACTGCAAGCGGGTAATTTCAACAACTCGTCCTGGGCAGATATTACTTGTTGCGTTTTGCCGAATCGCTGATTGAGTTATTTCCACTGCTGATTTGTAGTTGTCTTCGGTGATAGTTAATCCTTGTATCGCTTATAGACCAGGTCCTTCCAATAATGAATAAAGGTAATTGAATTTGTCGATAGGCGCCAGGTCTGGGTTGTTGTCTACGGCACTTTGAAAACTATCCCAAAAGGTGCGAAGTCTGGTTTTTCGCCCTTAAACTTCGGTAAGGTTAACTTCGGCAGTCTGGTTTTGGCTATGGACGGTGTCACTGCATGGCAATTCTTGATTCGAGTGTTCGTTTATTATGGATTGATCGATCGATTTTGTCACAGTTTGTGTGTTCGACGAGATTTCCGCTTGAGTGGTTGTATTGTCAACAACGTTCGATAAATTCGCTGTCGAAGTTTCTCTACTTACTTGGATTTGCTTCGGTGATTCTTTCGTTAGTGTTTGTCCGATTTTCTTCCTAATATCGTAGACTCTAGACGTTATTTCTTCGGACTCTTCGATGTCTCGTTCAATGTCTTTGATGTCGCACTCTTCGAGTATGTCAATATCAAGCTTCTTCACTATTAGCTAACTTTTTGTCAAGAAGCCTGTCAAGCGTTGTCAAGCGTTGTCAAACGATCCGCTGCTTTGGCCTTGTCCTGTTCTCCACTGAGTATTTCGGCAGCTTCTCGTACATATTTCGTAATCACTCCTCGGTTTGCAGAGCGGATCGCTCGTTTTCTTTCAATCGCTTCGGTGCTCATCTTCTTCTTCGATAGTCGGTAAAAATATAATATATCTCAAGGTCTTTCTTGCTTTCGAGTTCAGTTGAGTTCGTTTCAGGACGTTGGGCGCCATGTATTGTACGACACATTGTGGGCGCTTTCCAATTGACAAGATTAGACCGGTCAGTCCGGCCAGAATGGACTTGCTTTTGATTAGGACCAAATTTTCCAGTCAGACCATCCCAGGCCTCAAACGAATCGTGTTCCATTTAACCGGACTGACCGGTCTAACCAAGGGAGCACGCCAGACTGACCTGTGTTTCTTCTTCTTTGTTCGGAGTTCCTTCATAAATATTCAGCCATTTTGAATAATGCGGTATATATCATTAGCGTATCGCAGGCGCGGGTTACGGCGCCGAAGGAAACCCGAGCGCGTTACGAAAATTAAATAACGGTCGGAAGGAAGATAAATAGAAGGGGAGTGAAACGCCAGAGATTTTGTAAGATGATGCTGGTTGACCGTTGCTAGGAACATTTCCGTTGCTAGGAACATTTCTAATTATGGTCGATATACATGTATGATGTCACTATCCATCCAAAATGAAAGAGTGAAATAAAAGCAGCCTGCTGCGAGGGCAGTGTTGAAATGCAAGTCGAAATATAGCAAGGTTGGTGTACTGCCGAAACATGAAACGTAATGTCTAACATTTTGACTTTATATTAAGGGCCTTGGCTCCAATCGCTCGAAACGTGAGACATCTACGTTCTATGTTTCGGCATGTCATAAACAAACTAATACTATCTAATACTCGATTTATATGATTTATTAAATAGTGTTTACTAGACAGGAATTGAGGAATATCAGAAACGCTGGGACGGTTGGGTCATGGGTTGTAACTGCTGGCAACTTATAAACGTTTGTTAAATTTACCTCGCGTGAACAACCTAATTGATTGTTGACAGATCAATAGTCTCCTTCGCAGCCGTCAGTTCAGGTTCGTTCTCACTCCCCTCAACTACCGGCTGCTTACCCGAGCAGCAAATTCCTTTCCAAATTTTGACCAATCAGAATCAGACTTCCAATATCTGGAAACCTGACCTTCGACCTTGAGGCTAGCCTCCTTCGCAGACGTTCTTATAGACTTTCTCAAAGTCCTTTTCAAACATTTTTGACCTTTCGACATTTTTGACCTTTCGGTTCCTCGTTGAAAGGGACTTTTCCCACCTGCAGCGCGCCAAAATTCACCGGTCAATTTTTCGACCGGTGACGTAATTCGGATCCACAGTATCTAATATCCGTGATTTAACATTCTTTGGAAGTTGGAGTTGAACAACTCTTGAAAACGTTTTAGTAGGGGTAGAACCACTTTCCATTGCATGTACGACAACCCGAAACACGTCAAAACAGGGCGATGTACGTTTCAGCGATTTCCCGCCAGAATATTTAATTAGATTCAAAAACCTGCAAGCGAAACAAGTCCGTCTCTTTCCTCCCGCTTTTCCTCTCTCCCGCCTTTCCGCTCGCCGGCCTTTCCACCGGCCCGCAAAAACTAGCGCTAAGAGGCGGACTTGGAGCAAGTCTAACGTTCTTATGGCTCGCTTTCCTCCCCAAACTAACGTCTGCTCACCCGAGAGCCACATTCCATTCCCTTTGTGTACATGGACCAATGAAATTACACCATTGTCGTGCTAAATAAAGCCGTCCGGGCTGCATGGTGTTGTTATATGTAAATTTGTTTAGTCGAAAGCTAATATTTTGAAAAGTTTGGCCTAGAACTTCACGAAATTTACGAAGAATATTGTTTTGACTATGCAAACAAATAAGCGTTGAAAGTCAGTGTAAAGCGTAAGAGCGTTAAGAGAAATTTAAGATTGTAAACAAAAGCTCAAATAATATTTAGGTGCATGTTTAGTGTCTGAACCGACTGTCTGAATTAGTTTACTTGAAAGCTAACATTTCGCTTACTATAGCTCAGAGCTTTACAAAATTTACGAAGAATATTGTTTTGAGTATGTTCTTGCTGCCTATGCAAACAAATAAGTATGAAAGTCAGTGTAAAGCGTAAGAGCGTTTAAGAGAAATTTGAGATTGTAAGGTGTTTATTAACAATGTCTGAAGAGACTGGCCGACTGCCCGAATTCAGTTTACTTGAAAGCTAATATTTCGCTTACTATAGCTCAGAGCTTTACAAAATTTACGAAGAATGGTATTATGAATATGTTCTTGCTGCTTGTGTAAATAAATCTGTGCGAAGAGCTTTAGAAAATCTACAAGTGTCGGCGACATATATCTAGCGGACAATAAATTATACGGGATGTTTGGCCATGTCTGGGTAGCAACCTCGATGTTTATATTCAGCTTCATATTCCAGGCAGTGGCGCTTTCAACTTTATTTCATGTACATGTATTCATATTGCAATTCACAGTTAATACAACATCATCTTATTGATTCTGTTTAAATTTTTACTAAACTATAATTAGCAATAGTTTCGAAAATTTGTTCAATGGTTCAAACGATCACCTCAAGCCTCAAGGTCGAAGGTCAGGTTTCCAGATATTGGAAGTCTGATTTTGATTGGTCAACATTTGGAAAGGAATTTGCTGCTCGGGTAAGCAGCCGGTAGTTGAGGGGAGTGAGAACGAACCTGAACTGACGGCTGCGAAGGAGACTACCTTGAGGCTAGCCTGCGTGCAGACGCTCTAGGGCGATTCCAAACAAGGGGGGATTTAGAGCGTCTGCGAATCAGCGCCAAATTCCGTGTTCTGTAATTTATTCCGATTAATTTGCAATTCAGCAATAATTACAGCGAGTGTCAACGACTAACGAGTATTCGCTAGGAAATTGAAATCTACATCAATTTATACTAACCACTTAAGAATCTATATGAAGAAAGAAACTCTAATCGATAAATAGGATACTCTGAGCTTCGTAGGAAGGTAATAAAACAAAAACAAACATCGAGGAGCAAAGGTCGTATTATAAGTGTCGTATTTCACTGTGATGTTTGAAGCGATTCACAAGTTCAGTCCCGCATCTTTTTCGGCTGTTTGATAGTTCTCAAACAACATTACGCCGACTATAAAAGCTTCTAAAAGAATTAACGAACTCATTTTAGTCCGTGCTTTGGTACAGTTTCGATTAATGCGTTGAAGCGGACGAGTCGAAACGTCCGTTGCCTTTGTCTGCCTGGTAAACATACTAAACAACAAAACATTCAAAACGGAAGCAGTTGTAATTAACCAATTGAATATCGTGTATAAATATTTGGCCAATCAGAGAGCGTCCCCGGAATCCATGCGGACAGACGACGTCACAGAACAAGAATTACGGAGCTGATTCATAGACGTTCTACTCCGGGGATTTTCCGAACGTCTATGGCGTAGGCTACCTTGAGGCTTGAGCTGATCGTTTGAACCATTGAACAAATATTTCGAAACTATTGCTAATTATAGTTTAGTAAAAATTTAAACAGAATCAATAAGATGATGTTGTATTAACTGTGAATTGCAATATGAATACATGTAGCTACATGAAATAAAGTTGAAAGCGCCACTGCCTGGAATATGAAGCTGAATATAAACATCGAGGTTGCTACCCAGACATAGCCAAACATCCCGTAGAATTTATTGTCCGCTAGATATATGTCGCCGACACTTGTAGATTTTCTAAAGCTCTTCGCACAGATTTATTTACACGACCAGCAAGAACATATTCATAATACCATTCTTCGTAAATTTTGTAAAGCTCTGAGCTATAGTAAGCGAAATATTAGCTTTCAAGTAAACTGAATTCGGGCAGTCGGCCAGTCTCTTCAGACATTGTTAATAAACACCTTACAATCTCAAATTTCTCTTAAACGCTCTTACGCTTTACACTGACTTTCATACTTATTTGTTTGCATAGGCAGCAAGAACATAGTCAAAACAATATTCTTCGTAAATTTTGTAAAGCTCTGAGCTATAGTAAGCGAAATGTTAGCTTTCAAGTAAACTAATTCAGACAATCGGTTCAGACACTAAACATGCACCTAAATATTATTTGAGCTTTTATTTACAATCTTAAATTTCTCTTAACGCTTTACACTGACTTTCAACGCTTATTTGTTCGTTTGCATAGGCAGCAAGAACATAGTCAAAACAATATTCTTCGTAAATTTCGTGAAGTTCTAGGCCAAACTTTTCAAAATATTAGCTTTCGACTAAACAAATTTACATATAACAACACCATGCAGCCCGGACGGCTTTATTTAGCACGACAATGGTGTAATTTCATTGGTCCATGTACACAAAGGGAATGGAATGTAGCTCTCGGGTGAGCAGACGTTAGTTTGGGGAGGAAAGCGAGCCATAAGAACGTCTGCGAAGGAGGCTAACAGATCAAGGGCTACGAGCACCAGGGTGCATTCCGTGAAAGTCTCACGCCGGAGATTGGCGACGAGGCTCAGAGCTTTACGCCAAGGCTACCAATTATTTTTTATCGGACCTTTTGGTACGCCATGCACATTTGAAGATAATAAGTAATAATACGCAAAATAATAAGAAAATAATACGCCAAAAGAGACAAAGTGCTGGTCACATTTGTTTGCACGCCAAGAAGGCTGAACAAGTGCGTACGCCAATACGCCAAGATATCAAATTTTGGGTAACTCACGCCAGCACGCCAAGCACGAGGACAAGTCCACGCCGGAGATATCCGGCGTAGCATGCACGGAATGCACCCTGGTACGAGCATAGCTAGATTTCAAAACCCACATAATATAACGCATCGCCATTGGTCAATACTCCTTCACGTGACGGTTGTTTCACTCCCCTCCTTTTCTCTTCCCTCCTTTCTACGCCTCGTAAACGCTCGGGCCTCGGGTTTCCTTCGGCGCCGTAACCCGCGCCTGCGATACGCTAATGATATATACCGCATTATTCAAAATGGCTGAATATAAATGAAGGAACTCCGAACAAAGAAGAAGAAACACAGATCAGTCTGGCGTGCTCCGTTGGTCTAACCGTGTAAATGGAAAGCCCCCACAGTTTTGGTTAAAATAACCTTTTAATTATATCTCTAACAATGTAAACAGTAACAAAAAATTAACATAAAAACATAAACTACTTCGTTTCGATCGATCGATCGTTCGTTCGATTGTTCATTCTTCGCCGAGTTCAACAGAGAGCAAAACCACATGTCAACATGACAAAAAAGGCGTTTCGTATAAATTGTCGCTGACGTCATCCGATGATCGTCATAACAACTACTGCTTATGCACGTATCAATGTTAAGCCCGGGGGGGGCAGATGTGGGGTATTTGATTTTTTGGAGCATTTTTGGTCAAAATCTCCACCCTGGAGATGAAAATACCGATCAAACCAGATCAAATCGCCCCATCTTGGGCCAACTAAATCCTTTAAAAAAAATGAATTATATAAATCAGGTGCTGCTATTTCCTTGAAAAACATATGTCAAGTTTTGGTAAACTGTGATATACTGTGGTTAATATACTTTCTGTATTAATATTAAGTGCGGAATCGGTGATGGTCTGTCTTTGTACTATTAAAGAGACAAATCATTTAAGATTGTGGTTTTATTCAATGAAAACAGCTGCTTTTACACAGCCTTACCTTCAGAATACCTTCGAAGAGCTTGATTTTAAATCCAAGATGGCCACGAATGTTGAAATCATCAAATTAGGCCCCAGTCCACCTTGCCAAAAATTCAAACATTCCCTCCCCGGGGACCAGATCATTATCAAATTCCCAAGAGTGGGGATGGTATTGGAGGTCAAATGCCCCACAACTGCCCGGCCTCCCCCCCCTCGGGCTTAACATTGATACGTGCATTACTATATTTCGAATTTCGATTGTTGTTTCAACACTGCCTGCACAGCACGCTACTTTTATTTCACTATATATATGTATATATATATATATATATATTGTCCAATTCTTCTGGACGATGACAATGACAGCATTGTTTCGTTAATATAGATGCTACACTTGCTACTATACCAGTTATACCGCTGACAAAATTAGCCGAATGCGGGCTCAAGGGGCCTCACGGTGTGGCATTTAGTGCTTACCGAGGTGGTAAATATTTTCGAAGTGGTTTTCGGTAACCAGCGCGGGACAAAAACGTCAAAGGTTCCGACCCAAGTGTGGTTGAGACAATGCAAACAACGATCAAAATTCGGCGCGCGGCGCGGTCACCTGCAGTATTGTACAATTGATATATTCCTTGGCGAAAAAAACCCACCTCTGGATAAAGACAAAGGCTTAACTTGTGTTAAAATATACATAGTCGAAGCCGTATCCAACTTAAGGCTCATTACTCATTAGTTCCGACCGAGAGCTCACAAGACAAAGAAAACTTTCCTGTCCGTTCCGGTCTGGAGGAAGATTTTTCTGACTGGAAACTAGCCTTTAGGCTACGTCCACACGTATACGTTTTCGTAGCGTTTTCATATTGTTCTCCGTCCTCAAGGGAATAGAAAACAATGGTCTACTTACCTGAAACAATATGAAAACGCTACGAAAACGTATACGTGTGGACGTAGCCTTAGTCGTCTTATGAGTAATTAAGAATATACTGTCGATTTTCGACAACTAAAACATGTTCGTGAATAGTTCACTTATCAAATTCGAAGTTTTTAACCACAAATTGAACGACGAAATCTCTTTATTTTCTCGTTACGTACACGCATTGCGGCAAGAGTTTAGAAGGCAATCAGAATTTGTGGTCTGGGACTCTGGGTCGAGTGATGTCATTAATTGTGCAACTATGTCACTCAATTTTTAGGGGGAAAAGCACAGTCTTCAAACGCTATATAAACATACTTCCATTTAATTGTTCGTCCTAAAACTTTCAGAGTCAAAAAAAGCGATATCAAACATTACTTTAATGTACGTTATTATCTCCAACTTGGAAATTTCGTTGCATAGGCACTTTAAAACAAAGATGCTGAGAATCTCACCTGCTTCTTGCAACATCTTTAATCCTCTCATGGCTTGTCCGAGGGGAAGAACAAATGAGGTCTTAGATGTGTGAAAACAGAAGCCACAATTGTAATTACACTTCCTTGTGAAATGATAGTTTACACTTGTCGGAATGCAGCTCGCTTTGCCGACGTCGGAAAGCAATACCGGAGTCACCAAACTGTACAGATAACTGCAAACGTTTTGAATCAGCTTGTAAAGTTCACGAATAACTCTCGAACATACATTATCCATACTGTCTACTGATGGCAGTTCAACTAGCATCCCATTCTATATAACGCAATAACATTAAATATGCTATATGAATAATTGTTTCAGATCTTTGTAGTTTGTAAATGAAACTAGCAAACCGGGGCCAAACCGGCGAGAACGCAAGCTTAATTTTAATCCGTTCACAAAGTGATATTTCCGAATATCTGTTGTTTTACCTATACATGAGCAGACAAGTCACAACTTGTCAATCTATATATTAACTGCTTCCACGGTCATGCACGTTGAGACAAGAAGCCGAGATTGCAGTTTTGTACTGTATTACCTGTATATCGGTGCTATGATCGGTGTTTGCCTGATAATTCTCTTACAGTCAGAGTTAACCGTGCTTACATACATCCGTATCCAATTTCGTGCGAGGCAGCACTTCCTTACGATATAGCAACTATATATAACTATGTTATATGAATAATTATTGTTTCAGATCTTTGTAATTCGTGGAAACTATCATACTGAGAACCGCTTTTGTTCGTCCACAATTGATTTCCGGCTTGAGCTAGTACGTCACCTCACCTCTTGCAGGTAACCGAGACGTTTGACCAGTCAATTAGCTCAGACTCAATGCACTTTCACTTTTCGTTTAGCCAACTTAACAAAAGTTATTCATTTACCGTCTGGAAAATGGTGGATCATCTGTTCGGAGTCAATGTAGATCGAGGACCTTTGTATTTTGCCACGTCGACAGTGATAGACAAGCTCAAGTTAGTAGCCATTGACAATAACCTTGCTGCATCCGAATTGCTAAATGGCGTTCTTTATAATGTCTGTAACATGGATCTTCATAAGCAAGATCGTCTTCAAAATAGAATTGATAACCGCTTTCTGGAAGAGCGTCTAAATACCGCAGAATTGCCTTCTGATGCGATTTGGAGTAGTTTCTTTGTACGTCTCGCAATTACTGAGAGTGAGAAAAATAGCTTTCAAAGTGGATTCACGCTAAAGTACGAGCAAAGTAGTTCAGAAAACGACGAGCAATGCACCGAGAATGTCGTTGGCGTCGCCAAATCACTCGGGTTGTCGTCCATCTCAAAGCTCGTCCCCTACAGACAAGGATTCCTCGTTGACGTTATCTCCTGCCAAACCAACAACAGAATAGACCATTTCGAAATTTTACCAGTGAAATACTCGGGCTGTCATCCTTTGTTCGATTATGGTAACCCAGCCATTTACAAGAGCGCCGAGGAAATCCAAAATATACTTGACCTAGTCCACCAGCATTCACCTCTTCCTGAAACACGAAACGTGAAAGATCTTGTCAAGGCATACCTGGATAAATCCACCTTATTAAGCCTAACGCAAGAATATCCACATCCATTTATCGTCATTGAAGGACTAGATGGTGTTGGTAAGTAAAATCACTAAAATAAGGGTAAATTACTGTCTTTGAAAAGCGCAAGGTTCGCCGGAATCTGTCAGACATGACCGGACAGAATGCTTAAATCCTCCCTTAGGCTACAACCAAGCTAAACTAAACAAAAGCTTAGGGCACTGGCAACAAAAATCATAATTATTACAAATTTTTGACTTTCTGATTAACAAACTGCCTTACATCGAAGTAAACAAAACGATTCTTGTGGGCCAAACCACAGAATAAAGAACTGAGCAGAAGGGCCACTCGGGTCGGAACCGATAGTTACCAAAATCCACTTCCGGAAAATCTCACTGGAAAGGAGAGGGCTGTGAAACACTGATCAGCACAATCTCGTTCCCAGAGCCCACGTTCCCCTTACCCAGCGGGCGGGAAACGAGAGACTCTGGGATAATCCGTTTCACATCGATATTTCATTGGCTGATGAAGACAGTGAACTCTGTATAACTCTTCTTCCGGATAACAAGAATCCTGTGATGGCGTGAACGGATTATCCCAGAGTCTCTCGTTTCCCGGGTGGGGAACGTGGGCTCTGGGAACGAGATTGTGATCTGTGGTGAAACTCCGCTCTGAAACAATAGACTTCCGGTTTGATGTTGAAAATTGCTCGCCTGAGCGTCACGTGATCTTGAACCGGCATGGCCAGTGTGTTCTTTCATATGGTGTACATTGGATTATACCTTGTTCTTCGTTAAACGGCACGATGTTGGTTATCGTGACTTCTAAAAATCCACAAGAAACATGATAATTTACAAGTCCAAAGGAGTACTCTTGTATTTCGTTAACAAAATTCGGTTTTTGACGACCTACGAACTTATTAGAGACAGCGACAGTGCTGTATACTGTAGTCAGTCATTTTTATGATAAATTTTATATTTTACATTGATTCTGCGTTAATTTTAGATATTAGTTTATTCAATAATATGATTGTGTGCACAAAGAAATCACCTCAAAAAGATTGGATTGGTTTTAACAGGACCGTGAGAGTTTTTAAGTCGCGCATTTCTCAAATAAGACGTAATCAAATATATATGGTGGTGCATCGTGTAGATGATCGGCGTTCGGTTTCATGATGGACTTGATCGTGGCATTATCCCTTGAATATTACACAATCGTATCAAGCGCTAACTCATGCATGGCTCACTCAAATATTTCACACTCTCGCCAGCGAGATATAATAAAAGGCTGCGCTTTCTACCGGTCATCCTTGATGTCCATAGCCACGATAAATCGCTGGATTCTTTTTATCCACTCCTTCCATCTCTAGCCTGTCGATGAAGGTTCATCATGTGGGTTAAACTGGGGAATGCCTGAAAAATCCAAACCAGTAGCCTGTCAGCCATATCCTCATCGCCAATATTGTATCTTCACTTTTATTCAACAATAACAATTTAATCGCTTATCCTCTCGCTCCTAAGATCTAAACTCAACTAACTTGTCTACAAACTAAAAACTTACAGTATATCTATTACTTAGCATTCCGCGGTGTCTTAAAACAGTTTCTAAACCATATACCTACATATAGATCAATAGTATGTATTGCAGCATTTAGGTTTTTACTCGGACTATCTATGGTAACGCGCCTCGACTTTCTCGCTCAAACGGCGACAAGCTTTCCATGGACGAAGAGACGGAACGAGTGCTTGTTTGGGTTCGAATCAGGAACTTTCTGAAATCTGAATAGCCTTGTTTCAAGCGAGGTTTCAAGTGTACTGTTGACATGTTAGGCCCCCTACCATGATGTCTTAGCTATAAGTCTGCACTTGGCACAGCTTGAGTTACATGTAGGCGTATACAATACTTATTCAAAAAGCGCGATGATCATTGTTGAGACAAATCAATGCATGTGTTACCTAACCTAGAACAAAAGCGATATAGTATCACATTCTTTTAATGCGATTAGAGACCGCGTTTCCTGTTTCAGTTCCCAATTTACCTAAAATTGTCCTTTTAAGATTAGGGTTAAGATTAGGGTTGGAGCTTGGGTAAGGGCTGGAATTAAGCATTACTGTAAAGTTATTTAATAAGGGCATTTAAAAATTAATGATTAATGTCAATTCTAGGTGATACGTGAGAGTATATGCTCATATTTCACAAGATTATCAAGCACTTTCAGTATGTTTTAGTGAACAATTAACAATGTTCAATCATTATTTGTAAGCCAAATAAATACCAGTATCCGCATGTACGCAATGCGTACCTATTTTTTACGATTCGTTTTCGCGGTATTGCGCGCGGCACACCCAAATGCTAGCCTAGTTTCTAGGCCTTCCTCGGTTAACGCGTTTCGGAAGTTAACTGTCTACGTTTGTGGGCGTGGTAGCAATTCACTTTCTCCGTCTTTATTACACTGTAAGCATACCTCAGTTCTTAAAAATTGAAACCTTTGCTCTGATTGGTCCATCAGACGGAGAGGAAGCTGGCGATGACAACGTACCAGTGCAACGTACTGTCTGGTATATCAGGCTACAAAGTTTCAGACTTGTATGTACGTCGTCGTGTAAGGAGGTATTTACATGAGGCTAGGCCGAACTCAGGCCAGCCCAGAGAAACGTCTTGAATTTGCCGAAATTTTGCCGAACGTCGAGCGATAACAAAACTCGCCCCATTCTCCCTTTGCCTGTGTCGCGCCGCAAATGTCTTACATAAAATAAATAGACAAGGTTGGCAAATAATTCACGATTTACAAACAAACATCTCAACAAATACGAAGAAAATTTAAAAACTATAAAGAAAACAAACGGGAAAATATCAACATCTTAAACACAGATAACTTTACTACCTTGTAACTAACAAACTGTGTTTCAAAACTGCCGGGAAAGATGAAAAACGGACAAAAGTTTTTGATTTTTTGCAAAAAATTTTCTTGTCGCGATGCTAAAAAAAAATAAAATAAACAAACTATGACGTTTGTCAATGAGGAAAATAAGCGACAGGGGGGTAAATCAACACGAAACAAGCAGTGAAAACAAATTGGAACCGCTAATCATGCTTCGGGTAGCATAGGCTTTAGACTACCGGTTGTTTGTTTTCGAGGGTTATTCTTTTTTATTTGTTCGTTGCAGACTCATTGTCGATTTTGTATTTTGGAGTTGTTTCTGAATAAACTACATATAGAAGATTTGTACTGAAACTCTTCTTCCGAATTCAGCTTCCTATCTTTGCCTAAAGCCTTCGGAAAATTTAACTTTATACCTCGTCATATAATTTTGTTTGAATTCTTGTCCGGATTTTTTTCTTCCATGTGGCATGTGTGATATGCCTTGGTATGAAAGTATAAACCGATCAACTACACACGTAAAAATCTCACAGCTTGTCAACAGGATGTCTTCGCAACAGGCTTGTAGCAAGGCTGGAAACAAGTTGTAACAATGCTGTTCATTCAAGAAGCTGCTACAACCTTGTTAGCATCAATCTGTTAACAACTTGTTGAGTGGAGAGCGGTAACAGGTTGTTGGAACAACTTGTCATCAGTCTGTTGGAATCATCAGCCTTGTTACAAGTTGTCAACAACCTGTTACAGACATGTTAACAGACTGGGACAGCCAGTGCGAACACATGACGATGACAGCCTGTTGAACAGCCTTGTAACAACTTGCTTGCAGGTCTGTAACAGCTTGTGCAATTTTTACGTGTGTAATAGACGAATTTGTTGCTGGTACAATGTTAACGAAATGATATGTTGATAATAAAAAATATTAAAATGTCAAACTCTTGCCAATGTCACCGCATACATTTGAAAACAATACAGCCCTTGTTATAATACCGGCATATAAAAAACCTATCGTATTTAATTTGGGATCACTCAAGCATACTTTTTATAAAGCAAAAAGCAGGCTAGCTCAACAGGTAAAAAGAAGAAAATTTCCGAAACGAAACAACTGTTTTAAAATGCAATTTAAAAAAAATGCAGTATTCAAACATTGTACTGGCAGGATGTAGATAAATGAGAAATTGATAGTTATTATGAACTTTGTTTGCTGTAATGAATTTTAAGAGTTATCATATATACGTGAACAAAAAATAAATCGATATAAAAGAAACTTACCGGACTATTATCAACATACCATTGATTTCGTTAACATTGTACCAGCAACAAATTCGTCTATTAGCTGATCGGTTTATACTTTCATACCAAGGAATTTCACACATGCCACATGAAAAAAAAAATCCGAACACGAATTCAAACAAAAATATATGACGAGGTAAAGCTTCCAAAGGCTGTAGCGGCAAAGATAGGAAACTGAATTCGGAAGAAGAGTTTCAGTACAAATCTTCTATATGTAGTTTATTCATAAACATCTCCAAAATACAAAATCGACAATGAGTCTGCAACGAACAAAAAAAGAACAACCCTCGAAAACAAACAACCGGCAGTCGATCAATGACAGACATCAAAGCTTACAAAACATCTTAAAAACGAAAGACACGAAACAATGTGCGATTATTACCTTGTCAACAAATTCATGTAGTAGTCTTTCACATCAGATTTAATGGAAATTGTGGAAGATCTAAAGCCTATGCTGCCCGAAGCATGATTAGCGGTTCCAATTTTTTTTCACTGCTTGTTTCGTGTTGATTTACCCAATTACCCCCCTGTCGCTTATTTTCCTCATTGACAAACGTCATAGTTTGTTTATTTTTTTGACCAATGGGTTTCCTTGAGAAATGACAAGAGCACGAACCTGTTGCATCCAGATCAGTGGTAGCCTGGTACCCTGGCCCAATTTCAAAAGAAATATGGGCCAGGTAACCACTAATCTCATTCTCGCGTCATCAGGGCTAAATCCACTTATGACGATTGCAGTTTTACTCATAGCTACTAAAAACGCGCGAAATTTTAACCAATAGGAAAGCAGAAGTCTTTAGTGGTTACCTGGCCCATATTCTTTGATTGGGCCAGGGTACCAGGCTAGATCAGTGGTTGCATCCAGCATCGCGACAAAAAAAATTTCGGCAAAAAATCAAAAACTTTTGTCCGTTTTTCATCTTTTCCGGCAGTTTTGAAACACAGTTTGTTAGTTACAAGGTAGTAAAGTTATCTGTGTTTAAGATGTTGATATTTTCCCGTTCGTTTTCTTTATAGTTTTTAAATTTTCTTCGTATTTGTTGAGGTGTTTGTTTGTAAATGGTGAATTACTTGCCAACCTTGTCTATTTATTAAATGTAAGACCATAGGCAGCCCAAGCACTATCACGTACTGTCTGTCGTATTATATAATACTTAAAGGTTGGCAAGTAAATTCACTAGTTCCATTCATCACTTGAATATATGTCAATACTATTTGTAAATACGAACGTAAATCAATAAAAAAACAACACTTCTATAAACACAAATAATCGTACTAACTTGCCACGAACGTTTGTTGCTTAAAACTGATGTGAAACACCAGAAATTAGTGAAAACAAACGGGGTTTTGTTGAAAAAATTGCCGTACCTATGCGTGGTGCAAAAATCCTGTTTGACGCCATCATTCGTGAGCAAATATAAGGCATGTCATTGGTCACAAAAACCAACATTGACTCTAGCTTGCATGTCCTATACACATGCAGTTGATCGTTTGATTGCTTTTTTTTCGAAATCACTCTAGCTGAAGTCTTTTATAATAGATGAAATAGAACAGTATGTATTCGGCAACCAATATATCCTACGGAGTAGTCAAAGATCTTCAATGTCCACTAATGGATCGTTTTCACTCACGTGATCGGTGACCCCATGCGAAATATTTGAATAAGAAAGAGCTAATTCCCATACCGTACACCAATATGGCCGCCGTGACGTCAGGTGAAAACGATCTATAGTTTAATACCGGCGAACAACAATGAGTCGTCTTGCATAAATAACAATGAACTCCGCCAAATGTCTGTCAAAGCCAGTATTAAAGCCACTAACTGGCTTCCTTCTATTTTAAGCAAAAAAGATTGAGAATTTTTAGCCACTTACCATATAAGACAACGAACATTGGGACAGAATCCTTTCCGTTCTTGCCGCTCCATTTCTATACACGGTTATATAAACTTTTACGTACAAAAAGTTTGTATGTATTTATTACACAAATCTTTTTTACTGCACTGTTGCAATACCCCCCCCCCCCGATTGGTCCAATTTATCACGCAGAGATAATTTTTTTGTTTTGCCGATTGACCAATGACATGCCTTATATTTGCTCACGAATGATGGCGTCAAACAGGATTTTTGCACCACGCATAGGTACGGCAATTTTTTCAACAAAACCCCGTTTGTTTTCACTAATTTCTGGTGTTTCACAACAGTTTTAAGCAACAAACGTTCGTGACAAGTTAGTACGATTATTTGTGTTTATAGAAGTGTGTTTTTTTTATTGATTTACGTTCGTATTTGCGAATAGTATTGACATTTATTCAAGTGATGAGTTGAACTAGTGAATTTACTTGCCAACCTTTAATAATACGACAGACAGTACGTGATAGTGCTTGGGCTGCCTATGGTAAGACATTTTATAATACATTGCGGCGCGACACAGGCAAAGGGAGAATGGGGCGAGTTTTGTTATCGCTCGACGTTCGGCAAACGTTCGGCAAATTCAAGACGTTTCTCTGGGCTGCCTACAACCTCGTCCCCAGGGCCATTTGTGGGGGCTGTACCCACTGACCTATATATATAACTGGACTGCGGGTGCTGGCCAAAAATGTGTCCCCATTTTCACTTTCAAAATGGCGGCATTTATGGGTCCTTCTGCTAATGGTAGCGACCACTGACATGTACTTATCGTAGGAAAAAAGAATATTTATGTAAATACAAAGCGATTTTCTTACTATATTACTGCGATTCCCAGTTGAGTTTGGAACGCCTATAGTTTTGTCGTAATGTTTCGACGTTTGAACAAACAGTTTTGACGTAATGCGAGGCATGTTGTCAAGGCGTGGCCAAGTTGTTGTCAAGCAGTTCTATATTGATTCATCACTAGTTGTCAACTTGACTGGCTTTCTCATCGCTTTGTCTTGCTGTTTAATAGCGCCAAAACTACACAAACTACATGGATAGAGTAAGCACAAGAGGAAGAACGTACGTGAAAGGTCGCGCTTTAGGAAATGACTTGCGAAGTCTAATTATTGACGAAATAATTATTGGTGGCGGCGACTCAGAGACCGGTTTAAATATAAAGGTAATTTATAAACAACTGTGTATATCATATAACTTCAGTAAATCGTTCATTAGCAACGGTAGTAATCTTTTTGTGCGTGTACTCTTTTCCTGTTAACATTCGGCAATGAAGCGTTCTTGATAATGCCGAACGAGATGTCCCGCCAAATATATCACCATATTTATCAAGTTCTCTAAGCAGTTCCCGATTTGATATGCTTGGGTTTTTGCACTAACTAGAGTCTCTATAAATTCGAGATCTCCTTGGCTGAGGTGACTTGGATTTCCTCCTTTGTGTGGACGTGGATTTATCGTTTTATTATTGCAAAAAGCAACCCAAAGGTTTTTAACCATCGTGTTACTGACTTTAAATTTTTCTGCTACAGTTTTGAAGTTCCCGTTGAAATAACCGGTCTCTGAGTCGCTGCCACCAATAATTATTTCGCCAATAATTAGACTTCGCAAGTCATTTCCTAAAGCGCGACCTTTCACGTATTCATACCAAAACCGATGATGCGCGGCGTGCCCAAAATAAACATGTCATGTTTTTTCGCTGAAAATTAAACGAATCCGTCTGCATTCCTTAGCCTTTGAAATTGACACCGTGAGATCACTGCAATATGATTGGTCATTTGCAACTTTTGAATTTAGAACTGCTTGACAACAACTTGGCCACGCCTTGACAACATGCCTCGCATTACGTCAAAACTGTTTGTTCAAACATCGAAACATTGAGGTATCATTACCTTCAAATTATGAAGCTTAACCAACATTAAAACCACCATCTGATTGGACAACCTTTTAAAACGAATCCTCACCCCCATACCACCCCCCGGTAATCACACCCCCCGGAAACCCTAAACCTAACCACAACCCTCCGGAAAAATGACCATGTGTATTGACAGTCTTGTTTATTTTATTGCCAAGTGTTCGTGTGATACCGCCGGCCGGCACGTCTTTAATTCAGACTGCTAGAAAGCTACAACAGTAATTGTCTAGGATTATTATTATTGTAGTTCAGAACTACAATAAGACTCTTATCATGAAAACATCCCGGGCCGCTCAACAAATATTTTGTTTACACAAACTCGAGACTAGGACGATATTATGCTGACTTGGCAAAAATTCTGACAGAAAATTCGACAAAGTTTGCCTAGTCCGTCTACTCCGAACGTTTTCTCAAGAAATAATCCACTGTAGAAGTTATGAAATATATTGGCAGAAAGATAATTCACCTTACTATAACATACGTGCAGTTTATCCGACCAAATAGCTTAGTTTCCCTAAAAAAAAGCGAAATACTAAACATGTCCAAATCATAATAGCGGCCGCTATTTTGAAATTTTTTCCCGTATGTATTATAATGTCTTCTCCGAATCTTTTCTCGAGAAATAAACCACTGTAGAAGCTATCAAATATACTGGAAGAAAGATAATTCATCTGGCTACAACATACGTACAGTTTATCCGACTAAATAGCTTAGTTTTCTTAAAAAAAGTGAAATACCGAACATGTCCAACACGAACTAGAGATTCTTAGGTATCGGTCCGCGACCTTCACCATTAGCAAAAGGACCCATAAATGCCGCCATTTTGAAAGTGAAAATGGGGACACTTTTCCTAACTCAAAGGTAATAGGAGCACGCAGTCCAGTTATATATATAGGTCAGTGGCTGTACCCTGCCTCCTCCACAGGCCCTATTGCATCATGGACAGGTCACATTGTTGAGAGGGCCTGCCAGATCCTGTAAACAAAATGGTGACTGATCCCATTATGCACAGCGAGACTAGGCCCAAGAGGCGATATTTGAGAGGGCCTGCAAGTTTCCGGCCGCTGTTCGATAAACGTACGTCCAAGTTCTTTAAACACTGTGACCCATCAGGAAATTCGGTCTAAACTTTCTTACAGATCATGACAATGAAGAAACCAATATGTTTTAGAATTACCGACCTTCTGCCAATAATATTTTTAGCGACAAAAAGGAATTGAAGGGGAAAATATCTGCCGAACAAAAGCAAATTCGACGGTCAGGAAAGTAACAGGTTTTTCGTATTGTTTTTTGGTTTATTTAGCTATCGAAGACTGTCAACTGACCAAGAGTTAATGAGATTTAATTTTGTTAAATTGTAGGCCATAGTGTAGCGTAATTCAAGTTTCAGTTGTTGTAGAAACCGAAAAAGTATAAACCAAAGAGTCTCTGGGTAGACTAAAGTGTATTTTCGTTGATTATTCCGGCCGAATTCGAAAGTTGACAAAGTTCAACCGTAATTGCTTTCTTCAACAATTCCTACATTTTAAAGCTATGATTCGTATGTCATAAGTCTTCAATGGCCTTCAAAATCTTCGGATATAGCCATGGCTATTAACAATGGTAGTTAATTATGCAAATTTATTCCGTGCCAAGTTTTGCCAAATTTTTTACAGAATCTTGCAGGCCCTAAATTCGGCGTGTATGACCTGTCCATGATGCAATAGGGCCTGTGGAGGAGGCAGGGGCTGTACCAAGATGGCGGCCAAGAACAAATGGCCCTGGCACAGGCTGAGCTATCACCACATCTGATTGGTCGAGATAACATTGGATGTTTTAGGTATTCTGATTGGTGGAAACAAGGCGGGCGGCAGGCTAACTCGCAGGCATTTGATTATAGGCTCAAATTATATTAAACAATTGATACCAGAATTGCCGGCTGTTAAAAACAACTTCAAAATGAATGAAAATGTGAGAAAAGCTGGCGAAACACCCGTAAAAACGTCGGAAGAATATGTAATGATGGGCCGTGTCGTCTCTGTGCCCTGGCTGCCATACAACGAAGTCCATGGGACGGCAATTTAGAGTGTTTTCTAAATCGGGCGAACGAAAGACTTGGTGAACAAAGTCAAAAAGTATTTTGGCTGCGAAAGGAAAGTACAACACAGGGCAGAATTTACGTGTTTGGCCATTGAGAAGCAGGCTTTTTTCAAACAAGAATTATCGACTAAACGAAGCCTAAATGTTTTTCAAAACGCTGAATTGAATCTTGAATCCACCGAAAACTCACGAAAACAGTTTCTTGCGAATTAGGTACAACGGTTCACCGTTGATAAATAATAAGCATTTACAGATATTTATTAAAAGTGTATTTATTTTAATAATTCGACAATGCATTTGGAAATGAATGTTTTGATTGTTTTCAGTTTGGGTCAGTCAAGCTGAACTAAATATTCAGAAAAAATGGCGCAATAAACTTAGTGAAGACTGGGTCCGAGTCAAAAATGAGTCAAAATATGGCTCATTTTTTGCTAGCCTGGTACCCTGGCCCAATCAAAGAATATGGGCCAGGTAACCACTAAAGACTTCTGCTTTCCTATTGGTTGAAATTTCGCGCGTTTTTAGTGGCTATGAGTAAAACTGCAATCGTCATAAGTGGATTTAGCCCTGATGATGCGAGAATGAAATTAGTGGTTACCTGGCCCATATTTCTTTTGAAATAGGGCCAGGGTACTAGGCTAATTTTTTGCAGCCTGTGCCAGGGAACACCGCTGCCAAACGTTTGAGCATGCGTGAATTCGCTAGAGTAAACATTGCAAGGGAAGTGGGAACTAGCCGTGGCAACAACAACCAGACAGCGAAGACTAAGTAAGACTCGACTATTCATTTGTGTTTTAAAAAAAGGGTAAAGAAAATTACGAAGGGGTAAATTCAGAATATGTTACAATATTGACAAAGAAGCCATGCACAAATTACCTACCTTATCTTTTTGGTAGTATGCTTATAATTTTAACTTTTGTGTTGGACTCTCGGACCAGTCTAAATATTTCAGTGTTTTCCCGCTCTTTTTCTCAGGACGAGCTCGGACGTCGCGCATGCGCTAAACGTTTGGCAGCGGTGTTGTGCCAGGGCCATTTGTTCCCGCCATTTTGTTTTTGGCCGCCATCTTGGCCCAGCCCCCACAAATAGCCCTGGGGACGAGGTTGGGCTGCCTATGGTTTTACCGGGTCGTTATTTTAAGTCCGGCCCGACAGCCGCAGAGGAAATTTCGGACATTGGAGGTTTCGGGGGTCGTCGGAGATGCTCGGAGGTGTCAGCTGGACATAAGTAGTGCGGGCGAAACTAGTCCAACGGAAAATTACCGCACTCCTTATGTCCAGCTGACGATTTCGACGCATCTCCGACGATCCCCGACATAGCCGATCTCCGAAAGAACTGCCTCTGCGGAGGAGAGAGGCCTAATCTCAGGTCGCCTACTAGACCGAACTGAGGCTGGCCCAACTCCAGCAGAATCGAAGTCTTATTCGGACAGATTCAGACCACGAAAAGAAGTTTTTTAACCGACGTAACCTGGGTACGAGATTGTACTTTGACGTCTCCAACTCAATATACGTTGAAATCCACATGAAATAATGCTTCTCCACATGGTGGTCACGAGCTGAAAGACAATTGACGCGAACCTTGAAGCAATAGCGGCCACATTTGATGAATAACCAAGGTTAACTTCACAGCCGGCATCGTGCAAACAAAAACCGAAATGCGAAAATTCAGGACGGCCCGAGTTGACTGAAATTTCCACTTTACCTTGGTTGTGACGCCACGTGCATTTTAAAAAGTGTATCCAAGATGGCGGACAATATTTCAGGGAGGGTCGGCACTGGATCATGGTCAAGATACGGACAAAGGGGTTAAGTGACAATATGAAATACAAGTAATCTCAGAGCAACCATATATATTGAATAAGGCCCAGTTTTAGAAGCGCACTTTTGTCCGTAGTGCATGCGTAGTTGGTTGGCTAGCGCTAGCAACTGGCTGCTTGGTTGGTTAGCTAGTTGGTTGCTTGGTAATTGCTTGGTTGGTTGGTTGGCTGGCTGACTGGTTGGTTGGTTGGCTGGCTCATGGCTGCTTGGTTGGTTTGTTGATTGATTGATTGGTTGGTTGGTTGGTTGGTTAGTTGGTTTAACCAACTTCGTTATACAGTGTAATTATAGTAGTTAGCTAACCAGGTACGCTTCTTCCTAATATTATTCTTGCTTAATTTTGTTTTTGATCTGACTTATTCTTTTCCTATAGGAAAATCCACTTTGGTAGATAATCTTGGTAAACGACTTAATGCTAAAATATTTCACAGTCCGCCACCTTGTCTAGCTGGTTACAGGGAATTGCTTGTCCAACAAAATGAACTAGTCAGTCGGGCATTCTACTCCCTTGGAAATTATCTAATCAACGAAGACATCAAAGAAGCTATGATGAAATGTCCAGTTGTTCTTGATCGGTAAGCTTATCATTAGCTTCGATTGACAAACAAAATAACTATGCAATGTTTAGTTTCGTTTGTTTTCGCTGTACAAGTTGTCGCAAGTTAAAGGGCGTTGGCAATAAAAATTAAGTTTGTCTAATTTGAAAAAACTCGTAAACTGGAGTAAACACTACTTGATTGCTGATAAATAAGCAAATTTAATTTTTGGAGGAGGCCAGGAACCAGCAGTTTCCGCGAAAACAACTAAAGTTCCACCACAGAGACGTGTACATGTATTTTATTGGATACTATAAGCATACAAAGTTTAAGCACGTTCTATTGTTTATTTCCAGAGATATTCCTAATTTTACGATTTTCATTTTGCTCGTTTGGAGTAAATGACGTCATCAGCCATATAATTTGCATATTTCCAAAACGTGTATATCTCTTGAATGAGATGAGATGTTGACAAACCACAAACGCCGTTCATCCTCATTTTAAATGTACTTTGTGATAAGATCAAGAAAAGACGGGCGATTTTTTCATCGTAGTGCCACTTTAAATCAAGAAAAACTAATAAGTGCAGAAATAGGTACGCAATTGCGTACATATTTGTTTAGTTGGCTTAAGGTGGCTTCCTACTGTCAGTTTTTGTACATCAATAAATCACAAGTATATACATTACTGCAGGGTTGATTTATAATCTCAAAGTCTCCCATTAAACCATTTTCGTAGGTAGCAGCATTGTAATTTGGAGCGTAGCGAATCATTTTGCAGATTTTGCAGTATTTGAATAGACTTCTACCAATAGGCTTCTACTAATTACTAAACATATCGCTCATCAGAAAATATTTTTTATAGATATTGGCACAGTACTGCGGCCTATGCAATTGCTAAAGAAGCAAAATGCGGAAATGAATCAAACATCCCAGTTAAAGGCCACTCTATTTACCAGTGGCCTGATGATCTTTTGAAGCCATCCGTTGTGTTCTTTCTCGTTCTCAACGAGAAAGAGCGTCAAGCCCGTATGCGCATTAGAGGTTGCGGAGAAACGAATGAAGAATTACAGTTATCAAAAAACCAGTTATTACGAGAAAGGTAAGTCATTAAACCAGAATAAATCTAGATTATACTTAAAGGTAATATCCACTGACCTATATATCAACTGAACTGCATGCTCCTATTACTTTTGAGTTGGGAAAAGGGCGACCAAAAATGTTTTCAAAATGGCGGCATTTATAGGTCCTTCAAGTAAACTCTATATATACCTGGAAGGCTGACTCCAGTCAATCACTCGACGAAAAGGTGAGGCAAAACATGGCGGATATGGGGAATTTTAGGACGTCAGTTCCAGGTCCTTACGCGGTCATCTTGGATGTCAGGCTTATAATAAGTCTTTTTTCTCGCGGCCGAACCGAGAAGTGTTGTTTTGGCACAAATTCAAATCGCCAAGACCCACAGAAATGCGAAATAAATGTTCAGTCTTACCTTGTTTCTGCTCTGTATTTGTTGATGTTATATGTCTTTCCGAGTCGAGTTTGAACTATATTTCGGCGAGTTGCACTTACGGTCAATTAACCGCTTTATACGAAAAATAAAGAAAGGCTGGAAGCCTTTTCTGGAAGGAATATTTCAGACGGCCCCCACTTGAAGCTCCATAAAATCCACAAAAACCGCTCGATCTCGCCCAAATTGCCATCAGTACATCCCTCAAGAACTAATTGGCTTTCGGTTCGTTGCTCTTTCGACCCCAACGTTCATCTCCGCAGCTCGAGAAACGCGTACGTTCATATACAAACTCTTTGACTTCACAGAAGCTACCGTATGCGCACTACGAACGGCCGGTGTCACCTCAAACTATTAATGCAGTAACGCCGCCTTTAAAAAATTAAATATTAAGGTAATTTAAAGATTTGAATAAGAATTGTTATAATAACTTGAAAAATATTGCTCTGACTATTTTGTATGTTATTAAATACGGCAATATTTTTTTAAGTTTTAACAATTCATACAGTTTAAGGTGACACCGGCCGTTCGTAGTACGAATAGTAAAGGTCAAATGTTTAATATTATGAGTACTGAGATTGGTGAGAACCGATATGGCCTTTGTACATGCAGACAAAGCGATGAAGGAGCGAGGTCTGTATAACTTTCCTGTAGAGACCAAGCAAACGAAGTTAAAAAGTCGAAATTTGTATAGGTAATCGCATGGCGCCGAGGAAAATTAAGGTTTAATTTCACTCGTGTTGAAATTTTACAAAATTGTCCGAGTCGCGAAGCGACGAGGGTAATTTGTAAGAATTTGAAAACACGAGTGAAATTAAACCATAATTTTCCTCGGCCCCTAGGTGTTAATAATATAGCGGGCAAAATTAAATGTCGAAGTACATGTGTATCTTATCACGCTCGGTGCTGCAACATTCCAAATTTTCCTGCTTTCTTTTTTTAAACACAGGTCTAAAGTTCGTAAATTTTCTAGTGTATTCATTTTCACTAATAGTTTACACTCCTTCAATAGTTTAAATTAGTTCAAAGGAAACAAAAAAGCATTTTTAGACTGAAAAACCTTGCAGATTTGTTGAAAAAAGGTCAGTCCTCCGAAGTTCACTGTTGCTAAGTAACAAAGCGACCAATCACGTGCAAGAATTGCTGATCAAGGAACCAATCAAGTGCAACTAATTTTTCCCTGAATTACAAAAAAACGCCCTCTTCATTGGCCAATCATATTCGAGTAATTTTGCCCTCTATATTATTACACTAGTAAACAGACCTCACAGTCCGGTCAATAAGTGGTAAGTATTGTACTCGGCCACTGCATTATATTGGATTGCATTGTAGTGTTTGCAATTGCACTGCATTGTGTTTGTGTGTTGCGTTGCACTGTTTGTATTCCAATAGACTGAATTGTGTTGCTTTGTACTGCGTTGCGTTGCCACTGTTTCAACGTCTATTTGCGTCGCGCTGTTTGCGTGTTACGTTGCACTGTTTGCGTGTTGCGTTGCACTGTTTGCGTGTTGCGTTGCACTGTTTGCGTGTTGCGTTGCACTGTTTTCGTATTACGTTGCACTGTTTGCGTGTTCCGTTGCACTGTTTGTATTTCATTAATCATCACACTGAATTGTGTTGCTTTGCTGCATCTGTTTGCGTCGCGTTGCACTGTTTGCGGGGCGTGACGTTACACTGCACGTTACGTTATAATAAGGATGCCAATATTTTTAAAATTTTTCCAAACTTGAACATATACACAAAGTGCAATTTATTTTTTAATAAAAACAATAATTAATTTACTCACCATTAAATTATATAATTGCCTTCCAGACTGATGGCGGCTTACAAGAACATGGGTAATCCTGCTTGCATAATTATGGACGCTTCTAAAAGTAGAGAAGAGGTCTGTGATGAAGTAATGACGTCATTAAGACAAAACAAGATTCTGATTTAAAGTTGATGATCCACGTGATGTTCCTCGTGATGCACACTGCGGTTTCCCCCCGAGGGGCAAATCACTCCTGAAAAAGTGTACGTGATCAAAAAATCATGTGATTCTTTTCATGATATTTTTATTTTTCACGTGATGTTTTGATTTTTTTCATGATTTTTTTGTTTTTTGTTTTTTTATTCTTCTGAAGGTGTACGTGATTTAATCACTCCTGAAAAAGCGTACGTGATAAAAAAATTATGTGATTTTTTTCATGATTTTTTGATTTTTTTCATGATTTTTTGATTTTTTTCATGATTTTTTTGTGATTTTTCTGAAGGTGTACGTGATTTATTAGAGAGCTTAAGCAGCGGCGTTTTAGACAACACGAATGTCAGATGTCCGCGATCTAAAGCGGCGTTCGTGGCGTCGCGTCTTTACCAGGGGCCAGTTGTATAAAACTCATAATCACTTTTTAATCACCCGTTTTGTGATTAAAAAGTGATTAAAGTTAACAAGGTGATTAAACCCGTTGTATAAAAAAGTGATTAGCGATAATCATGATTAAAAAAAATGGTTTTTTGATCTAGCTGCCACTATTCATATCAATCTGACTTGTGTGATTACTGTAAGAGCTCTATTAAGCTCCCCCTTTACAAGGTCAAAAATTTAAAAAACCTGGGTGGGGCTTGATAGAGCTTTTATAATATTCTTGCATGTGTTGATTATTGTTATACACATTGAAGTTTACTGCTTTATTTTTAAATAATGAACATTGCATGGAAGCTTGAAAATATACTTTTTTTTTCATGCACTTAAACTGATAAATTTCATATTTCTGTACATCCATGTATTATTCTCGATGTATATTATAGGAATGAGTACATGTTCAATAAATAACAATTCAAGGACAAATTGTGAATTGTCATTATGTGTCATTCTACTCATTGTGAATTGTCATTATGTGTCACTGTACATTGTATAGTTTATTTTATATAGTACAGTCATGAAAATACCATATATTTTACCCACAATGCTTTAACTTTTATTGGTATTTGTAATAATGTATTTGTGCACTGGTTGTATCTAGTTCTTTCCTGCCTGGTTGCTGGATTGAGATAGGGAGTCATCAAGTAAGGATGACAGGCATATCCACTATCTCCCAGCAACACGCCATTGTGTTCAGGGTGTGCTCTCTTGCATCAAGTGTCTCCCCCACCATTGATGTTCAGAATATAAAATAAGTGTGAATGGAACCAGGACACTTTGCCACTGCATTGGTTAGCCTACCTATATTTTTCCATTAAATATATAATTTCTTAAATAAAATGCTTGTTTTTTTTTATTATTTTTTCTTTTACACATAACCTGGGGTTCACATAACCTGGGGTTCATAACCGGTATAGGTATAGATCATACTAGAAATACATGAATGCAACAACCCCTCACCCGCTTTTATTAAATGCTTTTTTGGAACACCTCCCACCCGCCCACCCTGATTAAAATAAGCACACCTGATATACAGCCAATATAAAAACAAACAGATATAAAAACAAATGATAATCCTCAAGATAATTCTATAATTTATGGATAAATGATGACTAAACTAACTTAACATATCAAAGCAAAACTTAGATTTCATTATTAAATTCTGGTTGTACAAAATATGTTTTTAGGAGGTTTCAAAATGGATTATTTTTAACAAGCTTTTTAATGGCTTCCCTATGCATACATGTTTTGCAAAGGCAGAATTAAAAGTCAACAGCTCAAAATTACATTTATAATAGAGTCCGAGATAAAAACAATTCAGTAGAATCGGATTCTAGAAAGAAGTATTAAACAGACAACGTTTCAGTCGAAAATTTGGAAATACAGCTAAAAAATTTCGCCAAAGCCCATTATAAAATAACATTTTGAAAACAAGCCCGGCGATTGGTTGAAAGCCGTGTTTCTATAGCTTTAGGGACGGACCATTAGATTTTTGAGGGGGGGGTTGGGCAATTACCAAAAAAAAATTCGAGCACAGCCTTATCCTGGGAAAAAAATATCGTGCACAACAAAACCCCAAGAAAAAAATATCCTGCAAAGTACCATGTTTTCTAAAAATAGAAAAATATTTATATAGAGTCCTGAGCAGATTGCCACAATACAAAATAAATCACAAGCTATGAATCCATCTTGTTAATATTAAACACAGACTTGTCAGGTCACTGCTATTAAATAGTGCAACAAACACATTCTGCAGTTTACTTCCATTTTAACAATGTAGAGCAGCTGCTCACTAAATACAAAGATATTATTTTGCATTGTAAAAACACAAATATTATTAGTCTCAGGCGCACAACTAGGGGGGGGGGGTTGGGGGGGGGGGTTGCAACCCCTGCCCTTTTTAACCCCTGCCCTTTTTGTGAGACTTCTAATACTAGGTTAGACATTAGATAAACAGATAATTAATCGTCTGTTGTTGTACGCGATACAATTCTCCGCAAATCTGGCGAGACTCAGAGGCTTCTAGCAGTGGGCCCGGGCGGCAGCTAGGCTGAATATAATTATGATAAATTTTAAATAATGCGAGACCAAAATAAAAATTTCCGCAACCGAAAATACGAGAAAAGTGTCCTCAAAATGCGGGAAATGCTGTTTCAGAGACCCAAAATTCAAAAAATTAGTGCAACAAACACATTCTGCAGTTTACTTCATTTTAACAATGTAGAGCAGCTGCTCACTAAATACAAAGATATTATTTTGCATTGTAAAAACACAAATATTATTAGTCTCAGGCGCACAACTAGGGGGGGGGGGGGGGGGTTGGGGGGGGGTTGCAACCCCTGCCCTTTTTAACCCCTGCCCTTTTGGTGAGACTTCTAATACTAGGTTAGACATTAGATAAACAGATAATTAATCGTCTGTTGTTGTACGCGATACAATTCTCCGCAAATCTGGCGAGACTCAGAGGCTTCTAGCAGTGGGCCCGGGCGGCAGCTAGGCTGAATATAATTATGATAAATTTTAAATAATGCGAGACCAAAATAAAAATTTCCGCAACCGAAAATACGAGAAAAGTGTCCTCAAAATGCGGGAAATGCTGTTTCAGAGACCCAAAAGCTCTGTGTGGCCCTTTTCACCAATTTGGTGAAAAATCTCCCACACAACGCATTAAAATAGTATTTAAGTGTCATCTCATATCATATATAGTCAGGCGTGGATTCAGACTCATCTGATAGGGGGGTGCATATTTTTCAGGGGGGTGTACCCTTCTTTTACTGTCAAAAATTGCATCATTAACATAAAAAATGTTTGTCATAAATTATTAAAATCTCAGTATCCATTGGTTAATGACTGATATGGCCCATTGCGTAATTGCTTTGTGGTTGTATCTGTATCCTTTCTAGTATTGCTATAAACGTATTGTATGTGTTGGACATTAACAAACATAGTCTCACAAAAAAATATCCTGCAAGCAAATGATGTCGAAAAAAAATATCCTGCACAACCTCGAGCGAAAAAAAAAAATTCCTGCACCAAAAAATTGGCCAATCCCCCCCCCCCCCCCTCAAAAATCTAATGGTCCGTCCCTTATGGAAACACGGCAAGGTCCACGTCATTCAATACGCCATCATTACGGTAGGATACGCCATTATACGCAATCATACGCATTATGAAGAGTAAGGAGAATTTACGCTTTGATGCAGTGATTATTTTTACGTTCTATACCTATTTTCGACAGGTTATTTTATAAAGGAAATAGAAAACATTTTTTCCGTGTTCCCATAGACTTATAGAAACACTTGTGGAAGTTTGGGAGAACTCGAAATAGCGTGGAAACACTCGCCCTGCGGGCTCGTGTTCCCACTACAATTTCTCGTTCTCCCAAACGTCCACTCGTGTTTCTATAACTCTATGGAAACACGGAAAATGTTTTCTATTTCTTAATGAGTATGTAATAATAAAAAGTGCATGCAATGCCAATGAAAAACATCACGTCTACATAAGCTTATAAAGGTAGTGTTTTAAGTTAGCTTTAGTTAAGCTGATTTATGGTTTGGACGAGCAAAATGAAAGCACGAAAACGTGAAGCTGTATATATTGTTTAGGTTAAGTGTAAACTTGAAAACAACAAGAATCCTACCGTTGATCTTCAAACACTGCAATTCAGATCGAGTTTTTGTTTACCATACGGCGTTTGGTTTCTTCAAGTTCTCTGGTTTCTCTTCAAGATATATTAAACGGGTTGTTTGTATCCTTCTTTTCTTCGTGCTCCATTTCGTTTCGTTTAGATAAACGAAAGCAAAATACTATTTGTTTGAGGGTTTATACTTTATAGTTTTCTTCGTCGCTAGTCGCCAGTGCCCAACAATTCTTACCGCGTGAAAATATATATTGCTATATATATATATATACATACATAAATATATATATATATTATATATATATATATATATATATATAATATATATATATATATATATATATATATATATAATATATATATATATATATATATATATATATATATATATATATATATATATATATATATATATATATATATATATATATATATATTGCAACGCTCACTACCCTTGTGGAAGTTTGAGCACTCTGGGCCCATGCGCACTTCGCGCTATCTGAATGTACTTCACCGATGCTGTCCCACATGCGGTTGTCACCGACGATCGCATGTGTATAAGTAATTCGTGAAATTCATTCAGATTGTTCCAAGCTACACTGATGAGCTGTTGTACAGCGAAACACCGTGTCTGTAGATTGAACTATGTACGCTCCTTCACTTCGGTGTTGTTGAGCACTCTGTGAAGTTGCCGTGGGTACCTATTAGCGATAATGCAACGCTCACTACCCTTGTGGAAGTTTGAGCACTCTGGGCCCATGCGCACTTCGCGCTATCTGAATGTACTTCACCGATGCTGTCCCACATGCGGTTGTCACCGACGATCGCATGTGTATAAGTAATTCGTGAAATTCATTCAGATTGTTCCAAGCTACACTGATGAGCTGTTGTACAAATGTTCTCCGGACTATATTATTAAAGTTTTGAGCTTTCAACTCGGTTCTTCGAGTCTTCTTCAGAAAAGTTTAACGGTGTATTAGAATGTTCGCTGTTCCTCACGTAATTGTATTCGACGAGAGCGTCTGATTGGTGCGATGTTAGGAATAGGTGGCGTTTGATTGGTTGTGATGGGACGCGTTGCTAACCAGGTCTGTGTATAGTTGATGGTGGTCGTGGAGTGTCCAGTGTTCGACGGGTGAATTTCTTCGGAAGGAACGGAGGGTGGGTGTGAATCAGGATTGTTATGTGAACGTTTTAATTGAAGGTAGGTTGTAGGAATGTCGATGTATCGGTTTAATGTACGTTTGTCTATGCTGTGCCACGCTTCTTTAAATTCGCGCGCATGTTTGGTAGTCGCCTGTCCTAGTATTTTCGTTCGTGACCAGTCAAAAGTGTGTCCGTTGTCGTCAGCGTGTTTGGCAGGAAGTGAATTATGGTCATGTCGGTTTATAGCGTTCTGATGTTCTGTTAGTCGTGTCTCAATCTTTTTGGATGTTTGTCCAATGTATTGTTGTGAGCAGTTACGGCAAGGAAACATGTAAATAGCGTTGTGTCTATCGATTGTGATCGTCTTGTCTTTGTGTTTCGTGAAATTAGATCTAAGTTTGTGTGTTGGTTTGTGTGCTATGTCAATGTTAAAAGGTCGGAGAAGTCTAGCTGTCATTTCTGATGTAGTGTGGATGTATGGTAAAGTGATCCTAGTCCTTTCAGGAGCAGGTTGGTCGGGTGTGATGTTCGTTGGTGTTCGTTTTTTGCGTGTTAAGACTTTGTTGATGAAGTTCCTAGGGTAGTTGTTCATACGGAATGTCGAGAGAAGGTATCTACGTTCTTCTGTTTTGGATTGTTCTGTGTTACAGTGCGTGTCAATTCGGTTGAATAATGTTTTAATACAACTGATTTTGTGTTGAGTAGGGTGGTTGCTGTTGTAATTCAGTATTTGGTCAGTGTGTGTTTTCTTTCGGTAGACTTGGGTGTGCAAGTTGCCGTCATTAGTTTTAGTCAGTAAGACGTCGAGAAAAGAGAGTTGGTTTTTCTGTTCTTCTTCTTTTGTGAATTTAATATTTTCCGTAGCGTTGTTGATTGTTTGTAATATTTTGTCAGTTTTGTCTTTCTTGATTATTGCAAACACGTCGTCTACGTATCTGTCCCATGTTCTAATGTCGTTGTTGTTAGTCACGGTTCTCTTTTCTAGTTCCTGCATCACTGCTTCAGCAAGGAAACTGGAAAAAGGTGACCCCATAGGGGTACCGGATACTTGTCGGTAGAAAGTGTTTTGAAAACAGAATTCCGTTGAAAGGCATAGGTCAAGGAGTTCAAGTATGTCTTCTTTGTCGAGTGTGGTTCTTGTTTGCCATGATGTATCGTCAGTAAGTAGTTGTTCAGTGATTCGTCGTGCTGTGTCTAGTGGTATGGAAGTAAATAGAGAGACTACGTCGAAGGATATCATGATTTCATCAGGTTCAATTCTTAAGTCTTTGATATTGGTCAGGAAAGTGTTAACGTTGTCGATAGAATGAGGTGAAGTTTTGACCAGAGGTTTGAGTATTCCAGCAAGATATTTGGATAGGTTGTAAGTCGGTGATCCAGGGAGGGAGACAATTGGTCGGAGAGGAGTATTTTCTTTATGGATTTTCGGTAGGCCATAAAATCTAGCGATTGTTGTGTTCTTGGGTCTAACTCGGTTGTACGTGTTTTGGTTCAGTTTTTCTTGGTCTTTGAGAGTTTTGAGTTTTTTGTTGATGCGGTTTACTGTTGTTTTACTGGGGTCAATGTGAAGTGATTTTATGGCCTACCGAAAATCCATAAAGAAAATACTCCTCTCCGACCAATTGTCTCCCTCCCTGGATCACCGACTTACAACCTATCCAAATATCTTGCTGGAATACTCAAACCTCTGGTCAAAACTTCACCTCATTCTATCGACAACGTTAACACTTTCCTGACCAATATCAAAGACTTAAGAATTGAACCTGATGAAATCATGATATCCTTCGACGTAGTCTCTCTATTTACTTCCATACCACTAGACACAGCACGACGAATCACTGAACAACTACTTACTGACGATACATCATGGCAAACAAGAACCACACTCGACAAAGAAGACATACTTGAACTCCTTGACCTATGCCTTTCAACGGAATTCTGTTTTCAAAACACTTTCTACCGACAAGTATCCGGTACCCCTATGGGGTCACCTCTTTCCAGTTTCCTTGCTGAAGCAGTGATGCAGGAACTAGAAAAGAGAACCGTGACTAACAACAACGACATTAGAACATGGGACAGATACGTAGACGACGTGTTTGCAATAATCAAGAAAGACAAAACTGACAAAATATTACAAACAATCAACAACGCTACGGAAAATATTAAATTCGCAAAAGAAGAAGAACAGAAAAACCAACTCTCTTTTCTCGACGTCTTACTGACGAAAACTAATGACGGCAACTTGCACACCCAAGTCTACCGAAAGAAAACACACACTGACCAAATACTGAATTACAACAGCAACCACCCTACTCAACACAAAATCAGTTGTATTAAAACATTATTCAACCGAATTGATACGCACTGTAACACAGAACAATCCCAAACAGAAGAACGTAGATACCTTCTCTCGACATTCCGTATGAACAACTACCCTAGGAACTTCATCAACAAAGTCTTAACACGCAAAAAACGAACACCAACGAACATCACACCTGACCAACCTGCTCCTGAAAGGACTAGGATCACTTTACCATACATCCACACTACATCAGAAATGACAGCTAGACTTCTCCGACCTTTTAACATTGACATAGCACACAAACCAACACACAAACTTAGATCTAATTTCACGAAACACAAAGACAAGACGATCACAATCGATAGACACAACGCTATTTACATGTTTCCTTGCCGTAACTGCTCACAACAATACATTGGACAAACATCCAAAAAGATTGAGACACGACTAACAGAACATCAGAACGCTATAAACCGACATGACCATAATTCACTTCCTGCCAAACACGCTGACGACAACGGACACACTTTTGACTGGTCACGAACGAAAATACTAGGACAGGCGACTACCAAACATGCGCGCGAATTTAAAGAAGCGTGGCACAGCATAGACAAACGTACATTAAACCGATACATCGACATTCCTACAACCTACCTTCAATTAAAACGTTCACATAACAATCCTGATTCACACCCACCCTCCGTTCCTTCCGAAGAAATTCACCCGTCGAACACTGGACACTCCACGACCACCACCAACTATACACAGACCTGGTTAGCAACGCGTCCCATCACAACCAATCAAACGCCACCTATTCCTAACATCGCACCAATCAGACGCTCTCGTCGAATACAATTACGTGAGGAACAGCGCGAACATTCTAATACACCGTTAAACTTTTCTGAAGAAGACTCGAAGAACCGAGTTGAAAGCTCAAAACTTTAATAATATAGTCCGGAGAACATTTATTTACTACATTATGCCTGGATTACAAATCTTCAAATTCATATATATATATATACATATATATACATATATATATATATATATATATATATATATATATATATATATATATATATAAAATATATATATATATATATATATGTATATATATATATAGCAATATATATTTAGATTAATTTATTAATTAACGCTTGACGAAATTAGCCAGTGAGATGAGATCTTCTTAAAGCTGCGACCATACTCCTTCATACATGAATAAGCTGCATCGGCAATAACAAATATATGCGGTGGTCTCTCATAAAATTCCCTGCCAGAGTAATCGGCGATTTTCTCCTTACTACCATTTGCGATCAACCGTTAGGCGTGAGAGTTAAAACGCGTTTGTTTACGTTTCAAACGTGCACATTTAACTGGAAAAATCTACGTTTCAACAATACCCCAATCAATCAACCTGTCAAAAAATGGCGTGTGATTCATCAAGCTATTGTTAAAACGTCAAAATTTTGCAGTTAAAATAGCACGTTTGAAACGTAAACAAACGCATTTTATTCTGATTGGCTCAGCTGCGTTTATCGTGCTAGTGCCAATACAATGGATGTGGGTGTGAGAAATTCTTCAAATCATCAAATTTTCTTATTTTACGCATTCTGTGGCTATACGCTAACTTCTTTTAATACTCCAAAGTTGCTTTTTTTTATAACCTACAAAAATGCGCAAGGATTGTCGAGCCTAGTGAAGAATAAGTGAAGTATGACATTGGCCCACCATATTATATTGGTTCGCGTGAAGCTAAATTATAGCAAAACCCAAAGGCTGTCTTTGTCTTGTATTTTATTAAACATTTTACTGTCACTAAGGTTATGGGTTTAAACCTAATTTTAACGGCTCACTCATTTTAAAAATAGTTCAAGTAGCATGCCATTTATACAGAAACACACACGTACGATGACATGAATCATGAGAAAACTAAACTTTGCCATATAGTCGTTGTCAAGTCAAATGCGCGCAACAAAGAAAATATAAGCAATATCATAGCAGATGGCTTGTCGGTCCTTATAGTAAAGGAAAGGAATGCAAGGGGGGATAATTATCCTTATCAGGCTTGCACTTGCAGACAGCCAGTGACTGAATTGCGACTATTAAATCTATCATCTATGAAATAGAGTCAAACAGACGACGCACGTCGAGTACGAAACGTGGGATCAAGAACCATTCTAGAACCATTCCTGCCTTACTCCTCTCCAAAAAACGTCTCAAGCTCGAGTAACATAACGGGAGTCGAAGGAGTTATTCCTAGGTGGTCTCCCTGACCCACTCAACCACTGCATGACCTTGTCCGATCGGCCAAACTTTTACACGCCATGCGCCTGTGGCAACCCATGCTAGGAAGCAAGTTGATGTTGGAAGGAGCACAGCTTCAAAAGGGCATTTTATTTGGGAGGTGAAACTTCAAAAGGACACATGAGGCATATGTTTTATCACGAAAAGGACACTTTTCTGTAGCAAAAAGGGCATTTACGACAAAGTTGGGGGAGATCTTGGAGGGAGATGCCTCCCTCGGCTCCCCGCGCGGTTCCTACGCCCCTGATATATCACAAGAGCCACCAGAGACTGAGAGTAAAGTCTAATTTGGAGTGACCTAAAGGAGTCACTTGACAACACTTGAGAAATATTTCGTGCACAAGAAATTATAACCAAGTTAGGGTAGAAGCAAAATTAATAATGAACAGGAAAACAACAACACAATGCCATATAAAGTAGAGTGTCGCCTAGGTTGAACAGTGTCTATACGAAAAGGGGAATAAAAATTACCAAAAAAAGAAAATGCCATTATTTATAAAATTCGACTAGAAGGCTCCACTCCCAAGAAAAGCTGTGAAAACGGAAGTGAATAATGCCCATACATGCACTATTGGTTACCAGTAGGTAAAAGTGAAAGTAATTAAGTATACACGCGTGCAAAAAATTAATGCAAGCGATAATTTGTGGAAACACCATGCACGTTTATTAATTATTTATTGCTAAACTTTCAAGCTGTTCACTCAGATCTTCATCAGAGCAACAGGTCGGAAGCTCGGCAGTGCATGGCGTAGGGGAGCGATCGCCCCTCCCCCCCGCAATGGTCTCCAAGACCGTTCTCGTGAATAGTTTAAACCGTGGAAACTTGTAGGGGGGGGGGGTACAGTTGTTTTAAGACCAAGTGAGTAGACAGTGATGTGTGATATAATGCAGATGCAACAAATTACAATACTAATTAGGGTCTATATAAAATGCCTCCAACCTGTTTTTACATTTACGATTATAAATAAATCTAAAGATATTCTGACGTGTATCATTCTATGTTTTGGTCAATTTCAACAAAATTATGTAGTTTATGGCTTTCAGATTACTGTAAAATACTTCCCTCAAAATGCAGGAAATAGCATTTCCGAGAACCTAGAAATCCAAAATTTCCCGAGAGAGCTTGCCCCTGGACGCCCCTAGCACATCCAGGTTCTTGCACCCCCAAACCCAAGACCCTGGCTACGCCACTGAAGCTCAGCAATAAATAATAAACGTGGTATTTGCACAAATTCTCGCTTTAGTTACAATTTATCACTATGTAAACATTCAACTGAAGAATTAGATAAATTTAACATTACAATATGAGCCATTACGTAGGCCATTTTGTATTTCGTGACGTCATTTCTTTATTTTATAATTTTTTAATACCATCTTTTAGCAAAGCTAGCTTTTTATAATTTTGAATATTAAGAATAAAATTCTTTGAACACCATTCATTTCTCAAAGTATATTGCCCTCAAAAACGATATCAAATTCCACAACTATTTGTACTATATCTAAACTATATAGGTTTTCGACTTCTCGAATGATTTGGACCAACAGTGCATGCAGTAACTGGCCTTTACAGTTTACGCTGTTGCAGTAACACAGCGTAAAGCGCAGTTACTAATGGTTTTGTGAAGTTTGTGTTTGTGCAGTTCTTGCTTTACAGAGCTTGGTTTAGAGCTACTATAAGTCATCCAGCAAACCGCCCTCTTCCGAAGATAGCGCCCAATGTCAATGAGGTATTATTAAATTGGTTCGGCTCCTCCACAGCTAGACATTGCCAGAAATTTGGGACAAGATGGTGCCGCGCCTGCGCATTAACGACCATAATAATGGCTATTCTCAACAGTAAATAATGAGAGCACACAATAATTCAAATTTTGCTTAAACGGTGATATATTTCATCTTTGCGCAGCTCCATCTGACTTCAGCACGGACTAAGAACAGTTATAACTAAAAAACATTTGCTTACCTCGACGGCAAAGTACTTCCCTAGCTCGTCTTATTTTTGCACTAAAAGCGCCACTATCCATAGTGTTAGCCATAGTAATCTTTGTAAACAGGTACTAGAAATTGGCTAAATTGACCAAGAATGTTACTGGCGATGTGAAGTGCGTAGCTCGCGATGCATTCGGCATGAGTCCGTCTAATTCCTGAGCACATAAACATCCTGATTTGTCCCAAGCATACCTCCAAAAGCGTTTGAAATTTCTTGATTTCACAGTTCTTATAGACGTTTACAGATTGTTTACATATACATACATGCACGATTTAGGCAAATTCTAAAGAACTCAATGACCTGAATAATGAGAATACACTAGAATACAATAGAATCAAACGCATTAGAATATATAATTATATTATTAGGCGACCGAAAGCGGCGGCACAAATGACCCAAACTTCTGGTGATGAGCTTCTTTTTGGAGAAGGTCGATGGCCCGCGCAGCTTAACTGCGCGCTAAAGGGTAACTTTAGTCAAAAAATGAAACACGTAATATATCAACAACGAGTTTGAGTGTTTCATCAGGGGATCCAAACACGAGAAAACATGATGATGTTGATATGGCATCTCAATCGAGCGATTTCAATTGGAAAATGCAATTAAAATAAACTCTCATGAGATTTTATCATGAGTGTGTGCAAAATTTATTCCTACAGCGACTTGTTTATTTTGCATAGATAATTGAGATCTTAAGAATTAGATGAACACCGGTTTTTATCTAATATCTTGGGTGGTATACGATTTTACTGCGTATTTTACTGGAGTATATCCAACTTCAATCAAGTGATTGAATGAACTATTGTAATTGGCTGTTTGTAATTGTAATTTTTAAACAAACGTCCCTTCATTTCATGTTTAAAGTGCCTATAACCTGGTTTCCATAAGACCGTCCCGTCCCGATCGCCTGAATCCATCAAATCAGATTGGGCGATTCGAAATATGAGATGATCGAGACGATCGGCGGGACGATCGTATGGAAACCAGGCTTATGAAACGAAAATTAAGTTTGTCTTATTTGAAAGAACACTTAAAATGGTAGAGTAACATCTTTTGCAGTTTTTCGTTTCCTTGCTTCGTTCTTGAGGTATTTCAGTTTGTTTGATATGCAAATTAAACATTCTGACGTCACACGTGCATAATAAGTTATCGAAAAAGTTATATATCTTTGCTATTATCAAATACAATAATCACTTGAAGATCTACATGTTTAGTGTTGTGGGCGAAACACATCCACATGCCTCATTCAAATTAATTTGGTTTGATAATAGAAAATATATCTAACCTTCTCCGATAACTCATTATGCACCTACGACGTAAAATGTTTAATTTGCGCATCAAACTAAAATATCTCAAGAATAAAGCAAGGAAACGAAAAACTGCAAAATATGTTACTCAGTATGATCACTAAGTGTTCTTTCAAATAAGACAAACTTAATTTTCGTTCCATTAAAAATATTAATAGTTTTACGATATCTGCTCTGGTATTTTGAGTTTGAATAACAGCTCAATTTTGATGTGCGACGGAATTTCCTTTTCAATTTTGACGTCATATCGTCAAAGTCGAGTCACAATGATAACGTCATTTCCCGAGAACGAAAGCAAATATTGTATAAAAACTATCAAATTTCCAAACATGACATTTAAATGACTTTCATTTAAAAGTAATAAGTTAATAAAGTTAAAGTTAATATAGGAACAAACAACAATTTTTGTTTGTTCGTCCCATATTGCTTACGCGTCACTTGGCGCAATCTTTGGAAAAAAGGCTGGATAACATATAAAAAATCAAAAAATAAAATACAAAAAGTTTATTAAACAGAAAGCTCTAAACGACGAAGAGTGCTGCCCATTCTTCCAGACTGCGCCCAACAATGTATTGTAATTTTACAGCGCATGTCACAACTTCTCGCAATGGCGATAATAGGCCGTTTGCACGATGACGTACGATGGCGTTGGGTGCCCGGACTACAACTACCAGAATGCTTTGCCAGTATCCTGGGGTTTCGGCTAAAAGGGATGACTCAAAGGGACGCGTCCAGTCCTTTCACGGCTTTTCCAAAATATGTCGTCAAATATGTTTTTTCAATTAGGGTTAAGGTTTATGTTGTGGTTAGGGTATCGAAAAGATTTCTAAAATCTTGAGAAACTTGACGACAAATTTGGAAAAAACAAATTTGACGACATATTTTGGAAAAGTGATATGATAAGTTGTACGAGTATACATGTAGTACGTTTGCGAGCTTGGTGTAATGTAACCGACGTTTGTTGCACGTTCGGCAACTCCTCAATTACTCAGAAAAGATTTCTGAGCCCCCAGACATGCAGGATTCGAACCTGCAACTTTCTAATGACCAGTTAGACGCTCTAACCATTGAGGCTCAGATCTGATGGAGAGTTAAGCTTGCAAATTCATAGTCATATGTGCTCCTAAGTGGTAGCGTTTGCATATGAGATGTAGTTCTGGGGCTCAGAAATCTTTTCTGAATAATTGAGCTTGACGAACGTCCAACAAACATCTGTTATATTTTGGAAAAGCCGCGAAAGGACTGGACGGGTCCTTTTGAGTCATCCCTTTTAGCCGAAACCCTAGAATACTGGCAAAGCATTCTGGTAGTTGTAGTCACCCAACGCCATCGTACGTCAACGTGCAAATGGTCTATTGGTTGGGGTTTGCGAATAGACAACCCTCCTATCAGTCGTATGTAAGGCATCACCATGCTGCTGCCAACCTCCAGTCCTCCCGACGCAATATAAACGTGGATTCTATTCTGTTGTGCAATAGTAGTAAGGTTACTCCACAGTTTTCTCTATTCAACAACCCTGAAACAACTGAATTTATAACATATATAGATTTAACAACGTTTCTGGTTGGTTAATTGTCGTGCGTGCTTCACTCATTTCTTGATAAGGCACGGGAAAAAGTGCCTGAAAACATTTTCGGAAAAGAAAAGATAAAACAAACAAAACACTTGCCAAAACAGAGCGAACAAACTACCAATTACTCTGCGAGCAGAGCCTTCTTTACCTTATTTCTTCGCTGAGAGGGAGGAAGAAAAGTAGGCTCTGCTGTATTCGTGACTGGTTTCCATTGCGCATGCATGTCAGTTGCTTAGTTACAATCTCGAACCCAGTCCCAATCAGAGCAGAAAACAAAACGAGAACCGGTTAAACCGGTCTTAAACGGGTTACTTCGTCCTAAATCTTGGACGAAGCCAAACACGAATACAGCAGAGCCTACTTTTCTTCCTCTCAGTGAAGAAATAAGGAAAAGAAGGCTCTTCTCGCAGGGTAACTACCAACTGGTCTGTAGCAACATTTCTCAAACTCATTAACAATTCATGAGCTAATTAGCCATTGATCATGTGCATGAGTTTTGAAACCCAGTATAAAAGGTCGCGCTAACTGAATTCATAATTAAGAAATCAGATAATAAATGGCACAAACAAAAGATCGTTTATTACCACATTTCTTAATTATAAATTCAAGATGAGATTATTGATGCACCAATATCACCAAGTCCCTCGCGAACTCTACTAATAGACGATTGAGAAGCTATTTCATAAACTTGTTGTATCGTGTTTTACCAGGGATTACAAACACTCGCGAACAATGAAAATTACTCGGTTAACGGCCTCATGATTTTCATTGTCCTCTCGTGTTTGTAACCCTATGGTAAAACACTCCCACTCGTTTATGAAATATTACTTAAAGATTAGAGGTATAGACCCTAGAATATTCGAAATAGATGTAACGACGTTCAGGCAACAAATAGAAACACAGCCGAAACACTCCCTGTCACATATGTTGATTTCAAGCTGTGTTTAATTATCATTATTTTGAGTCTTACTTTGTTATAAAATAAATGGTCCGAGCGGTACAGAGCACTCAAAAATCTACGCCAAAATGAACCATTTCTTAATTCAAAAACTCATTTGATGTATGAAACATAGATGTTTTTCATATGACTAAATTTTGTCTTTAAATATAATTAATATCACTATTGTTAGTTTTCAATTTTTATTATTAGTTAAACTGTTCCAAAATTATATACAAACAATATATACATTCAATCCATTTAGAGAAAGAACGCTGAGAATATGACATTACTAGTACTACATATGAATTATATTGATGTACGAGTAATCAATAGGCTGATTAAATAAAAATTCTGTAGAACGAATAATTTTTTTTCCGGGAAAATCATGTTTGTTAATTTTTAAAAAATTTGGATCTACAGAATTTTTTAAAAATTGGCCAATTGATTACTCATACTTCACGAAAAGTTTTAATGAAAAAAAAAATTGGGGGTCACCAAAGTTTTTTTCGAATTAAATTAATTTGAAGGGTAATTGGCAGCCATTTTGAAACGTCATTGTTGCCATGGCAACAACTGTTGCTGTTTATTTGGTAACAGTTTTTGATTGTCAGACTGTTTAACTATGCATAACATTTTGTTTTGTCCATTTTCCGAATTGTTTATGCACGTGTTTTAAACTCTCAAACTTGTATTTTCCATTTTTCAAGAAACTGTATGGAGCCACCTTAAATGTGTATAGTTGAATGCCAAAATATGTTTTGATTTGAACTTTTATTTGTCGTTATATTGAGGTTTGTATTTCCAAAATGTTACTGAGGATGACGTCAATGTAGGCATTTGTGTGTGTATTTTTCTTTTCTTATGATAAACCGCTTGAAGACTTTAATGAAAAATATGATAAAATATAGAATATACTATTCAAGTATTCCATTAACATGTGAATTGGGTAATATTTCTACTATTACAGAACACTGCGTATGCAAATTATGGCTACATAAACATCATCCTCATCATTTAGCTCTTAATTTTTCGGGTAAAATCGCTACGCCAAGAAATAAAGTTGGACTGCCACGCCTATATTTAATATACCTTTCCGCATAAAGTGCGTAGATAACGCGTTGAGAGATTTCATTGGCTCTCGCAAAACCTTGGACATCTATTACCTCGAACAACTTTGAACATTAGCCAATCAGATTTGTCAAAAAGGATCATGTGAGCAATTAATTAATTAGTTAATTAATTAATTGAAATATGAAGAATTAAATTTTCTTAAAAATTAGTAATTTGTAATAAGATTTGTTTCACATTAATTTTGTTCGATCACTTTTTTAATTTACATAAATCATAATAATTAGTTGTTACCACTCAAGTTTCATATCTGCCTTGCTCCAAACATACTTTCCGCCTCGTTTGTAAAACATTTTCTCATCAAACCCACTAGCGTTCAAAGCATTTTCTACTCCAACATCAAGAATCGATTTCGAGGGAACTTTCTTTCCACCAGTATTATCGAGAAACCGCATCTATAAATAAAGGATATGAAGACTCAGTTTCCCTCTGTTCTCAGTAGAGCTATAATCTTAGTTCAACTGAAAGCTATGACACCTGTTTAAACTGAGTTTTCGCGGACAAGAAAAAATAATTTGTTGTCAAGATTTCGCTTTTGTAACAGATTTACTACAACATTAATTACCTGCTATGTCGCAGGGGTCGGAGTTTCGATTGACTGGTGCATTTGTATGACTATTACAAGAATTATCCAGACCTCGGTCAATGTTATCTGCCTCAGTTTTCGAGATAATTCTCGATATAATGATAAGCCTCATCCAATATATAATTGTTTATCATGCAACGCTGCTTTGTTCGACTGCAATGAATATACGCTGTCTTTGAACACCCCCCAAACGAAACAGAGAGAAGATACTCACATATTCATCTAATATCAAGTACGAATTGCGCATCTATATGAAATGAGAATACAAATTCAAGTCAATAAGTTGTTTTAATAACTTTATATGTAAGTACTCAGTGAAAATCCTGAGTGTCTAGACTCTTACCGGTTTTTATCTATGTGCATTTTAAAAATCCATTGAATTCGAATATACCAATTAGAAATTTTCGTCGATACCGTGTCACAAGATATTTGTCCCCCCCCCAAAACATTTGTCCCCCCCGGGCCAAATTTTCTAGGAAATATGTTCCCCCAGTATTATCTCAGTAGCGTAAGGTACTCCACGCTCAGAAGCCGAGAAGATACTTCTGAAAGTTTCTAAAACTATTAGAAATTTGGCTTCAGAAGTATCTTCTCGGTCTCTGAGCGTACGGCGTAAGTTATAAGATAAAGCAGGGGAGGACAAATTTCCAAGGAAATATGGCCCTGGGGGGACAAATTTCCTAAGAAATTTGGCCGGGGGGCAATTTTTTTGGGGGGGAACAAACTTCCTGTGACACCGGTCTGGGACTAGTTCCTAGTAGGCTCGTAAGCAATGGCTTGCGACATAAAAAATGTACACAGACAAATGAAAATGTTATAATAATCTCTTCGTTTAGGTTAGGTTGTAAAAAAGGTAAATAGAAAATGTTCATGACTTCTCAGAAACATGTTCATCTTTTTTCGTCACAAGGTTAAGTTGCTAGTTGTAATATCCCATAGAACACGGCTTTTGGTCACGTTATAGCTTTTTAGGTGATACTTTCTATATTAGTAAGATTATCATTTGCGTTGAAGTTATCTGACACTATGCACGTATGGGGTTATATTCCGTACGAAATCATCACGCCCAATTGCAAATGACACGACCATCCCAGATTTTGCTAGAATATTCCACACTTTAAACCGACTGATAAAAAAATTTATCAAAAAAAATTCAGGCTCAGATCTTCACTAGTTCCTGGATAATAGCGAATCAAAATATCAATTTTGGGGTAATTTTTTACCCACATGCATCAGCATTTTTTAAAACGCCATAACCTTTGAACTTCCCTGCGGGCGGATGTCTCTCTACAGGAAAGAGACCTCTGCAAACATCCGACACTTTGTCTGATGTAGCCGCCGTCCATGATCTTGGATGTGTCAAACCAGTTTTGAAAACAGGTTTGGTGCAACACACATTCTGATTGGCTACTGAGCGTGCTTACACAATGACCATACACAATGACCAACAAGTTGTTACGTGGTGGGACTAGAGTGTAACAATTAGCGTTTCGGAGCCAGTTGAGCTTCTGTAACCTTGTTTTTATCTCTTTATTTACTATTCAAAACATTACTTCCGTAAAGAAATAAGAATACTTTGTCACAGAGTCAGTATAAAGTTATTTACATTGCTTGGGGAGTTACAAGACGACTCACAGAGCTGGTCAAACACTTGGCTATCGCCTCGTGTTGTTCACGCATATCTCGTGTTTCTGTACTTCGTTGCGAAGGTAACTTCGCGCATGCGCGACAGGAAAGTGTCGGATGTTTGCAGAAGTTTCTTTCCTGTAGACCTCTTTGAACTTACAATGATAAACAAATGGTTTTTATGTCAAAATAAAGCACTCAGAGCGTACTTCAGAAAACATCTGAGGAGAGGAGCATAACATAATCAAGTTTTAAAATTTCAAACTTTGATATTTCAAACACGATATATTTGGTTTATTTTTTGTCATAATACTTACCATGTAGAGGTGTGAGTAGTAATACCCCCCACTCTGGCGGCGGAAGTAATTAGTATGCAAACGTATGTCGCCCTTCATCTCATTAGTATTCATTTTATAGCGGCGCGTTACGTCATTATTTCTCAGGCTCCTTTGGGACTTCCTAACCCTAACGTCCCCCCTAAACTCTAGCTGTTACTCAACCCCCTGGTTTTCACTATGTCATAACCGATAGCTCTCCGACTGATTTCCGAAGTTCGGGGTTACGTCATTATCAAAAGGCACTCGACTTATGTTCCTTATAAGTATTAGTAATTACCTTTTCATTTATACACTTTACCCCACTGTCAGTCAACACTTGTGGGACACGTAGGTACAAAGAGCATGCGTACAGTAAGCTTTAACGAAATAGACGTTCTTTACAAGGAACGAGAGAGAAATTGATAGAGACACTTTATATTTTTTATCTGAAACCTTGTCTGGAGGAATAGAGAGAGTTTTGAACAGCCTAAATGTCTGAATCGGCTGAGATAACGTATAGACTTGAATTAATAGTATATCATGAATATTATATTTTTTCAACCTAAATATTCAAAGAGAGTAAGTCATCCTAGAATCATTACTAACTAAACTCTCGTTTATAAAGCAAGTCAAGATATCGTAAAAAGAACTTAAGATATATTTTAGATGAGGAATCACTTCGAGAAGTCATGAAAAGAACGATTTTAAGTGTCGAAATATAAACTAAAGGCAAAGCGATTTATTACTTTGAAAGCGTTGCTACGCTTTCTGTTACTCAGTGTGATATTTGCATATTTATCCTCAGTGCACGTGCAGGAGACAAAAGAGAAACTCATTAGGGGTCATTAAGGAGATTAAGCGCTTAGGCAAGTCTAGGTGAGAAGGTCATTAACAGTGTTACCATAGCAAAACCGCATCGCGTCCTTCATTCGTCTCAGGCTCCTTTGGGACCCTCTACTGTTACTCAACCCCCCGTGTAATACGTCACAACCGATAGCTCTCCGACTAATTCCCGAAGATCGTCATTATCAAAAGATGCTCGACTTATATAAGTAATTGGAACCAAATTTCATTTATGCACTTTACCTTACTGATCGACAGTCAGCAGTTGTGGGGCATGTTATAATATTCAAACAGAATAAGTCATCCTAGAATCATTGCTTACTAAACCCTTGTTTATAAGTGAAGAAATCGTGAGAAGATAGAATGAGGAATCACTTTAAGCCGTATGTAAGAAGAACTTAAGATAGTGTGAGGAATCAATTCGAAAAGCCGTGAGCTAAAGGGTTTAAAGCGTATTAACACTGGCAAATAGCAACGTAAAGCTTGTATGTGAATATTATATTAGATATTTGGGTCGCTTTTGTTGTGTTTATACGTTTAAGAATTGTGCAAAGTTCATCAAGGTTCGCTTTCGACGATAACTCTTAGCGAGTTGTTAGTCTAAATATATTTTATTGTCGGAGTCTACTTCGGAATATTACAGAGCTTGGTTAAATAATTCGATGCTATGGTTTGGTAGTTTATAAAAAAATCAGACTCGTACGCGTAGAACGCAAAGGAGAAAAGCCATTAGCAACTCATTAAATGTTACTAATCAGCAAAACACCCCGGATTTGCATATATGGTAGAATATTTAATTGTTTTGGTGGGTTAAAGGAGGATAATAGGGGCATGAGGAGGTATTAATGCGTGGGCATGTTCGGGCGTGAAGGTTATTAGCAGTGTTACCATAGCGAAACAGCCTGGGGGTAACCCCCAGACACCCCCGTTCTCCTCCTCCTCTTTCTCCTCCTCCTCCTCTTTCTCCTCCTCTTTCTCCTCCTCCTCCTCTTCCTCCTCTTTCTCCTCCTCCTCTTTCTCCTCCTCTTTCTTCTTTCTCCTCCTCCTCCTCCTCCTCCACTTTCTCCTCCTCTTTCTCCTCCTCTTTCTCCTCCTCCTCCGCCTCTTTCTCCTCCTCCTCCTCTTCCTCCTCTTTCTCCTCCTCCTCTTTCTCCTCCTCCTCCTCTTTCTCCTCCTCCTCCTCCTCCTCCTCTTTCTCCTCCTCTTTCTCCTCCTCTTTCTCCTCCTCCTCCGCCTCTTTCTCCTCCTCCTCCTCCTCCTCTTTCTCCTCCTCCGATGAGACTTGGAGCTGCTCGAAGTCCCAGAGGGGAGAAAGAGGAGGAGGAGGAGAAAGAGGCGGAGGAGGAGGAGAAAGAGGAGGAGAAAGAGAAAGAGGAGGAGGAGGAGAAAGAGGAGGAGGAGGAGAAAGAGGAGGAGGAGAAAGAGGAGGAGGAGAAAGAGGCGGAGGAGGAGAATGAGGAGGAGGAGGAGAAAGAGGAGGAGAAAGAGGAGGAGAAAGAGGAGGAGGAGGAGGAGGAGGAGGAGAAAGAGGAGGAGGAGGAGAAAGAGGAGGAGGAGAAAGAGGAGGAGGAGAAAGAGGAGGAGGAGGAGAAAGAGGAGGAGGAGGAGGAGGAGGAGAAAGAGGAGGAGGAGGAGGAGAAGGAGGAGAAGGAGGAGGAGGAGTAGAAAGAGGAGGAGGAGAAAGAGGAGGAGGAGGAGGAGGAGAAAGAGGAGGAGGAGAACGGGGGTGTTTGGGGGTTACCCCCAGGCTGTTTCGCTATGGTAACACTGCTAATAACCTTCACGCCCGAACATGCCCACGCATTAATACCTCCTCATGCCCCTATTATCCTCCTTTAACCCACCAAAACAATTAAATATTCTACCATATATGCAAATCCGGGGTGTTTTGCTGATTAGTAACATTTAATGAGTTTCTAATGGCTTTTCTCCTTTGCGTTCTACGCGTACGAGTCTGATTTTTTTATAAACTACCAAACCATAGCATCGAATTATTTAACCAAGCTCTGTAATATTCCGAAGTAGACTCCGACAATAAAATATATTTAGACTAACAACTCGCTAAGAGTTATCATCGAAAGCGAACCTTGATGAACTTTGCACAATTTTTAAACGTATAAACACAACAAAAGCGACCCCAATATCTAATATAATATTCACATACAAGCTTTACGTTGCTATTTGCCAGTGTTAATACGATTTAAACCCCTTAGCTCACGGCTTTTCGAATTGATTCCTCACACTATCTTAAGTTCTTCTTACATACGGCTTAAAGTGATTCCTCATTCTATCTTCTCACGATTTCTTCACTTATAAACAAGGGTTTAGTAAGCAATGATTCTAGGATGACTTATTCTGTTTGAATATTATAACATGCCCCACAACTGCTGACTGTCGATCAGTAAAGTAAAGTGCATAAATGAAATTTGGTTCCAATTACTTATATAAGTCGAGCATCTTTTGATAATGACGATCTTCGGGAATTAGTCGGAGAGCTATCGGTTGTGACGTATTACACGGGGGGTTGAGTAACAGTAGAGGGTCCCAAAAGAGCCTGAGACGAATGAAGGACGCGACGCGGTTTTGCTATGGTAACACTGTTAATGACCTTCTCGCCTAGACTTGCCTAAGCGCTTAATCTCCTTAATGACCCCTAATGAGTTTCTCTTTTGTCTCCTGCACGTGCACTGAGGATAAATTTAACAAATAGATTCATTTTGCCGTTGTCTGTTCAGTTATAGATGCACAGATGACGTCACAACGTGGTAAGAACAAAAAAGTGGTCCACGAGACGCAGTCGAGTGGGTCACTGATGTTCTTACCACGTTGTGACGTCCTCTGTGCATCTATAACTGAACAGACAACAAAAAAATGGAATCTATTTGTTTTATACAATAAAAATTTAAAAGGTCTTTGTCGAAACTCGTGCCGGATTTTGGGGCATGAAGAAGGAAAAAGGCAATTCAGCTGACGTGATCTGACGTGACCATGTGTCTGTCCTCTAATAGATCATGGGCGACAACCAATGAAAACACGCATAGCAACAAGGGTATTGTATAAATGCAAATATCACACTTAGTAACAGAAAGCGTAGCAACGCTTTCAAAGTAGTAAATCGCTTTGCCTTTAGTTTATATTTCGACACTTAAAATCGTTCTTTTCATGACTTCTCGAAGTGATTCCTCATCTAAAATATATCTTAAGTTCTTTTTACGATATCTTGACTTGCTTTATAAACGAGAGTTTAGTTAGTAATGATTCTAGGATGACTTACTCTCTTTGAATATTTAGGTTCTAAAAATATAATATTCATGATATACTATTAATTCAAGTCTATACGTTATCTCAGCCGATTCAGACATTTAGGCTGTTCAAAACTCTCTCTATTCCTCCAGACAAGGTTTCAGATAAAAAATATAAAGTGTCTCTATCAATTTCTCTCTCGTTCCTTGTAAAGAACGTCTATTTCGTTAAAGCTTACTGTACGCATGCTCTTTGTACCTACGTGTCCCACAAGTGTTGACTGACAGTGGGGTAAAGTGTATAAATGAAAAGGTAATTACTAATACTTATAAGGAACATAAGTCGAGTGCCTTTTGATAATGACGTAACCCCGAACTTCGGAAATCAGTCGGAGAGCTATCGGTTATGACGTAGTGAAAACCAGGGGGTTGAGTAACAGCTAGAGTTTAGGGGGGACGTTAGGGTTAGGAAGTCCCAGAGGAGCCTGAGAAATAATGACGTAACGCGCCGCTATAAAATGAATACTAATGAGATGAAGGGCGACATACCGTTTGCATACTAATTACTTCCGCCGCCAGAGTGGGGGTATTACTACTGGTGTGCGAATCCGATCCGAATCCGATCCGACGCACACCTCTATTACTCTGGTCCCAGAGGTTTTCTCTCCCATAATGTAATTATAGCGGTAACACGAGAGAGGAGAGAAAAACTCTGGTAAGAAGCGGTATGAACCTCACTTTCATGTAATTCAGGGTATATTTGGCTACAAATCTCATAGGCTAATCTGATACAGGTTTAACCAATCATATCACTCTAGTAAAAAGAAATTTAGCGAATCAAAACTCTGTTTGAGGGTTATCCAATCAGAGATGGTGAACACGTTCTGTTCAGCTAGAATTCTATTGCAGCGGTTTGATCAATCATCGTACCGCTTCCTACCAGAGGTTTTCTCTCCTTTCGTGTCTTACTGCTATGAAATCATGGGAGAAAACCTCTGGAACCAGGGTATACATAATACTTTAATAATCAACGATCTTTCTAGTTACAAAGATACAGCAATTACACTGAATACATATACTAAGCCGGTCATTCAACATAGTGGTTCTTAGTGTCATTCTAAAATGGTTCACCCTACAGTTGGCGGTAAAATATTTTCCAAATTTTTGTAAATTTGTAAATACACAACCAACTACAGAAGCAAAAGTGGGGAGGTATTTCCATTTTGACTGTAATGACCATAGAATAAGAACCTTTTCGTTTGTTTCCGGGACGATACACTTTACACTGTCGTGACGTAATAAGAAAGACTGGAATTCTTCACTTGAAATAGCAAAACTTTCTGCTTTTCGCAAAGCGCCTTCTCCAACATTTTCACCCTCAATTAGCAGACACTGGAAAACCTAAACAAGAAAAAAGAAGAAGAGTAAGTAGAATGGAACAACAACAACGACGACAACGACATCATCGACAACGAGAAAGACAAAAAGAAGAAGAAGTAGAAGTAGAAGAAGAAGAAGAAGAAGAAGAAGAAGAAGACGAATAAGACGAATAAGACGAAGAAGACGAAGAAGAAGAAGAAGAAGAAGAAGTGGAAGTGGAGGTGGAAATGGAAGTGGAAGTGAAAGTGAAAGTGAAAGTGAAAGTGGAAGTGGAAGTGGAAGTAGAAGTAGAAGTAGAAGTGGAAGTAGAAGTAGAAGTAGAAATAGAAATAGAAGAAGGAGTAGAAGAAGAAGAAGAAGAAGAAGAAGAAGAAGAAGAAGAAGAAGAAGAAGAAGAAGAAGGAGGAGGAGAAGAAGAAGAAGAAGAAGAAGAAGAAGAAGAAGAAGAAGAAGAAGAAGAAGAAGAGGAGGAAGAGGAAGAAGAAGAACGAAGAAGAACGAACAAGAAGAAAGAAGAAAGAAGAAAGAAGAAAGAAGAAAGAAAGAAGAAAGAAGAAAGAAAAAATAATAATAATAAATAGCTTATATAGCGCCACTTCCGTAAGTCCAATGGCACTTTACATAATGATTATAAAAGTTCAATTATTAAGAACTTAAAAAAAATAGAAAGAAGTTAAATACTAATTTAAAAAGCTTGTTTATACAAAAACGTTTTGAGTTTACTCTTGAAAATGTTTAGTGAGGTAGACTGTCTGACATCATCTGGTAGACTATTCCACAAGATAGGACCGCAGACAGAAAAAGCCCTAGCACCATAGAACTTTAATTTAAATTTATAGGAAGAGAAAGTAGTTTTTTATTAGAGGAACGGAGACTGCGAGACGGTTTGTAAGGCTGTAGAAGATCTTTTAAGTATTGTGGAGAGGATGTGACATTTAGTGCTTTAAAGATATGAACTAGAACTTTAAAAATTATTCTCTGTCGTACAGGTAGCCAGTGAAGATCTTTAAGAATAGGAGTGATGTGCTCATGTTTACAGGAGCCTGTAAGTAGCCTTGCCGCCGAATTCTGCACATGTTGACGTTTTTGGATCAAGTAATCGGGTAAAGCATAGAGAAGAGAGTTGCAGTAATCCAGTTTAGTGGTTATGAAAGCATGAATTAATATTTCACTAGACTCAAAGGATAGGTATTTCTTGATTTGTGTAATGTTTTTGATATGAAAGAAGGCAGATTTACATATAGCAGCAATTTGTTGTTCCATCTTTAGAGTATCATCAAATGAGTTATATTTTCTTACAAACTGAGATTGAACGATTGTATCATTGCCAACTCCAACACGGGTGGCCGTGCATGGACGGACTTTGCGCAATAAGGACTGTTTGTCCCTACTAAAGTGTCGTACTATTAGGTACAAACATAGTTTTATTCCAGCAATGTGCTTTGACGCAAGGAATAAACTTCAGTGATAGCTTCTAAATATCGTTTTGTAATTTCATTATTTGTATATTATATAGATTTTAACTTTTTAGATATCTTATCGAACTTATGTAAACATATCATAATTCATTGTATTAATGCCAAGATATGTGAATAAACCATTTATTTTATTATTAACTACAATGCTATCAATGGAATACTGAGGGCGATGTCGAGCTGTTAAAATCAATAGTTCACATTTATCATCATTAAACTTTAATTTATTTGTCACCATCCATGTCACGTACACATGCCTCTATCGCAGCTTTAGAGATTTCCAAATCACCTTCAACGAGCGGTCGAAAGGTCACATAAATTTGCGAGTCATCTGCATATAAATGGAATGACAAACCATGTTGTCTCACGATGTCTCCTAATGGCGAGGTGTACAATAAATAAAGTAAGGGTCCCAAAACAGAACCCTGTGGAACTCCACAAAACAGACCGTGGCTGTAAGATCTTTTACCATCAACTACTACAAATTGAGATCGGTCAGTTATGTAAGATTTCAGCCAAGCTAAAGCTGTTCTTTTACGCCAAAAAAGAAAAAAGAAAAAAGAAAAAGAAAAAAGAAAAAAAGAAAAAAGAAAAAAAAAGGAAGAAAGAAAGAAAGAAAGAAAGAAAGAAAGAAAGAAAGAAAGAAAGAAAGAAAGAAAGAAAGAAAGAAAGAAAGAAAGAAAGAAAGAAAGAAAGAAAGAAAGAAAGAAAGAAAGAGGAAGGAGGAAGGAGAAAGGAGGAAGGAGAAAGGAGAAAGCAGAAAGGAGAAAAAAGAAAAAAAGAAAGAAGGAAGAAGAAACAAGAAGAAGAAAGAAGAAGAAAAAAGAAGAAGAAAGAAGGAGAAGAAAAAAGAAAAAGACGACTTACATACCTTCCACCTTACAGGATTCAAAGCAGTGATTGCTTCTGACATATCCTCATATTTATTGTAATGATTCACAACAGTATTGATTTTAAATGCTACTTGATATTTGTAACACCAATCTCGAACTCGTCTTAAGATATCCAAATGTCTTTCTCTGGGATGATGACGACCAATCTTGATGTTAACTTCTTCGTCAAAACTGTCACAGGATATGGCCAGAATATCTAAGTACTTCCCTGGAAATAATCAAGAGAAATAAGTTAGCAAATACCATAGGTATTATATTGAACTGGATCCCTATTATGCATTTGATGACGCTATGGTAGACCAGGGGCGGACTGGCCAGTCGGGCTTACCGGGCAAAGGCCCGGTGGGCCGCTTGCCTGTTGGGCCCCCTTTGGGCCCTTAAATCTTTTTGACTTTGCAAAAGTAAAAAAAGGCTATGTATCAATCAGGCAATACATGCTTAGGATAAAATAATTATCTAGCGTTTATAGTGGAAGCTATAGTTTCTTCCGACATTTCCAGTTCCGGAATTATGAAGAAAGCAATTAATAAAATATAATTACTCCATTAATATAAAACCAGTTCATTGTAAACGTGGTGCACAGAAAAGGCGTAAAAATAGGTGGACGACTTGCAAGAAGCAGCTCCTCTGAAAAGAGAACAATGTTTAGGGTCCGCAGAGTTGGAGGGAAGTGCATGTACCAATCTTCCTCTTTTTTCCCTCCTAATATAGAGTCGTTCTTTATAATTTGTTGAGTTTACTCAAAAAGAAAATGTGGATCTGAAAAGTTTGAAACGCTTCAAACATCTGATCTACAATCATATTAAAATATACGTTGTATAGTCGATAAGTGGTTAGCGCATGGGAAAGAATGCGTACGGAACTGCGTCGTCCTTTGTTTTTATTGGTAACCCTCAGGCCTTAACAGGCTTTGACCTTACAGTCCATGCATATTTTAACATTTAATATACTATGCAAAGCCTAATTTGGACAAAATCTTTGTTAACAATGAGGAAATGTGCCATAACAAACATGTTTTAAAACTATTAAAAGTTTGCTCAAAACTGCTGTCAGAATGCGGGAAATGCCATTTCAGAGACCCAAATTTCAAAAAATTTCCGGGGAATGCTCCCCCCGGACCCCCTACATATGTGGACCCACAACAACTTGATTTGGAAACCAGGCCCCCTTTTACAGCAAATCGCCCAGGCCCCTCTGACGTAGCCAGTCCGCCCCTGTGGTAGACTATAGTTCGAGTTGTAGACTTGCAGGTACGTAGCCAATATTTGTCAAGAGACATTTGCTGCGAAGAACGAAGGCCAAAATCTCCCGTGTTTATTTGCCTCGAGCATTATTTAATTTCGAGTTCTTTCGGTTAGCGAACGAGTGGATGCAAATCCCAATAACACACTCACGCGAGTAGTTTAAAGATTTTAATATTCAATTTGTGTACACTGGATATAGAATATACGCTTGGGAAACGAGCGACAACCTCGCTAAATTCACTACAAGGCAAGGTAGGTAGGTCGGTAGGTAGGTAATGCTTTATTTAATAATATTAAAGCACGCTAGCCCCAACAACGCTAGGCTGATTTCCATGAGGGGCGTGTGAGGTTGCTAAATGTTCTCGCCAAAGAACGAGTGTCCTGTAGAAATATCTAAACTACTAGTTTACCTTAACTGAAATTGTAATATTCCAAGCTGTTCAATCTTTTGTCTTCCTCAGTATATATAGCTTCACAATTTCAAAAATTCGGCAATCGCGCTTTATCATCGATATGTTTTTACATTACTGCACGAGTAATAAAGCATGGCTGAGCGTTGCCATGACATAACAGGGTGCCAAGGGGTGCAAATTATCCAAACAGCTTTTTGCCATTGAGTACTCGTATTTTTGAATTTTAAATCTTTATAAGTAGACTGATCCGGTCTGGCTAAATACTTCAACCATTTCATGCACATTGATGTTGTAAAAAACAGAACTATAGGTGCATGGTGTGCAACCAATCCCTTGAGATTAGAAGGACGATGATAATATTAAGGTGTTACTCCGGCCCATTGAACTCTAAGTAAACTGGAACGCTAAGTCAGGCCCTATGAATGGATGAAGCCAAAAATCTTTAAATGTTAGTTTTTCTGTGTTTTGAGCTGAAATACGTAACGCTGAACGTTGGGCTGTATATGAAACTGAAGCTATTGAAAAATGCTATTTGGTATAGAAACTTCAAGAGTTTAGCTAAAAGGGAAATAATTAAAAAATATAAAAACAACTGCCATTTTGTTTGCCGTAGGTTACAAAATGGCAGTTGTTTTTCTATTTTTTAAGTATTTCAGCTCAAAACTCAGAAAAACTACAATAAGTTTCTTAGTGTTATTTCCCAGCGAAATATGGTCGAACATTTACTACATTTTAAAAAGTTTAAAATGACGAGGAAATTTATACTATACATCAAATTGAAGCCAATGCTATGTCTAAAAACATACGTAGAAAACAATGTATTTCAATCCGTTGTTTTGGAGTAATTTGTTATCGTCCCAAACAAAATATATGGCAGGATGAAAATTAAGTAACTTGAAGCACGGGAGCTACCTGCAAAGGGACTGGCACTGGCTTCAAAATCTCCCCCCCCCCCTGAGTTATCGTTCCAGTCTTCTTATAGTTCAATGCTCCGGCCCGGCTGGGATTGGAACCCGCGACCTTCGGTTTACTAGTCCGATGCTCTACCAACTGATCGAGCTACAGGTCAAGTTGGGAGCTGAACGTCGAATGATAGTACTTAGGCTATTTGATATTTCGAAACAGACAAGTTTCTTCAATATCCAGACAACAGTCTTCATACCTTCATACATGACGACTTCAAATGATTATTGTTGTGGGACAGATAAAGATGCGACACTTATACAGAGGTGATTTGTCGGGGTTTAAAAATAAGACCCCCCCGTGTAAGATTAGGTTCAGGCATTAGGTTGAGGTCAGGCTCTAGAAGTTTTCTTATAAATAATACCATAAAAAGAGGTGTATATGGGGGTCTATTATAGTTTGGCGGTTAGGCGGTTTTAGGACATTATTTTAGGACGGATTTCGATCATATCCAGTTTTAGGGGCGGTTCGCGGTTAACTGAGAACGACCGTTCGGTTGCGGGAAACTTTTAAATATTCTCATCATCGGATACGGTTATATTTTAGAATACAGAGCGTTTTTCGTAGAACTGGCAATGATTTCTCAAAAACGCGGTTTGTTACTAAGTGAAAGGGAAAAGCGGTTGCGGTTAAAATTCCCAAAATAGAACGGTTTTCGGAAATTCAGACTCCCCATAATAGACCCCCGTGTATAAGCTATGAAACCTCCCGTTCGCTTCAATGTCTACCCGTAAATGGAAAACGGTCTTAAAGGTCAGACTGTTCGGGATGTATGCTCGAGCGGGCTGAACTCACACTTCTAAATTTAGAAATCTGGATTCAACCCCATTTAGAAGATGTCAATTGGGTGCCTATATATAGATGCAAGCCTGCAACAGTGAAACAATGGACTTATTCACCAATAGCGCTGCCATCTTGAATATTCGCATGCATGCAATGCATTGTCGTCTATCCAGGGTAACAAACTTAATTAAAAAGGTGATTGCGTAGTGTTAAGACACAATATTTTTTTTCTTTATAAACCGCACTTTCGTGGCAACAATGTCTAAATATTGACCGTTGTGATATTGGTAAGCTTAACAATTCACGGACGTATAAGGATAGATTCATGACAAATGTATCCTTATACAGTACGTCCAAGCATTATTACTTTTACTAATATTACAACGTTCATATTTAGACATTGTTGCCACGAAAGTGTGTGTAAAGATAAATTTACCACATTAATGTGTCTCCACACTAAGCAATCACCTTTTTAATTGAGCTTCTGACCATGGATAGACCTCAATGCATTGCGAATTCAAGATGGCGCCGCTATAATAGCGGCGCTATTGGCGAATAGGTCCATTAAACCAAAAAATGTTTATTAAAGTCTTTTTCCCCTACCATAGTCCTTGAGCCATTGTTCTCTAATGAGGCTTCCGTTTGAGACGATGCTCACACTAAGACCTAGCTCTTCCTTGCAGTATCGAACCATTTCTCCTAAAAAATTCCCCTGCCGTCCTTCAATAAAAGGCTCGCCGCCTGAAAAATTGATCTTTTCCATCCCTATATATTGAAAACACAAAAAATAACTTACATATAGCTACATTTTAGTTTTCACCCGTTAACCGGGGTGCTCAGTTACAGCAGTTGTAACCTCTTGATCGATGTAATATTTTAATGTATATGCCTAACAAATAAGTTTTTTAAAGCAATAGACCTTATTCCAAAATGGTCGCCGAATTAGAATAATTTATGTGCATATAAATTAGCCCTTATGACCTCGTTTTAAATTAAAAATTATTTTGAATTTCCCTCATGAAAATGAGTTCATAAGACATAAGGGATAATTTATATGTATATAAAAGAATTTTAATTCGGTGGCCATTTTGGAATAAGGTCAAAACAGTAAAATTTATAAAGTAGCGGCCGTCGTTACTTTCGGAACTAGTGCTCATCGGGCGGGCCACTACTTTCGGGTGGCCGCCACTTTCGGGTGGCCGCTACTTTCGGGTGGCCGCCACTTTCGGTTGGCCACTACTTTCGGGTGGCCGCTACTTTCGGGTGGCCGTTATTTTCGGGTGGCCGCTACTTTCGGGTGGCCGTTACTTTCGGGTGGCCGCTACTTTCGGGTGGCCGCTACTTTCGGGTGGCCGCTACTTTCGGGTGGCCGATTACTTTCGGGTGGCCGCTACTTTCGGGTGGCCGCTACTTTCGGGTGGCCGCCACTTTCGGGTGGCCGTTACTTTCGGGTGGCCACTACTTTCGGGTGGCCGTTACTTTCGGGTGGCCGCTACTTTCGGGTGGCCGCTACTTTCGGGTGGCCGCTACTTTCGGGTGGCCGATTACTTTCGCCATTACTTTCGGGTAGCCACTACTCTGAGAACTCTACGGTATTATAGTCCGTTTCAGCTTGCTTTTGACTGTCCGATACGTATAATTGAAATGAACATTCCGAACTTACGTTGCAATGTTCCGAACTACGTTGCGAGGTAGATACAAATTTACATCGGCAATTTGTTTCTGCTTAACCAAGTATCTATTATTATATTCTATACAACAAATAATCTTCTTCTCCGTGATTTTACCAAAGGAATTCAATTCAAAGCTTATTAAATTCGAACTTCACGACTAACTTCACAACGAACTTCGCGAACTTCTGTACCAAGTTCCCAACCTTCCAACGAATGTTGACAAACGAATTTCATAAGCAAGCTGAAACTGACTATAAACACAAAGTATCGGGAGAGATGAAATAATAAATGATACTTTAATAACTAAAATTCCATCACTTAATGATAGTAACACCATCATGAGTGATAATAGTGCTTGGTTTTCTTGAATAACCTTGGTGATATGTTAGTTGACTTTCCATATAAACTCCCAAAATGACGTCACACAAAAAAATCATTATTGTGATAGCGTTAGGGTTGGGAAATTGGGATTAGGGTTAAGGTTGTATTGGTTTGGATGTTTAATCGTGTTAAGTATTCGGAATGTTGTGCCTACTGCGCAAGTGGAACACTCGCGTGCAAAAACCGATAAAGAAAACCAATAAGAGACTTTTAATTTCCACCTATACGGGAGAGCAGGAAGGCTGGCCTTCCATTCCTGCCATTATAGAGGTCAGTATCACTACGCATTGTTCAAGAATTACGTCCCTCCCGGAATATGCTTCACCGAAATGGAATGGGCTACCAAGGTCGCAGCCAGTAAACCTCAGCCAGGTCAACAAGGAGTGTAATGGCGAAATGCGGAGTTGCTTCACTAAAATCGCTATATCTCGAAAACTAGTCGCTCGGTCTTCACGCTACAACCAGCAGTGATTGAGAGAAGGTAAGTGAAAATATAATTTACGGAATTAAAACCGCCACAGTATAGAGCCACTAAAGTATTCTTGTCGATTTTCCACTTGCCTTTACGGCTTGAAAAAAAGAGTAGAAACTCGAGGAATAATTGGCGGAATGATCCAAAATTTCACAAAGACAAACGTATTGACACAATAAACATGTAAGTAAAACAGTAATGTTCATAAACTTTTATTTTGTTGAATATATTATTCGTACGGTAGTGTTCGCGTTTCAATAATAAAACATGGCTATGTCGGGTTAATAATTATGTAGCCTGCGTGCAGTCCCAGACTGTTTATAAAATCTCACCGAAACCACATCAGTAAGACAAATACACTTTGTACTATAGATAAGTACACTATATTTCAGTATATTTAAAAAATTTAAAGCAATTAAGATGAAATATTCTATCATTTCGACTTAAATTCTTGTATACATAACTGCTCACACCATGAGCTTGGGCGACCTGTGGTGAGATATAGCGATTTTAGTGAAGCAACTCGGCTGTGAGGCCCCTTGAGCCCGCAATATTACGGTCATCTACAAGTGTTGTACAGTTGTAGTACGTTTAAACTTTCACTTATTCGTGAGAAGGAAGTCCCGTTTGATGACTGGAAAATAGTTCGATTTCTATAGGAAATCTTGTACTCGTTGTGAAAATAACAGCTATCCGTTTTCCTTTGTTTGACAGTAATAATTAAGCTTTCGCTTTGGAATTTGAGACAGAAACTGGGCGTTCGCGTTGGGGCGGGGGGGGGGGGGGGGAGTTAGTCAATTGATTTGGTGTGTCTGAGCCTTTATGCAAAAAAAACCCATATATATATAGTATAGTAGAATAAAGACTATTTCAAGAGTGCTCAATATCTTGGGAGATAGAGCGATATGGATAAATAGCTAAAGATTGATTGTTGTTACTACTAGTTTCACGTCCGTGGACGATCTTCAGACAACTGAAGGAAAATTTGTGTTGATTGTCCCTTTTTATGAGAGTGTTTACATAGCGGTGGTGGAATGTAGTGACGTCATTGCGTGGTTGAGGTCCGTTTCAAGTTGTATAGGCGGTGTTTGTTTTCGGTGGCGGCATTTCGATACGATACTTCACTTGAATATTTTGTACATTTATTTCACTTCACTATTGCTTATCACCTTAGCTCGCATACAACTTTTCTCTACTAACCCCGTTCCGATCAACTCGTCCCAAGAGTACCCCCAGCAGCTCGTGACGTCAAATCGTGTTCTATTACGTAACTTCCGGTTAACTATATTACAGACTCTGCCAATCTCCAACACCCTCCCCCAATACAACTTCGGAGAAGATGCCTTTGACCTTCTTCTGGAGATTGGCTTGTACTTAACTTAAACAATCTCAACTAAATGTTTTTGAAAGTTCAGCTGTATAGTCTATATGCTTGTTCAACATAAACTGTCTCATTCTCTGACTTGCAGCAATTGTTGCCTGTCTCTTTGGTCGAAAGGTTTCTGCTTCCGGATTAAGCTTGATTGGTTTCTTCTTGCGATCACACATAGTTCCAATGGAAATAAGTGCTGAACTGCTCGTTCCAGCTGTGACTTGCCAGTACGGACTTTCGCTCCCCTGACTACACCATCCTTTCCCGCAATCAGCTTTTCAATGACCCTGAGTGGCCATTTCCCACGATTCTTTTCATCGGTTCTAAGGACTACCACGTTTCCAACAGCAGGCACTATTCCTTTCGATCCAGCTAGGTTTCGATGCTTTTCTCTCAAACTGCGTAAATATTCTTGGCTCCAGCGTTTCCACATAGCTTCCTTGCATTTTAATAGGTGCTTCGCCCTTCTTCTTAGATCGTTGTCTTCGATTCGGTGAGGTTGAAGTTCTAGCATGATGTTGCTGTTCAGGAATAGCATACTATTCGGTGTTAGAATAGGGAATTGAACATCGTCCTCAACATATCCCAAAGGCCGGTTGTTCAACGCGATCTGTACGTCCAAAAGCACTTCTTCGAGCTCGTTCCAATTTAAAAACCCATTTCCGATGGTCTTATTCAAGGCAGCTTTAACTAGACCAAGTTGAACTGCCAGGTTATCTGGTGTACAGATAAGAAGTTCTGAATCTTCTCATCTTTCGATACAGCTCTCATCCATTTCGCTGCTCCGATAAACGTTCCTCCATTATCTGAATAAATTCTCTCCGGTCGGCCTCGACGTGCAATGAATCGCTTCAGGTTCATAATGAACTCTTTAAATTCCAAACTGAGCAAGAGGTCTATATAAATGCCTCTTGTTAGACTGCAAGCATACAGTAACACATACGACTTCCCCTCTCGACCCTTTCCTTTGTGGTACCGTATAGGACCAGCATAATCTACTCCGATCATGCACCTGGTACGGATTGGTGCCTTGGGTGCGCGTGGTAGGCAAAACACCTATCTTTGGTGTTGCATATGCTGATACTGTGAATCTCTTGTATCCATCGCAACTCTTCCTAACCTTTCTGACCAGTCGCCTCAATCGGGGTATCCAATATTTCTTCCGCACTTGAGTCATTGTCTTACCATGTAAGGTAAGCGCATGGGCTTCTTCCACGATTTTCTGAGCTAGGATATAGATTCAGTTGTACAGAATCATCTTCGACTCCACGACTTTCTTGGGCCCGCTGGATCCAAAATGCTCTTTGACGATCTGTTTCTTTCGTGGTCAACAGTCCTGTGATGCACTCCAGCAGCTTGTCAATCTCGTTTGGTTGATTTACAGCGATATCTACCATATCTTGCACAGGTTTAGCTTCGACTCTACTCTCGTCAGATGATTTGGTTACAATATTTGGTGGCCACTGATCTGCATTCTGAAGCCATACGCGGGACCTTTCCACCACAGCTCATCTCGGCTAAACCGTGGTCTCCACGACTACCAATATCAGCAGGGTTTTCACCTGTTGTTACATGTCGCCATTTCATCCCTTTGTGACTTTGGATTTTCTTCACTCTATTTGCAACGAATTGTTTGTAGGTTTCAGTTCCTTGTAGCCAGTATAAAACCACAGAACTGTCCGACCAGCACGTAATGCTCTTCAACGGAAATCCGGTCAACGCTTCTCTGACATTTTCGGCAAGATTAACGGCCATATGGCCAGCGACCAACTCCAGTCTTGGGATTGTCAGCTCTGGTTTAGCCAAGCGAGATCTTGCTGCTACCAGACCTTGGTTGATACCGGAGGGTTGGCGAACCACCGCATACACACATGCAGAAACACCATGCACTACCACTATAGTGTCGCCAAAGGAATGCAGATCTATGCTGTCGATTGGTTCTCGGTGAGTGGTCAACGATCTTGGAAATTCCACCTTGTTAGGAAACTCGCTTTCCCACTTAGTCCACTGTCTACGGAGTGGGTCTGGAATTGGCCCGTCCCAGTTCTTCTTTGCGTCGCAAACAGTTTCCCCCGAAACGTTGCTGGAGAGACGACACCCAATGGATCATATATCTTTGCCAATTTGGATAAAACACCACGCTTTGTTGCCACTGCTTCGTCTTTTGAAACGACGATGCTTAACGTGTCATGATCACGCTCTTTGTGCCATTCCAATCCAAGAAGGCTGGAGTCTCCCCCGTTCGGTTTCCTCAAGTGTTGCTTGGCGTAAGTAGGTTCCTCCACCAAACCTTGGTCTGATTCGAGCTCCGGAGCATTAGAATGGCACTTGTGAAGCTGGAAACATGCATCTTGGAAGATCTTTGATGCATTCTCTTTGAGCTCAAATGCTTCCTTTACCGTTGCCGACCCCGACACAACCGTCTCTGGTTCACACTCTTCCCAGGTAGCTAGATGAGTCTCGATGACTCCCCCAAGGAGAAACGGGGATGCTGTTAAACCAAAGAGAGCCCTAGTGTATCGTAAGGTCTCTAGTTCCGACTGTCCGCTTTCTTTCCAATGAAAGCGCAATGCATCACGGTCATCAGCCTTTATTCGCACTTGTAAAAAGGCCTTCTGAAGATCACCACTCAGAGCCACAGGGTAGAAGCGACCCCTAACCAAGACATTTCATAATTTGTTTTGCAGTGGGGGCCCTGTACGTAAACATTCATTCAGGGATGGGGCTCCCTCATATGCTTGAGCTGAGGCATCAAAACTACTCGAACTTTAGTTGAATCTACACACGATCGGAAATCGCATAGAAAATCGGCCACTTTCATGGGGCAGTTCGCAGTCCACGTACGTGCTGGCTCAAGTGAGTTCTGAGGACATTTGAAACTGATGAATTTGAGAAGGGTAATGGGTTCGTACATCGCGAAAATTCCACGAGTTGTCAACAAACCGTATTCTATGGCAAGCCCAACCTTCGTGCTATGCGCTCGTAGAAGAATTATGGTCGAGCGACGATTTTGAGCGGAGATGTTTGACTTTGAGCTCGGGGTGTTCTCGCTCCTGTCGGCCGTGTATTGATGACGTTTACACGCAATATATTCGTTCTACGCATGCGTAGCTAATACGGGTCAGCCCGTATTACGCGAGCATCGACAGCCGCCATTTCTGATCGTGTTGGGACGCACCACCGGTTTGTGTGGGATGTAGAATTTGGTTCCAACTGCGGGTTGGTCAGCGGTCTCGATTATACCTGCATCCCTCTGGTCTTCAATCATTTCTTTATACTGGGTTGTTAGTTGTTGGCGTTCCAGTTTCCAGGTTAAACTTTGTAGTCTGCGAAGGCTACCATTCTTGTTGCTGGGCAAGGGTGGGTGGTTACCATGCCAAGGTAGTCCTGTTTCATACCACCCCTCTTCATTCCGCACAAGCTGCTCCTTAAACTCCTCATAAACTCCACTTTGATCATTGGTTGGTCTGTCTTCTAATCCCAGGACATCCATACGGCATAGCTCTTCATACTCGACATGTGAGGTTTGTGTCAGTAGCATGTTGGTTACGTTAAGGCACTCTTTCCCTGGTGACATGATTGTCCACCCGAAGCAGGTTAGTTCAGCAACCGGCTGCCCTGGTGTTCCAATTTTAGGTGGAGTGTTTGTCTTTAGCCTGGCGTACTCGCTTGCACCCAAAATAAGGTGTACTGGGAGGTGTTCCTTGGTGTCAGTATCCTCCACCACAATTCCCTCGAGATGTGGATTACTCCCAATTAGCTCAGGATATCTTGGGTTATCTAGAGATACAAGTTCTCCCTTCTCAACCTTTGTCACTTCCACAGACATTGAAAATTGTCCTGAAGTCCCCTTGATGTTGATGGTTTGTATCTCCATTTTCCTCATAGTCGTTCCCAGCATCATTTCGACTTTCCTTGTTTCTCTTCTACTTTCGCGCTTGGTCAGCTCGTCCAGGAGTGCTACTGATGCATATGAACTGCCCGCCCCGGTGTCAAGTAAGGCCCGGCACTTGACACCCTCAACATCTGGTATCACGACTGGGTATACTACAACATCGTTGTTGCCATGATGTGCTGTTAACAATCACCCTTCAGGAGGAGATTCACTACAAATAGAAGTATGGTACTTTCTGCTGCATTTCTTGGACCCAGATTTACTCCTACAATCTGCTGCTCGATGCTGTGTGCCCGTGCAGTTGAAGCATAATCCTTTCTTTGCCAAAATTTGCTTCTTATTATCTGCAGAAACGATTTTCGTGCAGTCCACGCTCTTGTGCGTGTTTTCCTCGCAGTACAGTGTTTTCTTCGATTGGATGGATATCTCGCCATTTCTTGAGTTGCTCGAACAGATCGTTGAACCCTCGTTGCCTCGAACCAGATCGGCTTTAATGCCTTTTAGCTTGTCCAAAGTGGACCTAACGTTGCCTTTCACATCGGCGAGTTTGCCGAGTGTCTCACAGACTTTGCACATTATAACGAAGTTGCTTGTAGAATTCGCTCACTTTCTTCGGATCCTCTCCAGCAATCACAGGTAAGCTCATGATATTCTGTACATAAGCATTGACCACATCAGAGGTTTGACCGTATTCTGCTTCGAGAATTTTCTTCGCTGTCGAATAACCTTCGTTGGTAAATGGAAGTCCATCTATATCTGCTTGAACTGGTTCTGCAAGAAGCTCTTTCAAGTAGGAAAATTTCGTAAGCGTTGGTAGATTTGTGGAGTCGATCTGTGAGGTAAACTTGCCCCAAAAAGGCAGCCACGATTCAACTTTACCGTTAAACTGGGTTATCGGAAGCTTAGGTAATTTGGCGGTCGATGAAGATATTGACATGTTGTTTTGACTCGCTTGACCTTGTTCGTCTTGCACTCTTTTCTCGAATGTAGCCTTTTGCTCCAGTAACTCTTGCTCGAACTGCAGATTCTTTCTGCGTGCCATCATAGTTTTTGCGCTTCTTCTTCACAAAAGTCGATTTCTTTGATCTTTTGTGTTAATTTTCTTATGCAATCGTCGGTTCTCGTCAGTTCATGTTCGAAATCTTTACCCCACTCAGCGATCTGTTCTTCGTTTTCCCCTTTCGAAAATTTCTTCTCTTCAACGCTTTCTTTTAACTCGATAACTACTTTAGAAATGTTCATAATCGAGTTTTTCTGTCGCTCACAGGCTTCACGATCATCTTTATCCATTGTTTCGTCGGTTTTGCTTAACCTGAATCGCAGTGCTTTCACTTTACTCGCCAGTTCTGTAAGTTGTTTCACCATGTTAATTGTTTCTCACGATATTCTCAGTTAGTCTTCGCTGTTATTTATCACTCACCATCCCGTCGGAGGTGCCACTATGTCGTAAATGGCCTCCCCTTGTTTCGATACGAGACTTCACTTGAATATTTTGTACATTTATTTCACTTCACTATTGCTTATCACCTTAGCCCGCACACAACTTTTCTCTACTAACCCAATCTCGTTCCCAGAGCCCACGTTCCCCACCCGGGAAACGAGAGACTCTGGGATAATCCGTTCACGCCATCACAGGATTCTTGTGATCCGGAAAAAGAGTAATCATGTTCATCAGCCAATGAAATATCGATGTGAAACGGATTATCCCAGAGTCTCTCGTTTCCCGGGTGGGGAACGTGGGCTCTGGGAACGAGATTGCTGCTAACCTCGTTCCGATCAACTCGTCCCAAGAGTACCCCCAGCAGCTCGTGACGTCAGATCGTGTTCTATTACGTAACTTCCGGTTAACTATATTACAGACTCTGCCAATCTCCAACATACATATATATATATATGAAACTAAAAAAAAAAATTAATTGAAACTATATCTAATATATATATATAATTTTATAAAATAAGGTAGGTAGGTTTTCGAGCATATTGTATAAAAACACACGAGATGTACTAATGCGTAAACTGTGGTGTTATTTAGTAGTGGATATATGTAAAATGGTGTGGTGGCTTGAAGTATGTTGGAATAAAGACAAAGAGGTGTGGAAATTTGTGTAAGTTTGTGTACTTTCCATGTTCGCATCTTTTTGATCCGTTTTTTAAGTCGTTAGTCTTAGACAGAGCGCCCGTCTTTAAAAACGGATAAAAAAGATGCGAACTCTGCCTTACTGAGAAATTTCATATTACATTTCAGAAATTCCCTTTACTCAATAAAAGAAATGAACTTTTATCAAGTTGTCGCCATGTCAACAAGCACTTATTGTGTAACTTCAAGGAAATACCACCAGACATTTAACACTTCCGCAGCAGACATAAATTTAAATTCAGTGATACATCGTTAGGATGATTGCGTTAAGCAGTCCGCTGATGAAACACAGTGTAATGACGACCTGTATGTATATTAGATAGTTTCAAATAAATTGTATATTAGGCTCTACATCTCTGTATCAAGCACTCATGCATCAGTCAATTCCAGCTGCGATCATCCCCCCCGGGACAACCCCCGGGCATTGGTAAATTTTCATTTTTTTCGTGCAAATGCCCGGGGGTAGGGCAAAAAAGAAGGAACAATGCCCCACCCTTGGGACGAAAAAGCAAAACAAATGCCCCACCCCCGGGCCGACAAATTAGTCAATTTCAAAGAATGTACTAAATTAATTACATGCGTTTTAACAATTTATATTTATACCTCTGTTCATTGTTCTTTTGGGGATTTTTTAAAAAAAAAACAAGGAAAACTATCGTGTTCACTTCAGATGAAAACATCGACGAAAGGCTGTGACACACTTGCTTTTATTGCAGAAAGTTTTTCATTGTAAATAATGTCCACAAGTTTAATGTCCACAAATAATGTCCACAAGTTTATCTAGGCCTTCTTTCTTCAGCCAAGACACAACAAAGCTCTCGTCCTTGCCGATAAAGTCGTCCATTTTGGCATATAACAAAGGAAACTCGTGGCCACGGTCTTTTCTCCGTGAGCGACAAATGCCCGGGGGTAATAACCCGATATTGACAAATGCCCGGCCCCCGGGTGAACACGCAGCTGCAAATGCCCGGCCGTGGGGACAAGTAAGCGTGGAAATGCCCCACACTGTCCCGGGGGGGAGGGGATGGTCGCAGCTGGAATTGACTGATGCATTACACGTTTCTCTCTGACGAAGGGCCTTCGCTCGAAACGTTAGACTACTGTATACTGTACGACACAGTTTTGGTTAAAATAAGCTTTTAATTTTATCTCTAACAATGTAAACACTAACAAAAAATTAACATAAAAACATAAACTACTTCGTTTCGATCGTTCGTTCGATTGTTCATTCTTCGCTGAGTTCAACAGAGAGCAAAACCACATGTCAACATGACAAAAAAGGCGTTTCGTATAAATTGTCGCTGACGTCATCCGATGATCGTCATAACACTCCCGGGGTTGATCACTAAATGTGATCAAATCAAATCAAATTAAAGTAAATATAAAAAATGTTACTTCGATTGAGCTTTCAACAGTTCTCTAGCAATGACTGCTGCGTTTCTTCTTGGTCTTTTTCTCTGTTCATTTGTTTCACCAGCTAGCTTGTATTTGTTCCTTTGTCTCGCAATTCTCTGGACTAGCTCTCACTTCAAGTGGGTCCAGTGTATATAATATCAAGATACTTGCCAGCGACATTACTGACCAATAACTATGTCTGTGAACACGCAGAACACATCCGAGACGAGTGATCAGACATCAGGAAAGCAAAGAAAGAAAGTATTATTTCCATGTACAGCGTTCAATATGTCACGTCTCTTCGCCTTATTACACAGCTTCATGTTTACCTAGAAAGTGTCACCTGCAAGTTCACTTAATGAACGGCGTGTGCGATCGTAAGCGTATATAATAATATCAAGATACTTGCCAGCGACATTACTGCCCAATAACTATGTCTGTGAACATAACACACAAAACACATCCGAGACGAGAAAGGCACTCACTCAGCAGTCACTGGTCACATGCATAGATATAGTCACATGCCTCAGTTTCGCAAAGCTTATTGGGCAATATCGCCAGCGGCCGCGCGGAGGACTAATAACGCGACGCAAAAAAATAAAAATAAAAATAATCGCGAAACCTAGACTCGTCTACCTGCGGTAGCCCGAGTAATTAACAGATAGATTTTAAATAAGGACATGTTTTTCACATATGATAATTAGATGACTCATTGCCTTGTTATTCACATAATTAAGACCAACAAGCGAAAACGTTAGTGCAATAAAGTGTTTTTTTAAAATGAGTGGTTAACTTCTATTTTTTATGTCGTCTCTAACGTTTGCCAACCAACAAATTTTGATTTACTATAGAATTTGACATTGATTGTCGTTTAGTATTATTTTGTGTAATATTGATCAATATTTGACTAGTAAGTACTTAATTGTAAATACTGTTTATCCTGTTTATGCCATGCAGCTATTTATACACCTGAAAGGATGTTGCAGTCAAAATAAAGTCATTATTGTTATTATGATCTCGAACTCTCCTTAGAGTTTGGAGGACAGAGAGATTCTACTGTCAGTAATTAACATTCCAATATAATTACATTGAATAATTATTTACAACGCATTAATTATAACCTAACATTGTATATACATTGCCTTGTATGGTTGTGATTTGCTTCCATTCGTCTTTATTTATATATATACTCTAGTATAAATGTAAACAAGGCCGTTTTTCTGAAAATTAAACAACGGATCTAATATATCTAGTAGACATATAGAATTTATTTATATTCGGACAAATAGAAAATATTTAAACATGTTTTAAAACACACGTTTCCAAATGTAATACGACACGCGATATCTAGACATGCACTGAACATGTTCAACATATTGATATCTTATTATCTTACCGGTATTTGCTCTATTCGGTGCTTATTATTATACTTGCATTTTGTAGTTGTCGGACTGTAAAGCAGCAAGGCCAGGACCAACCTGTTTTGAAATAGCTCGTCATCTTTTACAGTTGTAAACATTGTAAAGCCTTTGTAAGCATGTTTATGATAAATTGAAGCCAATTTTCAGCCGCATTACTGATCGACTATAACTCGGTCAAAGACTCGGTCCGGAGACAACTCGGCCAAACCTCGGTTTCGCAATTATTAAACATGACTGTTCTCTGACGTCCTTCACTCCTTCAGTTTAAAGTTTCCAATTATTTTTAATACACCTTGATTCACTGACAGTCCGACTACTCTGACATCTTTGTTTGAGACGACTGCTGGGTAGTGTGCCAAGAAATGTCGTGGAAATATTAAAAAACATCGATAAAATGGCAAGAAAAGCTCGTTCAAGAGACAACTCGCCATGAAAGTGATGCGGTAGCCCGAGTAAATAGCTGTTTCGTTCTCGTCAGCCTCTTACAAGAGGGTGTTGCATGCCGATTGGGGGCAATCATGACGAAATTTAGCTCGGGCAATTCCCGCCAGTGGTCTGATGTCTGACGCGACAAGGTCTACAATTTTGGAAGCAAATTTTTTTTATGGTTACGCTGTCGCGGAGAGGTAACGTTCTGCGTATAAGTACAATTGGTTGTTGGCCTACGGGGGAACTGAATTTGAACAGATTGAATTTGAACTTGATGTCATTCAATGGAGTCGTTTTCTTGATAATCATCAACAAAACATACAGCGGGACAGTCACACTTCCTGTTTCTTTTACGCCTAGTTTATACGTCGGACAATCGTCGCATTTCAGACGAATTTACAGTAATTTAATCAATTAAATGGGGAGTAAATTCGTCTAAGACGTTGTATCCGTGACATCCGTCGTGATCAGACTGAAATGTAGCCTGCCTGAAATGCGACGTCACGGCGCAACGAATTAAATGTATAAATTTCCTGCTCTTAATTTAATTTTTTGTGTTTTAATGTGCAAAACATTACATTTGT